>CM069454.1:34980039-35143575 GCA_035610835.1 Ophiura sarsii | reverse complement strand
AGTATTCAATGATACCATTATCCATGCTTGTACCAGGGAGGTGTCATTGACACCTCCCTGCTACTGCTTACTCTAAAATCATCCACGGCTGAACAATAGTCTTTAAAGGCCACTTCAAGGAGGATTATTCTTATGACGTTAACGAGTGGATTACAATAAGCCTAGCAATGAATAGGCGGTTACAAACATATCGTTTGAGTCGGGGTTTGAGGAGTGTCGCGATTAGCCTCTATCACCTGCCATGATAAAACCTGGCACTTGTACCCCGGGGGGGGGGGGGGGGGGGGAGGGCACTCAATTTTTTTTGGGGTAGTGGTGTGCCGCCCAGGGTCTCAAAAAGGGGGCTAAAGAACTGAACTGAGTGGATTTTATGACGAAAAATAGGGTCTTAGGAACTGATTTTTTCCCCCAAAAAATAGGTCTTGAGAACTGGCCTATAGTTCAATTTTCGATTTATTTTGGTTTAAGAACCCAACATTTTCGAAAAAATTGGGGCTTTGGAACACAAAATTGGTGCTTTGGAACGCAAAATTTCGCGATTTTTGAATTTTCAATGAAAATGGGGTCTTAAGAACTGATGCAGGCTCAAAAAAGGGGGGGGGGGGGGGTCATAAGAACTAGCAGCAGAGGGTGAAAAAGGGGGTCTTCAGCGCGGCACCTAACTATACCCTTTTCAAATGTCGTTGCCCCCCCCCCCCCCCCCGACTTGTACTAGAAACCCGATATGTGTACAATCTGGCAAATGGGTCGCTCTCTACGTCACAACAGGGGTCGGGTGAACACTGGTCAGCTTAATAACACAATCTTCCTCGCGCTTTCATGTGTCTGCTTCACTAATTGGGCCATCGAGAGTACTACAATAGTTCTATTGTTAACGCCAGATAAGTAGAGAGGTTTCTAGTTAATCACCGATCTTTTTCCGATGCTTTTAACAATAGAACGAAATACCGTTGGAAAACCGTTGTAAAATCGCTAGAAAAATGCTTTAAAAGCACTGAGAGTTTGGATATGGGCCCTTATACATTTTCAAAACTATGAAATCATTTTATTCATTTATTCATTGGTAACGAAACAATATTCTTGCAGAGTGCTGAATGCGACGCAGAGCGAAGTATAAGTTGTCTGATGATCGCACAAGCGTGAAACTCGGAGTAGATGTCTACTCCGAGTTTCACGCTTGTGCGATCATCAGACAACCAGCAGTAAAATAAGAATTATACATACATATTACATGATAAAATACACAACAGCAGCACTGAGAGAAACACACAGTCCGACCCCACACCCCCCTCAAACACACCCACGCAAACTCAACCCCCACACCACATACACACTACCCCCTCTCCCTCCCCCAAAAGATATTGCACATAAAACATGGTACATTTACGTGATCACCTGACTGACACCATACATACCCAACACACCCCACCCCCACCACCACCACCATACACACTACCCCCTCCCTCCCCAAAATATATTGCACATAAAACAGGGTACATTTACGTGACCACCTGACTGACACCATACCGTTTTATGTGGCATAACGTTTTATGCCACAAGTCAGTCGATTCTAGCAGTAGCGTTAATTTGTTGCGAACATTGGAGGGGATGATTCGCTGATGCTGAAGGACCTATTGCGCTTGCATGCCCAGGGGATGTCTATTTGAAGTGGAATGTAACCCCTCAAAACTGAAAGATTTTATATTTTTGAAAATCCATTCATGGAATTTGGGGATTTTTTAGTCAAAATTTAGATCAACTACTTTCCATTCAAACACTAATCGCACCGACTGTGGGTCATATTTTGACCAAAATGTACTAATTGTCCAAGGATCTTAAATAATGATTAAATAAATAAATAAACTTATTAATGGTTTGTATTAATTAAAAACTGATAAAGCTAAGTTTCAACATTATTGTGAGTGGAAGGGTAGAACTAGAAGAACGAGAAAAGAAAAGAAAAAACATATCGTGCCGTCCAAGGTCTGGGGATCGAACCGGAGTTCTGCGGTTAACAAGCGAAGGACAAGGTATCCACGCCACGGAAGTACTTGAGTTAAGAGAAAATATGTTTGTAATGTCATGATAGTCCTAATGTTTGAAAAAAGCGTTGAACAAATTCGAAATTTTTGGCCAAAAAAATGCCGTCATTTTTAGTTCGGAACGCAGGCCGACTCAAAGTGATTATTTATACACTCACCTATGACCTAGCGAATGACGACACATTTTAAATATTACGGAGGACCATTCACGTCAGAATTTTACAGTAAACTATAGGTTAACACTTCGCATATGCGCCAAGTAATTTTGTAAGGGGACGATGCTGATTAATGTGGATATTTACCTCGCTAGTTATTATTCTGGTGTTACTCGCCAGTTATGCTCTAATAATTACATCGTTAGTAAGTTATACTTCAGTTAGAGCATAACTACTAGGGAGGTTGCTGACCTCCCTATTAAGTTACGCTAGTTTGGTGCACTCGGCCGATTGAGTGTATTTCTAAAAATATATGATTACTGATGAATGTATTGATGACTATATTTATTATCAATTCATGAATTCGGTTTTTATTTTCGCATTTAATCATTTATGCATTGATGTAATTATGTATTCATGAATGTATTCATCATTTATTTTTAAATTCGTTTTTGTTCATTTATATTTTTCTTAAATAATTTATAAATGTATTTATATATGATTATTTAAATAATAATTTATCAGATAATGCACTGCCCATATCAAAAGTGCTCGATTCCTAGGAAGATCGTATGTTAAAAACAAGCAGTTAGATTGATAATTAGTTATACATTATAGTAACTGTCAGTTTCACTCCCACCAACCAATCATGGTAGAGGCAATCATTAGAGAATTTATTTATTTATTGTTGAATTTATACTGTTCAATATTTATTATAGGATTTATTCTGTTCAGTATTTATTTTAGAATTTATTCTGTTCAGTATTTATTTTAGAATTTATTCTATTCATTTATTTAAACACATCTTTTATTTTTACGGAATATGCAATTATGTCATCCAATAGATCATATTTACGCGGCAGCCATTTTCTAAAATTTGCCACCCAAGCCTCGTTCCCGTTACCTATACCTGCGCCTGCGTGACTTGCGCGAGGATCCGTACGCTGCGCGCTTTGGTGCCACGCTTCTCTTGCTGTACTATCGAATCACCACGAATGCGCCGAGGCGCAGTCCCCGCGCAGATAGACCAAACGGGAACGAGGCTTGGGTGGCATGTTTTGGAAAATGGCTGCCGTGTGAATAGAGTCTATACACCGTAATTCAGCACATGAATTGGAAATACTACTATGGCAGTATTGACTTGGGAAGATGGTTATACTCATAGCGCAACTCATAGATCTTTGTATGAGCACGTGTATAAACGGCCTGCCTGCTACTGATATTGCTAACAGGACTATGAGTGACTTCTTTGCATTTCGCCTTTTCGGTAGATACATAACTTTATTAATACTGAGTCGATTTCCAATGTTGAGATGGGTAACTATACCAATAGTGGCATCTTCTTTTCATATTATGTTCATTTCCTAAAACGATAAAAAGCGTTTCATTTAAAAAAAAAAATTCTGGGTCGGGCACATTGTTTATAACTCTTATCAACCACACTTCAGTCGTTAACGAGGTGATAATCGGGTTGTCTTTTGTCAATGTATTGACTGTAATCACTGCGTGCAAACACAGATGGGGAAGTGGTGTAGCCCAAAACCTGTTTAATCACGCTTTCAACTGGTTTTAACTGCAAAGGTCGGGAAACAATCGTTGGTGATGTTTACGCGCTAAAGAAATGAAGTGTTTTGTGTCTGTACTGTGATATACTTGAGACGTAAACAGTGAGTATGATACTAGTTTCCCAAAATGTAAAAAGGTAACCGTATATAGGGGCCTCAAAATGGTTTCTTGAATCCCGTACAGATCTATATCAGACACTTAACACTATAGGAACATGTAATGCTGCAAAGATGTCTTTTGAGTTTTGATCGATGCTAGAGGCGATGAATTATAGTCTTCGACATGAGGAGGGTAACGTTGGGAGAATTTCCCTAATAGAAAGACGCATTCATTGTAAACAACCAGCCAGAACTGTTCAGGTATTATCTTTCTAATTTACCGGTTGTTCATGCCCGTTTTGGCAATTTAATCTTAGTGGACAATGTATTTCTACTAATTTGTATTAATAGACAATTTTTGAGTGTATTACATTGTGTCGGTTGTTGTACAAAATCAGATATAGAGTTATGAGAAAATCGCATTTGAAACAATGTAAACTTTAGAGCGTCGGTACGAATCAACATACACGGTTTGGAATATCAAATTCGACGCCCCCCCCCCCCCCCCCCCCCCCCCCATTAAATTAACCCTTGCAAATCTATATCGTCCCATACTCAATAAATTAGATGAAAATGCTATGAAAGATTTATCGGTCCAATATGTTCATTGGCGATTACTGTTATTACATAGTGACGGTGACGGATGATGAAATTTCGCAAATCGGCATACCTACGCATTATCCACCATCCATCGGTATCTAATACAACTACAGTCTGTGATTTCCGAATAGCCATCACATAAGATTCGCCGCTTTGACTGTCAATATTTTTTAAATGCCCCTTAATAATAATAATGCCATTACAAACAAGAACAGTTTTAGAAACACAAACAGCGCTCACCTAGAAGTGAATTTGAATGACGATGAAATGTTTGTATAGAGTGGTAGATGTTGTTTTACACCCTAAAATGTGAGAGTTACTGTTAAAGTTATGAGTTTCAACTTCTTGGGTCTCTCAGTGCCCCTTAACGTTATTTGTAAAATATTCCGTTATTTACAGCAAGTATAAAAATTGACGTTAATTAACAGACAAAATAAGGTTTTTACCGTTTTAAAACAATGTTTGCACACAAAAATGGTAAAACCCTGTAATTTAAGATTCCCTCTACATTAACGTTATTTCAACGCTATTTGTAAAATATTCCGGTTTTTTTTAAAGCAAACGTAAATATTGAGGTTAATTTACAGGAAAAAATATACGGTTTTTACCGTTTTAAAACAATATTTTCGCAAACGATTGGTACAAACCTGTAAATTTATGATTCTCTCTACATTAACGATATTTTAACGTTATTTGCAAAACACTCCGTTTTTTTTACAGCAAACGTAAACATTGACGTTAAGTAACAGGGAAAATATACGTTTTGTCCTGTTTAAAACAATATTGACACACAAAAATGTTTTTCCTCAACATTAACGTTATTTTAACGTTATTTCTAAAATATTCCTGTTTTTTTACAGCCAATGTAAAAATTGACGTAATTTACAGGAAAATATGTACGGTTTCTACATTTTTAAAACGATATTTACACAACAATTTGTAAAACCCCGTAATGTTACGACTCCCTGTATATTAACGTTATTTTATTTTTTTAAAAACCTTTATATTAACACAAAACACTATGTACGACATCATCAACTACTTCGACAATACATAGGTCCCGGGTTCAATTTCCCGTCCGGTCAACTAAAGGTAAGTTCATCTAAAAATCCATGTAAAAATAAATTGCAAAAGAAGAATAAACATTGACACATAAATTTAACATACAGTACAGCTCGAAATAGAATGTACACTGACATTGCAATGATATTGCAATGACATTGCACTGACATTGCAATGACATAGCAAAATGTAATCCGATTAGTGCACTGTCATTGCAATGTCATTGCAATGACATTGCAATGATATTGCAATGACATTGCACTGACATTGCACTGATGTGCGTTGATAGTGTACATTCTATTTCGAGCAGTACTGTATGACACATGACATTAACATATGACACTTTAAATTAACAAATTACACATAAAATTACACAGGAAATATGTTCCTGTAGATTTTTTGTATCCGAAATTATACACAAGCCCCGTTAAAAACAGGTACAAATGTATATTAACAACACATCCGTAAAATAACGTCAAAATACTGTTAAAATACCATCAAAACTAATAAATTAACGGGAAATTATATTTTACGGTTGCTGTATTTTAACGGTATTATACTGACAGCTGGGACTCCGGTATTAAACCGTTGAAAACCCTTTTTTTTGTAACAGTGTACCCCCGGGTTTAATGCTTGAAATTCGCACGTGTGATACTTTTTGCATTCTGCGGACATTCGGTGCATTAATTGCCTTCTCCAAATGCGTAATTCTTGTGATGAAACATGGACATGACGTGACCTCCGTTGCTATAAGTTCAGATTTCCTACATTGTACTTTTTTATCATTCAAAGTTCCCCTGCAGACATTGGCCTTACTCCTTTATCTTTATCTTAAAGCTCATGTCAAGATAGAATGCAGATATCGCCGAGTTCAAGAACCTTCACCTATTACAGTTGAAGATGTCGTTGAGGTTACGCTCCACTATAGTCGATCGGATATTCTTACCGCAGTCTCTATTGACAACGTCATTATAATAAACCACGTTAGGTTTTTCCATGAAAGGTTTGCTTAACACATATTGTTTAGGGCACTGTACCAAAAAAATAAATACGACGTGTCAATAAACCAAATTTTGTTGCAGATCTCTATTAGGAAACCCTTTGTATTGAACTGACAAGATAATCAAGTTTCGTCACGTTCGCACCTTTTTATACAGAAACATGATGTACTAATGACTAAAGCAACTACCAATATTGGGATCGACATGTCCAACGTCTCGTCGAACAAGTTGTAAACGGTCAAGCTTTTGTCAGGATTAGCATTTACTTTGTCAGGACCAAACTATTATAATATTAAACAAAACATAGAGATTGCCACTTCTCTTTTATTATCCTCATTTGGGCTGCACCTTGCCCGATGGTTTGAGAAATATTGTTGTATCTTAATTCAAACTCTTAACCTATATTATGAATACCCGTCGTAAAATCCTATCTCATAAGTAAATGTCTTATTTTAGAGGTAAATTTAGCCTTTCTCTGAGTCGACTAGTGGCTTACCCTTTACTCCAGTATCAAATACGGATGGGAACATGACATTTCTTAATGCGGACAACAATTAAAAATCTGTCGATATACTCTACGTTGGCCACGAAGTTGATTGAAAGAGACGATATTAAATGTCACTATGTATCTTACTTTTTTAACATTTATATTGCTCTCAAGAGGCTCGCATTAACAACGAGTATATCTCACGTTTCCCTTTGTCCCCAATGTCTGATTCCTTAACTTAAAATAGACACAGCCTGATTGTTGACAATAATATCCATATCACACCACTTGCTAAATGTCAGGTGATCGTGAAACATAGGAGTGGCGTATCCAAAAATGGGGGTGGGTAATATGAACCTACCCTTAGCTAACAGTCGGGGTAAGTGCACCAATTTGGGTTAATGTAAGGGATTTTACTTAATTTATATCCATTGTCAAGATGTCAGTCGGGGGAATCAAACCAAAGTATATTTAAGAAACCCGCGTGCATATGTTCAGAAATATCATTTTAGAAGCCCATTTGAAACCTAAAATGTACCTTAATTATTGCCAGATTTAAGTACATATGGCGAGGATTTCGCGCACTACGCGCGCGTTCTTTTCAAGAACAGATGCTTTCAGGAACATATACCTGGTGTAAATTCATTCGGGACAGCTCTTCGGTGTAAATTCATTCACGGGAAATGGTGAATAATTATGCACCCTCCAACCAGGGAAATCCTGCATAAGCCACTGAAAACATAGTCAGAATACGTTTCCGAATTAAGGAAGATACACGGGGCCGGAAACATTATCCGGAAAACTCCGCCTTTCCGATCAGAATTATATTTCTGGAATGATGTGACATGCACAAGGTAAAAATAAACAATATGCGGTAAGGGTAAACATAGTTTAAATATAGTGGCCTCTCACTTTCTATTTACATTATCTTTGACTTCTCATGTCCGATAAGCTGACAGGCAATTAGAAAAAGAAACAAAAATTGTCCGTTGTCGATTGTGGTATCTACACCTACACAGGGGGATGAATCTCATATCTGCCCATTGTTGATATTTGGTTCACAGTAAAGCGCACTCCCATCGGTTCTTCACCCGGAAGTTAAGCGTAAACTGTCAATCATTCGTTGTGAATGAATATTCATGACCTCAACACGATGTGAACGTCGCGATCCAGCGTCCTTCCAAAAATATTCATAACATGCAAATAACGCCACGCCCTCCTCTCTCACTGTCAGACGAAGCCATCCACAATTTAAAATCCGTATTTTGTTCCCCGTAAAAATTAATTTCAAATTACCAATTCTGAATATATCGTGTCATATAAGAACTAAATTCTGCTATCATCAAAGCAAATCAGTTCTACTCTAAATCACAATCAGCTTTTTTTGACCATTGCTGTACTATTTCTGTGCCACAAATCATGTTTTGAGCCGATAAAATCCACCCCATCTTAGGTCGTCTGGTTTGCTACGACCACGATAGTGCGTTCCCTAAAAAAGCTTTATCCGTGGATTTGCGCATAGTAGACGGGGAGCTTTGCCTTCGAGATACTTGTCATATAGTTAATAGTCTCAGATCTACAGCGTCATTTTCAAATTGAAAACTTGTGTATAACATGTTCGTAACTGTCCTGTTTGAAGAAAAGAAATAGTTAAAAAAGAAAATTGAACAGTTTTGATTGTTTCAATGATGAATGGTAACCCTATATGTGTTGCAATTCATACTGGTTACTGACAACAAACTACTAAATTCAAGGCTAATAATTTACTAGACGCGTCACGTACCGCAGTGTCTTTTTTGCTCGGTCCAATAGGAGACATTGCTCCTGTAGACAAGAACGCGCGTTAGAAAAATGTAAAAGTAAACAAACTGTTCTAGATTCAACATGTTCAAGGCTACTTGTATGTTAGATCTGTCACCACATCGTCCCCGTCAGTAGGAAACATTACCCCTGTATACCAGAACGCCTGTTAGACAAATACAATATTGAGCTCGTCGACGTCTGCCTCTTGTAAAGTATGTTCAAAATGCCTCTCGAAGCTTTTAACGCTTTCCACGCGGCAGGCGTCCGTAGACGACATTCCAAAATGTCACAACATTGGTTTAGTAGTTCTTGAGATAGATGTCCTTGAAAATTGGGAAATATTTCTGACAAATCTTGTTCTGTATAAGATAACTAATAGCCGCGTGGAAAGTGTTATTATTTTTAACACAATTTACATATTTGATTCGTTTCTGAAGCACCGAATCTTTATTGACATATCATACCATCCATGACAATTAATTTAACTTTTAACTTGTAACCGTAGTGACAAATATTTCAAGTAAAAAAAAGGGGGAAATAAACGAATACATCTATACTGACATGACATGCCAAGCCAGGAGTTGTGTTACACATGTAGGGGTGTGCGCAATGTGTGAATCATACCTACTATGCCTACAAAACGCGTGAGGAATTTATACAGGAAAACGAGGAGTTTGTGTGAAAATACTTAGTACACGAACATTTCGAGAACTCACCTCGAATTGTACCTAAAAATACACAGTAACACGAGGTATAACCCCCATATTGTCAGGCAATTCGATGAGCTTCTCGAATTACCGGTTTTTGAAAAAAAATGAATGTTGGTGTTTGTCAGCGATCTCCTCCTCGTTTTGACTGGGGTCATGGTGGTGCGAACGCGCTACTAATTTATATTTATAGGATACTTTGTTCATGTTTAATATAAACACAACCTGACCGGCAATTATAAATACAGATATTTAACTTTCGCATCGTCATCATCAAACTGTTATATTTAACGGTTTTTGTATACGAAGGATTGGTAAATGGTACAGTTGAAGACAAGACAATTCCGAGCTATAATTTACAGTTGTACTGTTTTAATAACGGATTGTAGCGCTATCTGTCACATATCTGTGTTACTTCATGTACTGGCAACTGATAACAAACTATTCTAGATCCAAGGGTATTATTTTGTTATACATTATAATATATAACCACAGTATCCCTTTGCGGGGTCCCATAGCACAAATTGCCCCTGCAGACAGACTGATGTTTCGTTAGATATGTCACCCAAGCGTCCCTTTGCGCAGTTCAACTAGGAGACATTGTGTCTGTAGATAAAAACGCAATGTTGAGCTCGTTAACGTTTTCCTCCTGTAGGTAAAGTATGTTTCAACAGGTCTTCACGTGTGTTAAGGCCCAATACTTGCAAAAGCCCAATTTGGGCTCAAAAAGAAAAACATGAACTCGGCGTAACAGCCGGGGGGGGCAGGGGGGGGCACAGTGCCCCCCCCTGAAGGTGCTCAGCAGGAAATTCAAACCTACCCACCAGGAAAAATGGGGGGAAGGGAAAAGAGGAAAAGAAGGGGGAAAGGGAAAGAAAAGAGAGCGAGAAAGGAAAAAGGGAGGAAAAAGAAAAAGGAAAAGGAGAAAAAAGGGGAAAGAAAGAAAAGAAGAAAGGGAAAGAAAGAAAGAAAGAAAATTTTTCAGTACAACAAGCACAATTTCTAAAAAATTGTTATTTCTACCTTTGAGTGTGACCATGCGAAATTTTGTGACCATGCAAAATTTTGTGACCGTGCGAAATTTTGTGACCGTGCGAAATGTTTGGACCCTACCCCCCCCCCCCCCCCCCCCCCCCCCCCCCCCCCACCCCCCCCACTTACGTGAAATTCACGAGGTGACTGACTGAGAAAAAAATTGGCGCAACCTTTTACGAAAAATTCCGGGACGGAATTATTCTAACCAGGCATTTTTTTGGCTGTGCCCCCCCCCTGACAACCAACCTCTGTTACGCCCCTGAACTGTCAGAAATGTAATTCTTTCCCTCTGAAAGATTTAAACAATCCCTTAGTTAATTTTACCCTGCTTGATTCGACCAAAAGTCTTTTGGTCCAAACGTGAAAATGCCTTTACATGGTCAATGTTACATTTAAGCTAATCTAGTAGTAAAGCACCCTCCCTTTAAAATATTTAAATCATAAGTTACTGAACTCGACCTACGTCCATTTCGTCCTGACATAACCATGTCCCTATAATCAGTAATATTTAATTCAGCCATGAAGATCTTTCTTTTAACTTACACACTCCCTCTGAAATACTTAAATCATACCTTACTTACCCGACCTAAGACCATGTGGTCTCGACTTAACCATTTCCCTATCAGTGATATTCAATTAAGCCATACAACTCTTACAATTTTAAGGATGACATTCCATGTAAAAAGAAAACATCAAGTTTGAAATCAGGCAAGCAATTAGAACATCTACCTTTAAGCTTTATAAATGTATCGACAATTTTGAGACACCATGTAAATGATTCAGATATTTTCGGAAAAGGCCGATGCCCGGACCTGACATGCGGCTTTGATAAAGAATTGTCACGCCAGAATCAAGTGACATCGTAGATTGATTTCGCTTATTGAATACTACTCATGTAACGCTGATATCCAATATAGCGATAGTTTGTCTTAATTGTATTACTTCACTATCCTGACGAAACTTAACTGGTCACTTTTAAATCAACATGTTGATTCATCCAATTTATAACGACTTTTGACACACCATGAACTTTTTTTGTTATGATGTTTACCGATAACGTTTGGTGTCAGTCAGTATCGCTAACTGTCAATACCTCCGATATTACGCCAACCATATCCATTACAACTTACAATTATTCATCATCCATTTTAACCATATCCATTTCTGTCATCTACAGTGAATATCGGGTCGCGAGAGGTATTACGAATTGAATATCTTCTTTTCCAAGGTCCGTTTGAATGCAAAGATTTGTGTGTCGTCCGGAAATTAAAGAAATTCAAACATTACTCCAATTGCCCCTTGGCGGAAGATTTTGCCTTCGTTAAAGCGTTTCAACATTCACCGGAGAAATCACCATTGTTGATAAAACTTTGTTTTTTCGACTATAATAAGAGCCCGTTTGATATGAACTTGATAATAAACAGTTATAACAGGTTGTAACAGTTTCTCTTCACTTATAATTGTTTCGATAATACAATCCGATGGCAACATGTATTAAGAGAACGCTATAGCATTCTTTTAGAGTTTTATCAAATAACTTATTTATTCTCCTTTTTTTGCGGCATCAATTATCCCGAATCAAAATCATTAGTTGTTATTTGTAAGTAATTATATCAATATCAGACCAGCTTAGCAACATCACACCACCAGTTACTGGCATAAAACACACCCACTAATAAGGAGAACAAAAATGGACAACAATGTGGAGGCTCGGTAGGTTGCTCCCCTTTTTTATTTTTTTCCCTCTCACTTCCATTTTGACATATAGGCCTAGGCCTATGTATAGAAACTACAGCTTTACATCTTACGCTGTGACTAAAGTAGGCTTTCCGTTTCAAGTTTTATACGGAAAATATCTGACATCTTACTGCCATGATCTCATTTGGGCCTTATTTGTACATTTATCGTACGTGTACCTTAACAATTCCAATATATAACCCCAACTTGAATTGTCAACTCAACACTTGCACTTATATCATGTGATACAAATACCTATATTAAGTACATGTGCATTCAAGTTCAAGTTTTCTATGGTCGAGATTCTCAATATATGTAGTAATAGCTCCAACAACAGAAACTTCTGAAACTGAAATAATAAAAGTTAAAAATAACAAGATGATGATGGTGTGAGTGAGTGATTGCGATTACTTGTTGTAAGTAACATGTTCATGTTTTAAATTACTGTCATAATGTTGTACAGTATGTTTCACAACTGTGAAGCTGATGAGGTGGCACAAAATTCCGTCCAAACGAAAAATGTGAGTGTCGATGTGGAATTTCCCGGAAAACATGAAGCTTACTCTTAGTCCGATTTCCTTCCCTGCGTGAATAAATATTGATTCTGCAAGTTAGTACTGGCAGAGAAGTTTAAGCATTGTCATTATATTTATTTCTGGCGTATTTTGACTTTTTTTTAAAGCCGAACAAAGTTTGTTTTCATTCATCACTGCGCGCACCATTTAATTAACTTTTACTCATAAGTGTACATTTTTTGGTCTTCCAGATTATCGTACGTTTCCAGGCACTGTACTATGAATAGAGCGACGTATGAGGGCAGTACAGTCTCAGTCTAGTCATTACGTCATTCCATGTGCTACTTCAATTGATTGGTTGGTACCAACATCGTAATTTACCGCAACAAAACATACCGGAAATAAATAGCACCCTTCTTTTCTACCAGAAACACGTGTAGTTGATGTCGTATTCTGCTAGATTTAGGTACGCGGGGAATGTTTTAAATCGTTATTTTATGAATTGTTTATTCGAGTTTTATGACTTTCGACTTCCTTTTTTAAAAAAATATGCTACATAAAAGTGCACATTGGTTTATTTTCGCATCTTAGAATATATTTTTCAACAAAACCTTACATAAAATTAAATACACGAACAGCGCGGTTGGTGTCAGAATCGCGTGCGAAGTATTGGCCTTCGCATCTCCCTGCAGTGTTTATGATCTTTTATTGTCGCTGTCATAATACCTTGGACAAAAAAAACTAATACGTGCGTGCTTGCGTACATTCGTATTAGCGTACATGCGTAAACCCGGTAGTGCGTACCGGGCGATTTTAAAATGATCGCGCGTCCTCATTGGTCAATCGCGAAGTCAACACGCGCATGCATGCAAACTTGTACGCGCTTTTCATGCATTTGGATGCAGCTCCGCGAACAACAACAAAATACGCTCGCGTGAAATAGCGCGAATTATGTCCAAGAAATTATGACAGGGACAAATAAGACAAATATTTTGACGAATTTTGAGCAATATTCTTTGGCTTAAAATCGATAGATTGCGGCTTGAAAACACGCACAAAGGAAACAAAATACACACTAATATTTCCATTTATGACGTCAACAGAAAGATTTAAAAAAATATATGAAGAATAGCGATCCGAGATGTTTGTATTTGGGGGGTTGTAGCGAAGGGCAAACATTTGTTGTTGTTGTTGTTTGACTAATTGCATATTAACGTGTGCTTGTACGTGTGAAAGGAGTGGCATACTTTAGAGGGCGCGAATTAATCAAAGCAAATCTCGAGATGTGAAAATCCATTTGCTGAGTGACACCTAGAATTATCATAAATGTCTCGATACGAATCAAAATAATTCCTTTTCTGGGACTGTAAGGATATTGACAACCTGAAGAATAATGCTGTCTAGATCAATACTGTTAGTATTAGCATTAGGCATAATGCATTAGGTAGGTATATTACATGTTGTAAACGTTGAATTAGCCAATCACTGTATTAAGTAAGATCAAGTCTGGTTTATAAATATGATAAATTAGATAAATGTGATAACAAAAAAACACCATCGGATTATTATTAATATAGAGCATAAGCACCTCTTGACATATGTAATTTAAATCAAAGTATGGTGTTAAATGTGAAATGAGGCATGATCTCACTACCAATTAAAAATACCTGGAATGTTCAGATGAAAGGCATTTACCCAAATAAATTCCTCCCTCATAACAACGTTAAGGGTGCGCACTACTAGATTGAAAGCCTATACAAGCCATAGGGATATATACACTTGCTTACGTGCTTAATTCGGGTCGTGTCCCGATCTACGATGGCTCTCCACACTCTTTTGTCGTTCATTGCTGTCTTTATGTTACTCGTCTCCAGTCCAGTGTCTTGCTTGAGTAGGTCGATACATGTCAGAGCAGGTCGTCCCGGCTTTCTTTTGCCATGTTTGGGGAACCAGTGCACCAGTTTGGATACTGGCTCCTCATTTCTGTAACAGTGGCCAGCAAACCTTGTTCGTCTCTTCCGGATCTTCTGGCTTATTTTGGGGAGGTCACCATACAGTTGGGTGTTTGGTATATGTTGTTTCCAGTTGACATTGAGTACTGCTCGCATCATTCTGGTGTAGCAGCCATCTAGCTCTTTCTGTAGCTTGGGAGTAATGGTCCAAGCTTCGCATCCATATAGCTGAACTGAATCCACCATTGAGGCAAACAGGCAAAGTTTGAATTTCCGAGATAGAGTTGACTTCCATATTTTGTTCATTTTGCTACATGCTCTCCATGCTGCTGCTTTACGTTGCTTAATGTCTTTTGCCGTACTCTCCATCCAGGCACCAAAATATTTAAAATCTTGAACTTCCTCCAGCTTGTTGCCATCATTTGTCTGCATGGATCCCTTCTGGCTCTGGTTATATGACATCAACTTGGTCTTGCTATATATACACACTTAGTGATATCAAACCTTATTTTAGACCAATAAATAACTTTTAAAATGGGACCTTTAGGGTGAGTTTTGCTTGAAGATGATGACATTTTCCCACTAACAACACGCCCGGGGAGTTAGGGTTAATGAATGACCGTCGTTTGTGAATGGTGGCGTGTAGTTTAGGTTCAGTAATTTAATTGATTACAGGGTATGATATGTTAGAAAGAAAAAAGTCAAATGAAGCGTGAGTGCTGAACTTAATGTGAAGAGAGAAATCTGAGAAAGAAATTAGAATCATTAAACATACATAACAGCACTATATTACTGAAAGTCATTAATATAACTGATTTTCTATATTGGCTTACCAAATCAGATCGTGTGATTAAACCAACGCCTTTACCGCGTGATAGATACATGTAAGTCCTGTGGTATTGTGCAGCAATTGCAAGCGTATGCAGTTGAACTAATTATGCACCAGTTCACTGAGGAGAAACGAATCTGCATGATCAATACGACAGATAAATAACGGCAAGATGCTTTAATATTAGGTAAGTATTCGACATAATACTCAAAGAGAGTAACATACATATAAGAAGTTGTACAGGAACGAATATTTGTTTAAACAAAGGTTAAACACAAATTGACAAACCAATGAAGCACATATTGAAAGAGCATACTATTCTGCTCATATGAAAAGAAGAATAAAAATCACTGACATTGGTATTTTTCTATCATGAGTTATTTCACCCATTTTGGCAGCTGTCCACACGATATGTAAAATACTTTGAAATTCTCAATATAAGCAAGGAGTATTACACAGTAGAATGGTATGCACATAATTTATTTCCCTTGTGTCAGATATTACACGGAATGTGAATCCGGGGGCAAATCAATTTCCCTCTGAAATAAGAATAAAGTATTTAATGTTTATGTTGCTGTTTTCATTAAGAATTCCGTTGACAGCTCGAAGAATTGGGTTATTTTAGAAGGAAAAACATAATCTGTGTATCACTAAATGTTGATTTTATCCATACTTAAATTCACCTGTGTCTGAATGCCCCAGGTAAATATGTCTTTTGAATTTAAATTTAAATGAACCTATGTACTCTTTGCTCCTCAATTTAAACTCTCACCGTATTTTGCCGTAGCAGTATACATTATAATTACTGGAGAAAATATTTTTATTCGAACGGCTTCACAGCGTATTATTATGAGATGTATTTCGACCTAGGAACATGTTGCCGTGTTATCACTTTGTTCCCTTTAAATAAGCACAGTTTTAGAAACAAATGTCCGAATTTGTTCAAATAAAAAGCATATAAAAGCTAAAATCCTATAGATATTTTAAATTTAGAAAAACTAAAATGACCAAAATACTCCAATGTCACATAATATTCTCATGTTCAGTCTTACTACCCAACCCAAATCCATGTTTAAAGTTAGACACTTTTCAGTGAGTTAGACGTGTGTTTAAGTTAAACAACATTTCGATAATTGCGTTTAGTAAATCGATGTGTTTAAAGTCAAAGTTAAACACGTAAATACGTACGAGATCGTTTACCTATTATTGTCTCTTTTCCACCCACGACGGCGAACCTGTTTAAAATAGTTATAAAATGTACGAGCTGCCCTCAAATACTACCCTTGTGACATACCGTATGCACAATGGCCTCGTCCATTACAATTTAATTTCACAGTAAACATGAGTGCGAATATATTGGTTTTATCCGGAAATTAAAGAAATTACATTTAATACCATTCACTG
Source organism: Ophiura sarsii (assembly GCA_035610835.1). Taxonomy (NCBI): domain Eukaryota; kingdom Metazoa; phylum Echinodermata; class Ophiuroidea; order Amphilepidida; family Ophiuridae; genus Ophiura; species Ophiura sarsii. The sequence continues at coordinate 35,126,582 of CM069454.1, read as the reverse complement.
GAGAAATCTGTACCATTTGTTGATTAAACCTTGTTCTCTCGACCACAATAACAACACCTCGGAAACGTAAACTATATTAAAACGATGTTTGTGTGAGTTTGCCCGCATGTATTGAGTTTTGATTACTATACGATTAATACACCTATCAGTTGTAAGACGCGCTATACGACCCCCGGGAGAGGTGCGTCATGGGTGTGTCGTTTACCAGTACATTCTTGACGGAGGGTACGTCAGTGGCAGCCTTTAGTCCGTCAACAAAATTGACGGAGGGTGCGTCAAGGTCCGTCACTTTACATTGGTGCGTCACAGTGTACATATTTTTACGAACAACAAAATACGACCTTTAAATAATATGCTATATTATACCACCAACCAGGCTCTACATTAATACCGCAAACATCACTTTAACGATATCTCACACCGCATGTCGACGTTTAAATATAATGCTATACTATTCCACCAGCCAGGCTCTACTTTAATACCGCAAACATTACTTTTCCGATATTTTATACCGCGCAATCGCTTGCTATCGTCCTACGAGCCAATGGATGGAATATACAGTAGTATTGGCCCGAGAATATACTACCGGGGGAAGCACTCGTTTGTTCATGCAAATTTAGTCAAATTTAGGGCATCGCATGTGGTGGTCATCGGGGAGGGGGGCATATCTGACTATTTGTTTTAGTATACAAAGGTATACATCGAGTTTGTAATTTCATTTTGGGGGCATCAGGGTGGGGGAAAGCCCCGGGGCCCCGGGAGACTTACTCAAAATAGTGGTATACTGCCTTTTAGGGTGCCTTTTCTCGAAATTGAGTATATCGATGGGTGGTATTGATTAAATCAAAAATTCTTTGACAACATCGAATAAGGGCAGATCCCCCGTGAATCAAAAGTAGTTTCATTTTCAGTAGTCATCGTGTTTTATCCAGTTTAGTCAACGATATCTGACAACGGGGTGCGTCGTCATGGTCCATCAGAATCCACCAATGGTGCGTCCAAAAATTGACTGAGGGTGCGTATTTGGATGGCAAAGGTCCGTCGTTTTTTTGACACAGGGTGCGTCATGGTACATGAGAAGTTGACGCACCTCGGTAAAGTGACGCACCACTCCCGGGGGTCGTATAGTGCGTCTTTCAACTGATAGGTGTATAATGACTATAGGGAAAAAATACCTTTACCTTCCTATAGCCCTTACAAACTGAATTGATTCTGTTTACTCTTTTTGAGATTGATCTCCTAGTTCAGAATTACGACAATGTACATGCATTATCCCAAGACAGCATCATCAATTGTGTTTACATGGGACCGGTTGAGCACGTATCATCGGTTACTGTCATAGTGTTACAGTCCATACAGAAATCTACACGTGGACGTATTACTCTAGATGGACCAATTAATCAAAGAAAATCTCGAGATCAATTCCTGTAAAACGTTAAATCCCTTTGCGGAGTGATACCTAGAATTGGCATAATTGCCTGAATATCACTCGAGATATTCCCTTTTTATGGGACTGTTGGGTTGTTGACATTATGGTCATAAATAATGAATGCTGGCCTATTCTTGCTACTAGTATCATCATGAGGCATACCGCATTAGCATTACATAATTATTGTAAACATTGAGGTTGCTAACAACTGTAGAGTAAAGCCCGATTATGATTACGATAAAAGGAATTGCAAGGTGGGTCTTATTGATTTGTAAGATGAATATATAAATATGCTCAGATCTCATCCCAGGCCTCTGACTGCTTCAAGTGAATGATCGACAACCGCCAACACCGACCACCTCCGAATGTAGAGCCTAATTATATAAATAGTTCGGTCCCGCGCGCCTAATACGACTTCCATTACCAGGTAAACTGTAATGGTGCACTTAGGTGTTCATCCCTTCTATAATCAAAGGGCTTTTGTGCGAGATGGAATTTCGTCTCGAAAGGACTGTTTGTTTCACTTGATACTGCCAGAAAGAAAAATAATAGAACACCTAATTTCCTCTGTCTCTAGTGTCGAATGTGAATACAAACGGTTTGCAATAGCAATGTTGACTATTATTGTACTGTTCCCTCAACTATTTTTTTGTTGTTGTTGACAAACCATAGCTCATAGAGAAACAATACTTTCCGAATACTATTCCAAATCAAGATCTTCCGTTAAATTTAACATTGCACGATCGTTATATAACTTGTTTGCATTACTATATGATTTGTTTTATAATTCTTCCGGTGTATTCCATAGTGACTGATGTTTAAAACACTTTCCACGCGGCAGGCGGCAGCAGACGACATTCAAACTGTTCACAAAATGTTTCAAAAATGTCAGAATCATTGAATTTGATTACCATATTGGAATCATCAGGAGAAATGCATTGCAATAAGTACAAACATGCCTGGTATTGGTTCAGTAATCCTTGAGATAGACTTTGAAGTTTAGGAAAGGTTTCTGAAAAATCTGTTTTGTATATGGTAAAACTAATAGCCGCGTGGAAAGTGTTAACAAAATATGGACATTAGTTTCTGACAAAATCGCATTTAAATCAATGCGCGAACTCGAACTCTAGAGAGTCGGTACGCATCATCAACATACACAGCGGTTTGGATGATTGAATTCGAAGGGGAAAACTAACCCTTGAAAATGTATATCAATGAAGGATGTTGAATTTCTATTATAATTATGCATGATTCAACATCCGTCTGTATGTAATACAATAGTCGATAACCTTTTCCTGTATTTGTAACTCTTTTTTCAATGGGGAGGGGGGGGGGGGGGGTTGGCTTGGATACACCACTTGCTATTTTGTTTTGTTCTTATGGGGCAGGTAAGAAATCAATGTTAACTTTGACAGTCTTAAAAATGCGCAAAAATGTTGACAGTTCACATTAATTTTGCCGAGATTGAGGTACATTTTGGCTTTAAACAAGCTTCTAAAAACTGAAATTATTGTTATGGGGACATTTATCTTAGTACCTTTTTGAACGTTATAATTCCAATAATTCCATGATTCCCTTTGAGCAATCTGTGGGGGTTGATATTGTGTCCCCCAACCTTCAAAAAGTGTGGGGGTGTTCGCCCGCCTGCCCCCCCCCCCCCCCCCCCCCCATGATTTTAATTTTAAACTTAAGCCTCTGGCCAGACAACCAAACTCATATGTTCAAAACACAACGCATTTCATTCACTTCATCCGGGACATCAACAACAACAATACTCCTTTCTCCAAAAACACCCAGATATGTACTGCTAACGTAAAGTCCTCAGACAGGAATAGTGGCGACAAGAACTTTAATCCCCGCAGAAACAAGAATCCACCACCTCAAGATCTCATTCGTCTTTTAAAACTCATTTTGACATTAAACGACTTCCAATTTGATGGCTCCTTCTTCAACCAATTAATTGGCACAGCGGTGGTAATACCATGCAGCCGCTCCAAGTTACACCCGGGTCAGGCGGTACTCTCAATTTGATTACGTCAAAATGAGCGCAAGGGATGTAAAAGGGATCACTGTATTTTGCGTTTTAGCGCAGTCGAAAAATCTTAGGGTGTGGGTGTGGTAACCACCCCCACCTTAGGAGGACGAGGGTTAATACAAAACCTTCGTTGTAGCTAGTATCTTGGTGTAGCCTATGTTCACGCGAGCACCATTATTTCACATACATGTAGCTTTGAGGTGTAGCTATGTCAGCTGACGGCAATCAATTTATGGATGCCGACGAAAAAGACATGTATGGGAAACAACGCCAACTATAAATTGATTGCAATATTTAACCTACATATGTTCCAAGTCTGGATTTTTAATTACTGAAATCTGTGTCGAAGATTTTCCTTCCGAGCCCTGTTTGCCATGTTTTTAAGGCCTAACTAATTCAGATGACGTTTTAATAAACTATGCAAAGACTTATACTACCTCGGCCGTTTGTAAATATACAATCAATCAAACTGGGGGTACATTTTGATATAAACATGTTATTAAAGGGCTTTAGCAGAATCTGCAGAAATCGGAAGAAATCAGCGGAAAGTAACGGCCATCCGAACGACACTGTCGCACTTGTGGCAGCAATTGAAGACGTGTGCGCAAGAAGTCCATAAGTCCATTTTTTGCCAAACTGAGTTAAACATGGTTTGGACAGCTTTAGGGGTAAAAAACATGGGAATATTACTGATTTTGTAAACATATTTATTTCAGAGGTGGGGGTCAATTTAGCACTGTCAGCAATATGAGTGCAAGAAATATATCCTCCCATTATGTTGAATCTTAAACATGAACCAAAGTAAATTATCAATGTTATGCCAACAAAAACATACATTTTTGTTGCACTTTTAAAAGTCAAAATATATGAATTCGTTAATTTCACACTATATTCAACAATTTATTTGTGGAAAATATGTCATTTTATCATAAAAACTGTGTAATGCTATGAGAGAGAGTCTGGAAGCACTGCTTGTTGCTGATACAATAGAGCCAATTTTCGTTATTTTTCAGTGTCCATGGTAGCAAAAAGGGCTAATTCACCTAACTTGATTTCACTGCATTATATTTTAATTGTTATACACTGAAAGCCAAACTGGAGTCAGGGTTACTCTATAAAGGGAGTCCAGCCTACATGTGACTCTATGTCAATATTGACTCTGTTTGGAGAGTCACATGACTCCCTTGGAGAGTCAACATTTACTGACTCCTTTGGAGAGTCATGATGCATGACTCTTCAAGGGAGTCTTGTGACTCTTCAAATGGAGTCAATATTGACATAGAGTCACATGTAGGCTGGACTCCCTTTCGAGAGTAATAATGACTCCAACTGGCTAAATAGAGTCACCGTGACTCCAGGTAGGAATAAGACACTGAGAACTGGAGGTGGGGGGGGGGGGGGGGGGGGGGGGTCTTTAAGGTAATTGGTTCTTTGATGTTTATGTTCTTGCTCAATGTATTTGCATTTACTTAGTGAGCAATCACTCCCCTTCCTTAACCAGTGAGAAATATGCATATATCAATATACATTCAACGGTGTTAAATTAAGGCATCGACTTAATTAAAATAAATTAATAGGTTTAAATAAATAAAATGTGCAAAGTAGCTCATTAGCATAATTGAAATGGTATACACGAGCATCGGTGCTAATTTTTGTACCATTGCAATTATGCTAATGAGCGATTTGTGCATTTTACTCGTCTAATATAAGAACAAGTAAAATATGCAAATTAGCTCCAGAGAGTCAGGATGACTCCTTTGGAGAGTCATGGGCGATGACTCTTTCCGACGGCTAGGATATGACTCCTTTGGAGAGTCAGGATGACTCCTTTGGAGAATCAGGATGACTCCTTTGAAGAGTCAGAATGACTCCTTTGAAGAGTCAGGATGACTCCTTTGGAGAGTCATGGCCGATGACTCTTTCCGACGGCTAGGATGACTCCTTTGGGGAGTCAGGACGACTCCTTTGGAGAGTCAAGATGACTCCTTTGGAGAGTCATGGCCGATTTACTCCATTTCAAGAGTCACTTGACTCCAATTTGGCTTTCAGTGGAAATGTAATTTAAATAAATGTTAGTATTACTTGATTAAGGCTTGAATTATTTTTTTGAAAGATTTGTTCTAAATTGGTAATATAAAAAAAAACTCAAATCATTTGATGCAAACGTGAGCATAAGAAGTGTGTAAGTACGAAATCAATAAATGGATTAATATTGATCAATAAACAATGTAAGTACTAATTTTGTGTAGAATATAAATCCCAGAGACATAACCTATTAATCACCAAGTTACAGCCAAATTGAACTTTCATGTTGATTTCTTCAATATTTTGTAAACTTTAAATGCCTGTATCTCAAAATGTTAAATATGGACTTATGGCTTCAATTGCCTTGCCTTTAAATTCACAAATACTCAATGTAAACGCGTCAATATGACGCAGGTAGCTTGTTCCTTCATTGCATGCTGTAGTCTAGGTTTCAGATAAGTGTATAACTTTATAGGAGTTGCCGGTGTAAGTCGGACAATACTTATCAATACGATATTGGAAACACGGTGATTTTTAATGAATTTGCTTTACCCTGGTTATGGCAATCATATAAGGCGTTCAAAAAGTCTTATATTATAGTTGAATATTAAAAATAAATCATTTAAAGGATAATATAACATTGCCTCGTTATGTTCTATTTTTTCATGATCTCTCCTTAATATACCCTACTTATCCAGCGATGCAATTATCCATGCAATTATGTAGGGAATGTGATGAGTATGACATGGAGACGCCATATTCGTGTAGTAATATGCTTCATGAAACTTAATAGATGCTGTGTTTCCAATGTGTTTAATTAAAAGTTGTATGCAAACCATCAACTGGTACAATATAGCAACGATACATTCCTGTTGATGAAACTAAATACTTTTAGAGAAAAAAATAAAATAAATGAATGGTCTGAACATTGTTTTGTTTTGTTTTTGTGAATAATGTGAAGATGAATGTAATAGTTAGAGCTAATAGTCGTTTATCGATACACAAAACCCCGGCTTTTGTAACATTACACAATGATTCTCAAAACCTATGGTTTCGTAGCATTTTTGCGTATCGATAACCGATTACCGACACACTAAACCCTTGGTTATCGAACAAAACCCAAGTCATCATACGAAAGTGTGGGTTATGGAACAAAACTCAAGGTTATCAATCAAAACTCAGGGTTATCGAACAAACTGATGTTTTTGTTCATTAAAACTTTGTTTTTTTGCGGGCAGAATCGATGGATTTGTGTCGAAACCCCTAGGTTTTGTGATTAAAAACCCATTGAACAAAGCCCGGTGTCAGTCGTATTATCTTCAATTCACGATCCATTTTAATAACATCTTGATTCCTATCCCCTATATTTTAAATACGTCACAAAGTTTGAATTATACTCAGGCAGGGTGAATATGAGTGCATAGATATTGGTTTTGTCCGGAAATTAAAGAAATCCGAACATTACTCTAGTGAATGATCTGTCCCTTTTGCCTTCACTAAAGCATTTATATACCATTCACAGGAGAAATCACCACCATTTGTTGATTAAACCTTGTTTGTCGATCATAATAAGAACACTTTGGAAACAAACGCTATAGAAAACGTTATAAAACGTCGTTCGCACTTAGGATGTATTTGATTAATATTCGATGGCTATAGGTAAAGGACCTTCCATAAGCCCTTTTTCACTTGATTTTGTTTACTCTTTTGAGAGTTGAACCCTTGATTTTTAAGGAGTTCTCCAGCAATTATCTAAACAAACATAGTTTGTCTTTAAAATATGTCAATATTTAGATGGTTAAGCACGAACAAACCCTCTGTTTTAATACCATTTGATTCATATTCAATAAATCGGCCGTATTTCAAATGAGTACTCGCGAAAGAAAGACCCAATTAATCAAAGAACATCTTCAGGATCAATAGTTGATTAAACCTTGTTTGTCGATCATAATAAGAACACTTTGGAAACACACACTATAGAAAACGTTATAAAACGTCTTTCGCACTTAGGATGGGTTTGATTAATATTCGATGGCTATAGGTAAAGGACCTTCCTTTAGCCCTTTGCCAACTGAATTGCTTTTGCTTACTCTTTTGAAAGATGAACCATTGGTTTTAAGAGAAGTTCTACAGCAATTAACTAAACAAATCAATACTTCGCAATCCCTTCGTTGAGTGACACAAAAATGGTCTCTGTACGAAGATCACTGATTCCAGTGGAATTAATGATTCCATATCAAAGACGTTTAATAGGATTTTGATATCCATAGTTTCAAAAATGAATCTCCCTTAATCTCACTGCTGTTATCATTCGTATTTGGTCGTGTGCCTTTAGTCGAAAAATGGAAAAATCACTTACGTGGGTTTTGCTTAAAACATAATAACCATTAACACTATACATAGGAGTAAAGGAAAGTCTACACATTTTCAAATCTCATAATGTCAATAATAATAATAATAGTAATAACACTATGGAGTTGCCCTAATAATAATAAAAATGCATTTGTAATGCGCCATCAATCTAGGTATACTATTCTGAGGCGCAAACATGAAATACAAAAATACATACAACAAAAAGCACATTAAGTTAGTACATTTAAACAAATACATGGAAGATAGTTCATCAACAATCAATTATAGACTGTGTCAAATAAATGATTTTTTAACAAGTTCTTAAATGAGATGAGATTTTCACAGCATCTAATGTTCGAAGGTAAAGCATTCCAGAGATTTGTTATCATGACAGAAAAGGCACGATCGCTGAGGCTAGATGAAGTCCTTGGAACAGCAAGAAAGTGTTTGTTTGAAGATCGAAGAGTGCGATTAGGTTGACAGTGAACAAGAAGATTTGATATAATGATATAGGCCTATATTGGTGCAATTTCAATAAGAGTTTTCCAAGTCAACAAACGTATTTTAAACTGATTTCTTTCACGAACCGGTAACCAGTGCAGATCTTTTAAAACAGTGTATTTTATAATGTGGTCACATTTCCTTGTTTTTGTGAGAAAACGGGTGGCAGCATTTTGTACAAGCTGATGTTTGTATAATAGTTGTTCAGAAATACCAATTAGGAGTTAATTTCACTATCAATATCAAGTGTCATTGTACAGTGTGTGTAGAAAATATATAGGGTGCAACAAAAAAGTGACTAAAAATACATCATTTTATATAACTTGCCATTTTCATACATTGAAGATAACATTATATTTTATTAAGTTTTATAATTCAACAATTTGTATATAATATTGCCCAAAATAAAAATGTTGCCACATTTGTCTTAAGTTATAAATGGTACCTTATACAGGGTGGTCAACATTAATTGTGAAAACATAATTATGTGAACACGTATTTGCTCAATAAAGTTAACCATTATCATACTTTGGTGTCATAGTTAGTTTTAAATCGACCTTCTGTAATGAGATTATTGCATAAAACATGCTTTGCCCAATATACACTACACTATACATCGTGTACCAAGCGGAATGTATGTATTTATATCGAGTCCTCAATCCATGCAAGTGGTTACCTTTTCTTCAATTTCCAGGCTATTTTGATGAAATCAATTGTGAAAATAGAAATATAACATGCATGGAATTGTCATTTTGCAATACACGATATGCCTAAATACGCCTACACAATTGAAATATGGCCAATAAAATATATTAGGGTATTAAAAAATCTGAAATATTACGGATCATTTATTAAATTTTATAAAACACATATTTCCTAGTGTAATATATCATATATTCTATGAGAAATAAAGGAGAAGATTTCCAGTTGAAATATATCAATGGTTCAGTGCAACAAAGTCCTACCTGCACTAGCTGTCATTTATTGGATTATGTTTTCATTAAGACCGCCATAGCATTCTCATAAAGCGTTATGATACATGACGTGATTGCTTAGTGACTGGCCAACGTAAATTGCTATAGGTCATTGACGAGTTGTGTTAAATACTTTTGTTTTTTCGTTTGCTTCGAAGTATTCTAAGTCGCAGAGGCATAGACAAAATAAAATTAAGCCGACAGACTTCGTTTCAACCAAAATGGTTGTTCTAAATAAAAGGGGGAATGTGTTACTGTCTAGTGACCCGTGTCAAATTACTAACACTTAACAGTACCGTCTTGACCGACGGACTATAGACGATACAAGACGGACTACACCCCCTAATCCACATCTGAATATCGCTAAATCTTCCAACAATTATAACGATTTACATGTAGGAAAACTAACGCAGTTCAAACGTTGGCAATGTATGGCGCACAATGCAACTCACAAACACACCCTATATTGATTGCGGTGTTTGTAAATTACCGATATGTTCCCAATGGTAGAGGAAAAGGTAGCTCATTAACATAATTTCCGTTACCCCTATCGTGTTGGAGCATGCGATTCATGTAGTCGTGTAGTATTTGTTCTTCCCGATATGAATACCGCTGTTGGTAAATTAAAAACATGTGCTAAGTACCCTAATTAAGCTAAACAAAACCGCAGTCCCTAAAATTAGTTATAACGTATTCCAATGTACCATCACTTTCCATTCAAATGACCGTCATTTGTGAATCGATTGCTTTATCTCTTGTCTATTGAGTGGACAGAAGCTATTGAAATGGACTGATAGGGTTGCCCTTTTATAGCTTTGGAATCACGGGTATTAGCGGGACTCGTTTTTAGTGACATCGATTTAATACCTGCAATCATTACAATAACACCTAATTTGTCAACATCGTCGATAACCAAAGGAAATTGAATAGGGGGTGTTGCTGTTTTAATCCATATATTATAGTTCTTTTGGAGAATAATAAAAAATCTCTGAACGTTATGTTGTTGCATGGGAGGCCTGGTTAACAAAGGTGTAGTGCACTTTGCGAATAAACAAACAAACAAATACAGAAACCATTACAACTCGGTTGTCTGCTAAGTCAGTAGATAGCACCCATATATTATTGCATTCATCACTCAGATATAACCCAATTTTATTGCTTTCTTCAGTAGATAAACACCCGGCGATACATTGCTTTCTTCAGTAGATAAACACCCGGCGATACATTTCTATCTTCAGTAGATGGTAGGCCTACCCATATACATTACTATATCTTCAGTTGATAACCGTATGTTATATTGCTATAGATGCATTACTTGATAATCGTAAACTATGTGATACAGGTATTTTCTCTTGGCCATCAGGTATAAAAGGGATATTTGATCCCATCAATAGATCAGATATATGTAATAAACCTAATTTTGCATTACACCAAGTAATTTTAATTCAATTATTACCTTTAACCTGGAATTTGTTTACAGTAATCTTTGGTTTTAATAATATTAGTAATTTTCAAACTAAATTGAGGTCTTATTGTCTATTCAAAAAATCATTTTCTCTTGAGAATTACATTGTTATGTTCAACCGATCTACTCGAAATGTCTTCACCAAATTAAGAATTAGTGCTCACACATTAATGATTGAGAAAGGTAGACATGTTACACCCACAATCCAACCTCAGGACAGAATCTATAAATTATGTGATAGTTTGGTTGAGGATGAATTTCACTCTATAATGAAATGTCCATTTTACTCTACTTTACGTAATAATCAGACTCAATGTCTAATAATGAGGTTTTCACGAGAATCATGGGTGTATCTGACTATGACTATAAGTTGATGCTTTATGTATTTTGTTTTGATTATACCTGTTTGTTTGGTGATATCAATAAAACACTTTGAACTACTTGCTATCTTAAGTAGATAGTATACTAATATATTAAATTGCTATCTTCAGATAACATATGCTATATTGCTATCTTCAGTAGATAGCATTCATGAAGTATGTATTACATTTTTATCTTCACCTGAGTATAATATCCATATAAACAGCACCGTGAGTGAATTTACACCTATTTTTAGTGTTATTGGTGTGCAACAGTTTCTATACGTATAAATAATATATAGACTCGGACAAACTGGCGAGAACTAAATTAACAAAGGCATTAAAAATACACTGTCTCGAACCCGGTCCCTCTCGCTGTTTCTAACCTTAATTAGGACCAGTCGGGATATATATGAGAAAAAACGACATATTTACAAAAGATTAAAAATAAATAATGTTTATTTACAAAAGGCCTATGCCTTTTCAAAGATATGGACAACCCGTTCCACCCCTAGTTGTCATCCTTGCATGGGCGGGCCTCGAACTGGAACTAGAGTAATTCGTCTATCATGTGCACCATGTGTAGGAAGACTGCCTTGAGCACTCGTAAAAAATAACCCCTTTCCCCTTTGAGAGCTAACTATACACCAACTACAATTTAAATGAAGTTACATTTCTTGTTTTAGTCACCCATTTTTGTATCAAATGACCACGAAAGTGACTCAAAACACGTAAACAAATGACTAGAAAAAAAGTAAAAGTTTAATCCCCTTTTCAGTTGGTGTAATTGTCCCTGAGAAGGGGCTTTATTTTTAAGTCTTACGTTTTTATTTGTTTATTTTATTCAAATGAAGAGTGATCGATTGATGATAATTAATTATACACACACAGTTTATCGATTCTAGACCAATACTGTTTTAAGTGCATGGTGCAGGGGCAATTGAAATGGAAATTTAAGGCATACATATCTTAAAGACAAGTTACCTCATTAAAAAAGGCCATCTAGATCTTGGCAGAAAATGTTACAGCATTTAACATGGGTTTTCCTGAAGATCCTCAACTGAAATAACAACCCGAAACCACAAACAAATTAAATGCCGCTAAAGAGATTGCTAAAACTGTGAGTGGCTTACGGGAAACAAATTATGTTGTATCTCTTATAAAAGCATACATTAGCCTATTTCAAATTAAATAATCCCGAAGTTAAGATCAATATAATCGTCGGACTCGAGGTATTCTAGGCCAATTATAATTCACTCTTCTGTGTTTAGGCGTACTCTTTTCCGCCCGCGTCCAAAAACAAGAATGCAAAATATTTTATTTTTATTTAGGATTTTATGAAATTCATCATGTAGTTATAACATAATTAAATACGGACCTCGATATTGGTTGCGATCACTTGGTTCAGTATAAAGGAATAAAAGATAGAAATCTCGTCCCTTTTCCAAACATGGAACTGTTAACTCATAATCATTTTAAATCGATATCCTTATCATGCTTATTGCCAAGTAGCTAGCTTTGATTATGCTTCTAAAATTATTCAATCAAATAACCTTGTCAGTCCCGAACTCGTCCGTCCGTAGCTATCTGACGATTCAGAGAATCAAGTGCCTCCGTGTCACACTTTAGTACACAGAGCTGAATACAGTATGCTAAGACGAATGACTGCGGATTTACGAGCGATTAGCTGCATACCTGAGAACAATACCAGTAAATATTCCTAAAAGGAACTCGCGTTTGTTTCCTTAAAAATATTCATGATCAATGGGATCCGAACTGGAGGTGGCAACTCCATTCAATAGCAGCACAAAGACACACATTAGTGAGTTCGCTGTAAATTCAATAGAGTAGTGTTGCTAAAACAGTATTTACTGCATTACATTTAGGCATTGATTCTTTATTTTGGTTAATTAAAGCTAATTAGCACACGATTTTAATTTACCAACAGCGATATTCTTATCGAGGAGACAATACCCCACATGTCTATACCAATCGCATGCTCCAACATGATAGGGGTAACGGAATGTCTTACGGGAAGCACTTTTTTTCGGGTTTTACACTGTACCACAAGTAGAAACACGCTCTATGTAACCCAATGTGAATGAACACTGTGTGTGTATAAGACTGGCTCCCCATCCTCCGTCTTCCCATCCTCCTTCCCCAGCACATGTTGAATAATGATTTACTCACAATTAAAACTGAAATAATAAAGAGAGTATTTTGCGGATGGTATGGAAAAAACATTTATCGTGCTTTAAAAGATACCGGATATTGTATGACGAGAATTAATATAGAAACTGTGATATCATAAACATCACTAACAGTGTAAAAATGTCACACCTCCTCAAAATACGGGGTCCCCATTCGCGGATCACTGCGATTTTGAATTTTGTAAACGTTGACACCAGCTTATAAACATAATATACAGCTGTAATACTTAAACGGGGCTATTACGATGAACACTTAAAAGTATTCATATTTGGAAGCCAATATGACGTTAGAATGTTATAAGGCCGTATGTGTTTTTTTTGGAAAATTTTAGCTTTTGGTTGATTATGAAACTATTGATCGATGTACGGTGTATGCAGCTATAATTGAAATAATAAAATTAGTATAGTTATTAAATTGTTGTTGATCGCAAGATTGCCATCTACGAGCCGTTTTATTAAACGAGGTACCCGCACTTTGAAAATGCAAGAGCATCGCTACACAGTAACCTCTTAAATTTCTATCTCTTATTTCGCTAACAGATCTGAGCATACACAAACACAGTTCGTAGCATGTACATATCAAAAGAGTTACTCACAATCTCAATCGATAGCCAAAGAATATAAAAAAGAAATAGTATGTTCTTATGATTAGTTTAAATATGAAAACACTGAACATACTGACTGTTTCGAGATGAATATACACATACTTCCACTTTGCTGGGTTCGCTCTATTTCTGTGTATCTCCTGGTTCCGGTTGGACATTGATTTTTGTGGTTATTTGATGTATTTTGTTTGTTGTTCAGCCCTGCGTTAAACCTGGACCACTGTGTGGTTCCGATTTTTGTCCTGGGCTTTAATCTACCTTCTTTTTTCTCGCATTGTATATATAATGTATGTCAGTGAATGCTTGAATAAAGATTGATAACACACATTTTAAGCCACTCGTAACAGGGCGTCTTGATAAAGATGGCATGATGACGTCATGAATTCTCACGATGAATATTCTATCCCGTCTCATTATCGTATTTATATTATACATATCAATTAAATACATTTAAATGTATGTAAGTAAGTAAGTATTGATATTTTTGACAGATTATTTTCAGCAAATATATTTAAATATATATTCACCAACAATAATTATTAGGTTTCATATGAAATACATATAAATTCATGTTTACCAACCAAAATCATATTTCGCCATCAATATTGATATTCAAGATCGATTCTTTCTATCAACTACGACAAAATTACGCCTAGGAGCATCAATGCTGGGAGACGTTACCACAGGTTTAGATGCTACAAGTAAAGTGTAGTGAATTCTTATATCCATGGTAAACTGCGCCCGAAGTGCGCAAAAAGAGTTGTGCTTCTATTTTTAGATCTACTGGATTAATGTCACTAAACTTTTGTAATATAAATGTAGGTATGGTGCAACTTCATCTAGCATGTCTAGCCAAAAATATAAAAATAAAATAAAAGAATAGAAGAGAGTATAAAAGAGGCCACACCATCCTTTACTTGTTTTTGTTTTGTGTGGGTGTGTGTGGGTATATTTTTTGTATTGCATATTAATTATCACATTACATAATGTATAAACATAAATAATCCATAATGACATATAACATATTTCACTTCCCTTAATCAAAGCTAACATAAGTTTTCGAATTTAAGTTCTAAATATAAATTAAGACACTCAGTAAATCGGGATGTTTCCCATATTGGTATTTGCTAATAGTTTATTGGCAACACTTATTAATTGCTACCATTAATGTTGTGCAATATACATAATAACAACAATTAATAACGTTATAGTCAAAGCTAAGATGCTCCTATAATTATGTGCGATGTCTATATCGGGTCTTCGTGGCATCCTTGTCAATCGAGCTGCCAATCCCCAATAATAATAATAATAATATAATAATAATAATAATAATCATTATCTATATAGCGCCTTTTTTCAAAGGGTACAAAGCGCTGTAATTTCGCTGCTGGTGAATCATCAGAATCAGATCGCATCAACTAGCAAACCCTCACACTACTTGCTACTAATGTGGTGTCGTACGTGTAACGTTACTTAGGTCAGTTTCATGAAGCATGTCACAAACAAAAAAAATGAAATAAAATAAAACGAAATATAAGTAATACACCATGACCAATTCAGATATAGATCGAAAAAAGGTTCATGGTCATCGACATGGTACCCAAGGAGCGTTGCCATTCCTAGTTGGTAACCCTAGAGCATGTAAGGCATATGAATATGGAAACCACGCGATTTCGTGAATACTCATTTCCGCTCTTGGAAAACATCGAATTATAAATATGTATCGTTTATTAGTTCTTCCTGGATGACATTTGTAATCTTAAACTTGTTAAACCAAAAGAAACAACAATTTTACCGCAGATGATGAGAATGTATATTAATTTGTACCAATTAACGGTTGTCTGTCATTTACTTCGTTAAGCGTAGCAATTAGTTATTAGTATTGGATGCTTGGTACAACGTGCTATTGCGCATGTTTCCTCGTTCCTTGCTTTAAATTGTAAATGCGCATGATCACCATAACAGTCAGTTGTCACTAGTTCCTTATTCTATGCATTCATAACAGATTTGTTTGACTGATGTTGCGGCTCTGATGTAAGCGTTACTACTTCGTGACTAAGTTGCGTTAACAGAACATTATGAAGTTGACTATCGCAATCGTTACAAGATTACACTCGTAAGCTAATGAAGTGTACTGGCTTTTACAGAAAAGCGTTTGTAAGTGAATAAACGAGTAATAATTTTAATATTATCTGAATACCAGTAGATGCCAGTATGGAAATGAACGTTGATGATAACCGAAATTGGGATGGACAATGTGAAACCAATTTCACATTCACCGAAGCACAGAAGTATATGTATACTAATGCAAATTTGATGTTTGTAGTCGTTGGAGTACCTACTGTGTTAGTGATGGGAGTAGTTGGAAATGCCGGTTTTCTCATAGTGTTATATCGTGTTAAACACATGCGTAGCATAACTAACTTCTATTTGGCCAATCTGTCAATAGCAGATTTGTGTTTGCTTGTTATGAGCGCATTACAATACTTCTGGACATATTCGCACTCTCCGCTAGATGTTAACTTCGTATTTGCATCAACATTCGGTTGCGCTGTACCAAACTTTATAGTGTACCTTTGCTATTTTGCCTCTGTTTGGCTGGTTACTCTCGTGGCCACAGAACGATACATGGCCATTTGTCATCCGTTACAACACCACATTATAACTGGTACCAGGCGGTCGTTTCGGCTTGTGTCAATAGCATGGGGAGTTGCACTTCTAATGACATGTTTTGCGGCTCCATACGGAAACCCGGAGATCGTGTGTATAGACTGGCCGTCCGAAAAACCCTACTCCCAATTGCCTGCTCGAGTTCCGGTATGTCGCGGCACATGCGATTGGTGCGATAAAACCCTGTACGCCATCGATCCGACACAGTTTATCTTTGCCTTTTTGCTAAACACGTGCATGTACGGAAGAATCATCATCATATTGAGTAAAAGATCAGCTTCAGTCGACGAGAATAAGTCATCTCTATCGGCGGCAACTTCAATACGAGTACATGCGGAAAACCGTGATCAGGTTGCCCGAATGTTAATCGTCAACACCGTGGTGTTCTTTGTATGTTTGATGCCCTATTGCATTACTAATCTTAATAGCCTGGCAAAAGAGATAAACACAGACGGTTTCTTAACCCTTCGAGAGAAACAAATCTTATCGTGGATCTCAAAACTTACAACATTGCTAAACTCCGCGGGTAACCCATACCTATACAGCGCGACCAACAAGCGCTATCGCAAGGCTTTTCTGCAGGCATTTAAATGTCAAGGAAAGCGTCAAGAAAACTGTCGAGCATCATCGTTTGCTTATACGAAAGGATCTATAATTGATACCAAAGGATCGGTAATTGGCGAATCGAGAATGTAACATGTAAGCGTATACGGTACTAATTGATGAAATCGTGACAAAGAAAATCATTGCGCGTTGTGTACGTCACAGGAAACACAATATATTGTCACAAGAGTATAATTACGGCAAGAAAAACACTTCTTGACTTTGTTTGCCACAACGTCAATATGGAAACGCGCAACCGCCCAACTCAATAAGTAACACAGACGGAGTGAAACGGACACAAATGCAATCGGTTATCAATTTCCACTTCCGCATTAGACTAGATTGATAGAGTGAATGGTTATGTTGACATTTGCCGCGAGCAAAATTACCAGTTTAATCATTATGCTATCGGTGGCTCATTGTAAAAGGCCGCTCTCTTCACCGAAACACTGGGCTGTCTATATTAACGTATATCGTAAAGGTTGGTGACTAGATCAAATTCACTATTCCCATCAAAATAATATTTTGGTATCAGTCAGCACCATATATTGTTACACTAGAAAAAATACTTCTTGACTCTCTTCGTTCTAAACAAAGTCAACAATATGGGAAACGTGCAACAGCCTAACACAATCAGTATCGCAGACGGGGTGATAAAACTCGTAAATGCTTATCTTTTTTTCAAAATGTACTCTTTTTGAGGGGTTTAGATTTAACGCCGGTAAATAATATTGAGTTCTTGTCGGTCTGAGTAGTATTGTTCCCTTATTTAAAGGAAATCCGTGCCATGGAACATTAGCGCTCAGTTATGTAGCATTAGTATTATACATACCACTTCTGTAGGTTATTTTTTTTTAAAGTACCGCGTAAAGAAAAAAATCGGTATCTCGGTTAGTATAACAATCAAATGTATGGACGTCGCAATATTGATTACAACTTGACGAAAAACTTACGAGATGTCCGCATCTCTGTTTCATGTGTTGATATTATCGATTTATACATTGATTGTCTGCGTGATATCGTCCAGCGACCTGTTGCTGATGTGGCGGTTTTAGTTACGATGACATCTCAGCATTGGGTCAGGGGTATGCCACTGAGCTTGCCGATCGGGTCCACTTTTAAATTGAAGTTAGTCAGCATAGAATTGGTGGCGCTATACCGATAAGGCGTGATTGTAGCAGACGATGGTAGACACGAACGGCCGTTAATTTTGAATTTCCATTGCTTTCAATGTAACAATGGATTTTGCCCGGGATTTTGATTATATGACCCCATAAAATTCCTCACACGTTGGAACTAAATTATTTCATCCAAAAACCGATGGAGTTGGATAACCAACTTCAGTGTCAGTATCATTTTTTGACAGCAAGCTGTGTGTAAATCTACCGCGTGCACAGCGCCACCAATTCTATGCTGACTAAAGTCAATTCTATGCTGACTAAATTTGACGTCATACGCCGGTCACCGACGCATTCCAGACGATTATCATAATTTATTCAAATATTCAAAAGGACCGTTTTCGCTACGTACGTTAGTATACGACTTTCCTATCCCAAAATTAATAGTATCCCTGATTGGGTATGGCTAAAGCAGCACTTCTGACACAGACAAACGGGCGTGAAATAATCACAGGTTGGGGATGTGCAGTTTAAATTCGTTTGATTCAACATGAACATTATATAAATATGTTCATACCATATAATGCATGGTTTAATGAATAGAACGGTATTCAATTAAACATTTAATATAAGTTAAAAGTTTAACGGGTTCGCCGTCGGACGAGTTTTAATCTGTCAAGCTTTCGTCAGGATTAGCTCTGACTTCTTCAGGACCAAATTATTATAATATTGAACAAAACATAGAGATTGCCACGTCTCACGTCGTAAAAGCCTATCTCACAATTTAAACATTTAATCACAGTTATAGTATATTCACAAACTCTGGCGTACCGGTTTCGATTTTGGACCTTGTCCATTGGGCGTTAGAGGAACCCATTTTGACAAATGATGAATCAGCGGTATTTTTATAGATGTTATTATTTGCGTTCAATAATACGCTAGTCATGATAATGTTGCTTTAGTGAATATAGCTGTTCATGTATCTGTACAATCCCGACAACATTTGTTCCAACAGCTTAAAATATGATATCTCTTTTGAAGTGATCAATACAATAAATAAAAAATCGAGCATCATCAACTTTATATTATAGTTTTCGAAAGACAAATGTTATGTTTGTCCTTTTACATTTTCATAATTTAGTGGATGATCTAGTTTCACTTTTTATTATTTTCCATTTTCATTATGAAAACCTAAACTGTTTTTTTTATAATTTACTAACACGGCCATCGGGCAGTATTACGTCTATTGAAACTTTCTTGATTGTGCGACGTATTCATTTGTGAAAAAACACAAAATAAATAAATCATATTTTTTTCTATACATCTAGGGACACAACCAGAGAAACAGTTATATCAACCAAAATGCGCATTACAAATGTTACTTTATGTATTTCGAGATATGAGACCATCCGTTTATATTAGGGAGAATGGTTTACTTTTATCAATTTATCTGAATAACAACACATCTTCTTTATCGACAAATATGCGGGCAATGGACAACACCTGTTGGCAGGCAAAGTAAATGCAGTTAATTCAGCAACAAGTTCGTGTAGTTGTTCATCCTATATGTACATTTTGGTAAATACATCATCATGATCATAGTACAGGCACTGGTGATGACAAGGTATTCATATTGCTTTAATTCGAGTGCCTCCCCCTCTTTCGCTTCTGTAACGTCTGACTGAAATGGTAAATCGGCCAATGTCTGCGAATCAACTACGGTATATTACTGTAGTCAGAGAGGCACTTAGTACAGGGTGTTTCGTACATTTCTATATAAATGTCGGAATAGAGGTCAAATTTGTTGGCTATAATTTGAAGAAAACTGCGTTTCAGTCGGTTGAATAATCATAGAGAAAGGAGCGTTTACGTAAATGTAGTCAAAGAACACGCCCATCCAAGTTTGCTCAAATTGAGTGATTACGGCAAGAAACACACTTCTTGACTCTGTTTGCCACAAAGTAAATATGGAAACGAGCAACCATCCAACTCAATAAGTAACACAGACGGAGTGAAACGGACACAAATGCAATCAGTTATCAATTTCCACTTCCGCATAAGACTAGATTGATAGAGTGAATGGTTATGTTGACATTTGCCGTGAGCGAAATTACCAGGATAGTTATCATGCTATCGATGGCTCATTATGGAAGGTCGCTCTCTCCACCAAAACACCCAAAACACCCAAAACACTTGACGTATTTCTTAAAGGTTGGTGACTATATATCAAATTCAATATCCCTATCAAAATTAAATTTTAGTATCACTATAAGTCAGCACCATTCTTGTCACACTAGACAAAACACTTCTTGACTCTCTTTTGTTATAAAACCTCCAGATTAAACTTAAGTAGACTAAACTCCAATTAAACAATCGTATTCACATTCTCAAGAGACTTTTTTTAAATTTTTTTAGATCAGAAAAGTCAATCATAATCACTCTCCTTACGTTCCTTAAAAGAGTTGTGTGTGGTTGTTATAAATGACACGATCGATTATTACTCAGTACTTATATGATATCATTTTATCAAAAATTCAACTGTGCTGGGTTATTTAAAAGAAAATTAGTAAGTAAACACCCTGCACTAATAAAATACACAAACTTGGATGGAGGTGTTATTTAACTACTGTTAGCTAATTGCTCATTTATCCATGATTTCTAAACCAAATAAAACGCGGTTTTCTTTAAATTATAGCCAACTAACTTGACTTAGTGTTGACGTTTGAATTGTTCTATTTACACACTTATTCAGAAAGTTCAATCACCTAAAGGTAAGTTGTAGTTTTCAGACACCCTGTACTTAAAGGTGGCCAAATCAATAAAATTAACGTTTTCCATCAAAATGATTTGTTGGTATCAGCAACAAAATACTTACGCGTCGATTGCGTCACAGCCAGCACAATATATTGTCAAACTAGAACAATTACTGCAAGAAAAACACTTCTTGGTGAGTGGGTGATAAGGACACGATGCAATCGGTTATTAGATTGCACTTTTACGTGAGACTAACCTGCAAGAGTGAACTGTTTTTTGTTGAAATTATGAATTAACTGACATTTTGTGATGAATTGAGGAGGGATAATCTGGAGACTTGACATATGTTAATGATTTCATTTACGCAAAAACACATTAACACAATAACAACGTATTTGACCGTGCTCGAGTGTGTTATATATGGTGTCATAATTAGACAGAACTAGATGTAATGTAATCGGTTTGTGTTTGGATAACTTTCGGCCATGTCTGGAAGTCTTAGCTAATCATGATATGCACGATATAATTTGTCACGTTCGTTATCATTGGAAATAAAATGATGTGGAAACTACTTAATGCTGTATAATGACCCGATGTTATTCTATTTGACATCTGTTGTTTTCTACTCTAAATGAAAACGCATGGCAAATACATAATTGTTAACAAAACCAAAACTTTAAATGTCCATAACTTGACAATCATATTTTATATTTATGAGACAAGGTGATTTTTTATAATCCAAAATTTGGTTAACAATGAGATACAACATTGACTCTTGTATCAAAATAACGTAAACATATTATCATCATGATATAACTAACTCAATATTCATATTAATCTCATTGTACCTCATTTACTTAGCTCGTGTTGGGTCACAACTATTAAATGGTGGGGACAGTGGCTTTCTCATACTAATTTAACACATCGATATCGCAATGTTATCCTGATGACAATACTATGTTCAACGCTATCCTGTAGAAAACTCAGAATGTCTATCCATTAGTTAATGTTCTAATGTCTAATCCGAAGCTTTCACATCAAGACATAGACGTTTACTGTAATTGTGTTAAGATTTCACGTATGACGCTTGATGGTGACACGACATTATAAGATAACTGTATGGCCTAACGGATTGCCCATACTCGAAAGGCGTAGTATACAAGCATGTTTGTAACTTTTCAAAATTAAATTTATTTTAACAATGTTATCTGATTACTCAAACATCAATCAGGCAATCATACGAGATGATTGGGATTAGTGCATTCATGGAAGCCAATTGACAATTCAAAAATGGATCCCCCACCCCCCCCCCCCCCCCCCCCCCCCCCCCCCCCCATTGAACCGACCACGTCCAGTGGAGCAATGAAGCCATTTTTTGTGTTAGAAAATGTCAACGATTTTTACCGTTCTTTCAAAAATAAGGGGGACAAATGGATCAATGGTTAAATAATAACACTATCACACTTCCACTCGTTGATCTCCGTGGCGTGCATATGTTGCCCATGTCATTTGCAATCGACAAACACGAGTTCGATCCCCGTGTATTCCTTATTATTCTTTGATTTTGTTTTTTAAGCTTGATGGTGGATAAATGTCACATCATGTTTAGATCTATGCGTTTACATTTTCTTTATTTTTCTATTTATTTATCGATAATTTTTCTCTTGATTACTTTATTTAACTTCTCGTCGCTATTCTTTCAAAACCTCGTATCTCCAACTTTCCTAGAAATTGTCTTTTTGTGTTTATCATGATGTCAGAGACATTATGCAAATGATGAAAATGTTTTAATTTGCCACAGCCAATCAGAAGGCAGACAAAATTGCTTTTACAGCACCTGTGTTTCAAAACCTCGTATGTATACGAGGTTTTGAATCACAGGTGCTGACCATGTGCTGAGGGGAAACTTCCAACATTCTTGATATTTTGCAGCAAATTTGTGGACTACAGGTGAGAGTTAATTGCAAATGGCTTGAATTGATGTATGGACTGGTTAAATGACAGCGATATCGTAATTATTCTTTCAAAACCTCGTATCTTCAACTTTCATTTTTTTCATCCTCCTGTAATTTCTTTTTTGGTTTTGAAAGAATAGCGACGTATCTACGATATATAATTATGTATATTATTGCTTGATAAATAATTGATTTGACTTCAGTGTTCAGTTAAAGTCACTTATTTCATCGACATTACTATGTCAGCGTACACCTTGCAAACTATTCAGCACCGATGGTTGCATCAGCAACGTTAACGTATAACGTTATGCTTCAACTTACTCTTGGGTCTGGGCGAGTATAAGATTAAGCGTAAATTAATCGGTGTTTACTAGCCAATAGCTTACTGGTTTGGCGCTCTCAAAATATGACGTGCCTCTCACTTACTAGCGAGGTAACGCTATTCCTCAGGTACTCGCCATTGGTGCTTTCGTCCGATAATGTTAAAATGATTGAAGAGAAGAGTACTTTTGTCAGTTTCATTTAAAGAAAAATGATAAAAGAAGTAATGATGTACGTGATAGATATTTGATGATTTGTTTTAACAGAAAATGAAAAAGACACAATGTGACAAAATAAACAAGTTGTCTGTGTCAAGATACAGATATTGCGTAAACGTGCAAGGTCTTCTAAGACAAACTTTCTCTTTTTTTATTTGGCCTAAGATGTCCATTCTGCGACCTTAGTAATTTTGCCTCCCCAAGTCAGCCCAATTCCACCCAGTTTGACCCCAAATAATCGAAATGTTAACTTAGCTTAAATCAATATAATTTCAGGACATATTGACATTAAAACCGTCTTCCGGTGCAATTAAGAATAATTTCGATAGAGGGTAGGCTTTGGTACGGGACTGTGTTATCAAGGAGACGGTCTCCCGTCACATGATTGAAAAAACCATCTATATTGCAGATTTTAAACCATAAAATAACTCTTTCATCTCTGAGATAACGTTACCATCCCATCACTATATAATACTACAAAGCATAAATGTAACGTATAAGTTATCACACTTACCCCAAAAAATCATTAGAATGTTGAAAACTTGCCTAGAAAATGGGACTCTTATCGCGGTATATAGGCTCAAAAATGTATAGAGCGCTCAAGTGGAACGGGCCCCCGTTGTGGAGCTGACTGGTATACTTGGTGAGTATATAGGTTATGTCTCTGGGATTTATATTCTACACAAAATTAGTACTTAAATTGTTTATTGATCAATAATAATAAATTTGTTGATTTTGGACTTGCGCACTTCATTGGCACCATAGATTTGTACAGAGTTGTTTTTATCCTACCAATTCATAACAAATCTTGCATAAAATGATTAAAGCCTTTGAAGCAATTATAGTATGATTCAGTGAAGTTTGAAGTTAGTGAGGGTAAATTAGCCCCATTTTTACCATGGATACTGATAGTGAAGACAAACAGAAAAAATGACAGGAACATTGGCTCTATTGTATCAGCAACAAGCGGTGTTTCCAGACTCTTATATAGCATAAAACCATCTTGTATGATAAAATGACATATTTCTTCATTTAATTTGTTGAATATAGTGGGAAATTAACGAATTAATAGATTTTGACTTTGAAGTGCAACAAAAATGTATGCGTTGTGCAATAACATTGACAATTTACTTTGGTTAATGTTTTAGAAACACCATAATGGGTGGACTTACATGCTTCTTGCACTCACATTGCTGACAGTACTAAAATGGAACCCCTGAAAAACATGTTTAAAATTTAAAATTTAAAAATCAGTAATATTCCCAAATGTCTTACCCCTAAGCTGCCCAAACCACGTGTACCTCAATTTGGCCAAAAATCGTCTCATTGACTTCTTGCGCACACGTCTTCAAAACGTTAGTCAAGGATTCTGCAACGAAATGATTGATAAGTTGATCAGCATGATAAGGAGACTTGACAAGATCGGCAACGTTTCGTATAGGCATATATGTCATTATGGACAGAAATCTGTTGTAACTACAATATTGACGGCGCATAGCTAGCAAAAAAGACATAATACTATTGTCTGATTTTTTTTATTAACCGTTAGCGTTTTACTTCAGATTGCCAGCTATCACTGTTCAATATCTTGCGGATTGACGGATAATATCGAAAAATACATTATCGGCCTAGTGCACCAATGGCGAGTAGATGAAGAATAGCGCTACCTCGCTAGTAACTTAGGCGTAACCCAACATTTTGAGAGCACCAAACCTGGGTAAGCTATATACTAGGCTAGTAACTGGCGAGTAATCTACGCTAAATCTTATACCTGACCGAATCTAAGAGTATGTTGGGGCATAACGTTTAATGCCACAAGTCAATCGATGTAGCGGTGGCGTAAATTTGTGTTTGGACATTAGAGAGGATGGTTCGCTGATGCGGCAGGACCAATTGATCATGCATGCACATGGGTTATCTATCTGAGGTGGATGTTACCCCTTCATAAGCTGAAAGAGTTTGTATTTTTGATTACACTAATCGCACCGATTTTGGGTCATATTTTGACCAAAATGTACTAATATTGTCCAAGGATTTTAAATAATGACTAAATAATATAATACATACACTTATTATTGTTTTTATTAATTAAAACTGATAAAGCCAAAGTTTCAACATTAATGTGAGTGGAAGGGTTGAAGAAAAAAACCATATCGTGCCGTGCGTGGGGATAGAACCGGGGTTCTGTGCTCCATTGGGTGCTTATGGCAAAAAAATGTGCTTTTTGGTGCAATATTTGTGATGTGCCACTCGCCCAAAATATGTTTGTAATTTCATGATAGTCCCCTTTTGTGAAAATGCGGTAAACAACTTCGAAGTGGTTTTGTTGGCTCACATATTATGACCTAGCGAGTGGCGACACATTTTAAATATTACGGAGGACCATTCACGTCAGAGTTAATTTTATATGGAGTATAGGAATAACACTTGACATACATGTATGTGACAATTAATTTGTTGTAAGGAGACGATGCTGATTAATGTGGATATTTACCTCGCTAGTTACTATTTTGTTGTTACTCGCCAGTTTTGTTCTTAAAATTACATCGTTAGTAAGTTACGCTACAGTGCGGGCATAATTACTAGTTATCTTCCAATTAAGTTACGCCAGTTTGGTGTATACGGCCGTATGTGTAGGATTGATTTCATCCCGGAGATTTCATCTGCACCTCAAGGGTGTGTCACCCATCTTGTTTTTATCTTGATCAATCGCACTTAAAGCTGTAACGGAGGGAGTGTACCACTGTAATGTTTATTATGAATATATTTTTTCATATTTCGACATTTTCGGCAACAAGAAGGAACTATTATTTTATTGCTGCTGTACAACACAGATGAATGGCGGAGCATAAATTGCCAAGTGAGAATCATCACCTGCCAGTAACTATATTGATGTCTGCGGTGGTAATTATACCGATTCAGATTTTGATACATGTATATAAAGAGAATGACTGGAGGTCTTTGGGTTAGATGTCTGATGCATGTAAGGGTTCAAAATGTCCTCTTTTTGAAGGGGTTCATATTCCACGCCGGTAAAAGATTGAGTCCTTGTCGGAGTGATTCACATTGTTACCTTATCTAATAATCTAATCATGGTTATAGTAGTTTCACAAACCCTGGCGTATAAGTTCATATTTTGGACCTTGTCCATTGGGCGTTAGAGGAACCCATTGACAAAATGATAAAACAGTGGCACTTTTATAGATGTTATTATTTGCGCTCAATAATACGCCAGTCATGATAGTGTTACTTTAGTGAATATGGCTGATCATGTAGCTTTACAATCACGACAACTTGCTCCAAATATGTTATACCTTTGGAAGCGGTCACCACAATAAAAATAAATCGACCATCATCAACTTTATACAGGTTTCGAACGAAAAATGTTGTGTTTGTCCATTTACTTATACATCATTTAGTGTATGATCAAGTTTCACTTTTTATTAATTTTCCATTTTTATTATGAAAACCAAAAATGACTCCGTTTTTTCTGGTAATCGGGCAGTATTACGTATATAAACTCCTCACAAAAGTATCGAGACACTTTAAAATGATCCAATATATAGGGTCACATTTTTTAACCTGGGCTACATTTGTGTTACATTGGTCATTTTCATGAAATATACATCATTTTTTTGTTTTGGTAGAATATATTAAAATATTTACATCTAAAGGGTATGAAACCATATATATCTGGAAAGCTCATAATGTAAGGATTGTAAATTCTTAAACTAGGAATCAAATATACAGGTGACCTATACATTATACAGGGTGTAACAATTAAAATGTTATACAAAATGATGATTTACTTTTTTTCTTCCACAGTCTAAATGCAGGACCTATATGAAGGATATACATGTTTTTGTTGTATTTGAGTAAATTACCCATCCATCGAATTCAATATTAATTAGTCAGCTTATTAGGAAGTATATATATACGGGGTGGTCAAAATACCCAAATGTTTAATACTGAAAAAACACCAATTTAAACAAGTTATGAAATATATGATAATTCAGAACAAGTTTGAGAGACTATCGTTTAGTTTAACCATCACTATGTGATTATAAAGCATTGTTTCACATAGCAATTTAATATACAGGGTGTTTAAACTACCATGTACAGTACGTGAGTATTATGTTGTCATCTCATCCACTACAGTTATTGATAACTGAACTCAACCTGCAACAGTGGGCATTTAAAAGCATCATAATAATATGTGTTGCATATAAAGTAATGACAATTAATTACTTTGGCTATAGTACATGTAGTACCAGTTGTGGTCATAGGTCTTAAAGACATTCCTTAGGCAGGAGTCCAGTAATACTTTCAAATGAAGGTCAGGAGAAACCATCCATTCATGCAAATAGGACAATAAGATTTAGTCAGTTGTTGATTACTGTGTGTGGTAGAGCATGACATTGTATGCAATGGAATCATTTGCATACTTGGGACTGCTATACCACTCCGCTACCATTTGTCTGTTAGGACATTTTGAGATTTAACCATTTTCCACCCATGTATTGCATTGCAATCACCTTCTCTTCCTCCACTCCATCCTCCTCCGCTCCCTCAACCACCCTGACTAATTATACTTAACGAGCTGTATTAATTAAAGCAAAAGTGATAGATTTTTTCTCTCTTCAGATTATTAAAAGGTATTAAATTGTCTTTAAGATAAGCTCAAACACAAGTCAATTTGATAGAGATTTACTCAAATACAATAGCCTAAAGACAAAAAACCTCTAAAATGTAACAGAACCACCTTTTTGTGGTGCCGAGGTTAAAAAACGTGACCATAACGGCTCGAAAGGGTATTGATTATTCGAAGCAAATCACCCTGTGCATAATGTTGTTCTGCGTATTTTGACACCTCGATTGTTAGCGGAGTGGAGTTATTGTCATTTCTGGTGATGACAAGGTATTAATCGTGCATTAATTCGAGTGCCAGCCCCTCCATTGCTTCTGTTACCTCTGACTGTGAAATGGTTAATCGGCAGATGTATGCGAATCAATTACAACTTACCTTTACGATCACCTAATAAGTTTTTGGCAGTCAAATGTTGGCTATAATTTGAAGAAGACAGTGTTGGCTAATTGAAAAGAGAACGAGTATAGGTAACCACCCGCGCAAATAAAATATACACAAACTTAGATGGAGGTGTTC
This sequence comes from Ophiura sarsii, assembly GCA_035610835.1. Classification (NCBI taxonomy): domain Eukaryota; kingdom Metazoa; phylum Echinodermata; class Ophiuroidea; order Amphilepidida; family Ophiuridae; genus Ophiura; species Ophiura sarsii. Next base: position 35,097,824 of record CM069454.1, on the reverse strand, counting down.
TTTAACTATTGTTACGGAATCGCTCATTTATCCGTGATTTATTCAAGAACTTAGATCACCTAAAGGTGCGTTGTAAACTTGAGACACCCTGTACATACTTAAAACTGATATATTGGTATTTATAGCAGCAAAATATTTACGCGCAGTCGTTTACGTCATAGCCAGCACAATATATTGTTAAAGGAGGTGTCCCGCAAGCATAAAAGTGTGCATTATATGTTAGAAATATAACTATCGAGCCTAACTTTTGTAATGATATAGAAGAAAACACCACACTTATGACAAAAACAAATAAAAACCGCAATCTCTCAACATGCCCTTTTTAAAATTCGCGGCGATCAAAAGTCCCAGTGTCGACGATGTCATAGTTGTACAATACACATGCGCAAATATGAGCACCGATACCCATGACGTCATCGACACCGGGACTATCAATCGCCGCGAATTTTAAAAAGTGCATGTTGAGTGATGGCAGTTTTTATTCATTTTTGTGACTAGTACGGTGTTTTGTTCTATATAATTACGTAACTTCGGCTCGATAATTATGTTTCTAACAAATAATGCTCAATGTTGTGCTTGCGGGACCATTCCTTTAAAACTAGTGTAAAACACTTATCGACCCTGTTTGGTGAGTGGGTAAAGAGTACACGATGCAAACGGTTATCAATTTGTACTTTCTCGTGAGACTAGATTGCAAGAAATGTTATGGTTGCCATTATAAGTTTAATTAATTGATATTTTCTGATGAATTAAGGGAACCAAATCTGGGGACCTGATGTTAATGATTGCATTTACACAAAAACACAATAACACAATAACAACGTAATTGAACGCGCTCAAGTGTCTTTAATATTGTGTCATACTTTAGACAGAACTAGTTGTAATGTTATAGGTTTGTGTTTGGATAGCTTTCGGCCATGTCTGGATGTCTTAGCTAATCGTAATATGCACGATTTAATTTGTCACATTCGATATCAATGGAAATGAAATGATGTGGAAACTACTTTGCTGATTAGCAATATAATAAAGGTTGGTGACTCGGTGTTATTCTACTGTAAATGAAGACGCATTTATGATGGAGGCAAAACAATTACTTCAAACATAAATGTGAATCAAGTTATATAATCGAACTTGATTAAATAAGGCACAATGTGGCATCAGCTAATTTGATTTAAGAGCAAAAAATAATGTGGGACAAGTCAAAATCAGTCAAATCCATGAATCTTATTTGTGATCTGTGGTACTTCTTGTATCGAACAAAAGACTCATTGAATTTTATGAAAATACAGAGATAAACTACACTTTGAGATATTTCGTTGTCCAAACCTCATTGATTTGTTAAGAAAACCAAAACTTTAAATGTCCGTAACATGACAATTCGTATTTGATATTTATGAGATAAAATGATTTTCTTTAATCCGTAACTTTGGTTGGGAATATGATATAACATTGACTCTGGTATCAAAATGTCCCCTAACTTATACAAAATATTATCATCATGATGTAAATAACTCAATATTCATATTATCTCATTGTGCTTCATTTACTCGCTCGTGTTGGGTCACAAATAGTAAATGGTGGGGAGAGTGGTGGCCTTCACTAATTTAACAATATTATGCTGATGACTATCATTTGTTCAAGGCTGTCCTGTAGAAAACTCCAAATGTGTATCCAATATTTGGTTTTCTAGTGTCAATCTAAAGATTTCACATCAAGAAATAGACGTTTACTGTAATTGTGTCAAGATTGCATGTATGACGCATACTACTGACACGACATTGTAAGGTAAATATAGGGCCTAACGGATTGCGCATGCTCGAATGGCATATACTATTATTAAGGATGTGTAAAATATTACACAAGTTGTGTAACATTTTACACAACCGTTATTTTCTATATAAGCCAACAGTTGTGTGGTATTTCTAAACAATAATATTATCGGCCGAGTGCACCAATGACGGGTAACTTAATAGGGAGGTAAGCTACCTCCCTAGTAGTTATGCTCTAACTGTAGAATAACTTACTAACGATGTAATTCTTAGAGCATAACTGGCGATAGTAACACCAGAATAGCAACTAGCGAGATAAATATCCACATTAATCAGCATCGTCTCCTTACAAAATTAATTGGCGCATATGCCAAGTATTAACCTATAGTTTACTGTAAAATTCTGACGTGAATGATCCTCCGTAATATTAAAAGCGTGTCGTCACTCGCTAGGTCATAGGTGAGTGTAAATCAAGAATCACGTGGCTTGCGATCCAGAACAAAATGATGCCATTTTATGGCCAAAAATTTCGAATTTTGTTTACCGCTTTTTCAAAAATATAAGGACTATCATGACATTACAAACATATTTTGGGCGAGGGGCACATACAAACATTGCACCAAAAAGCACAATGTTAAGAACAAACACAAGCACCCGATGGAAACAAGTATATACAATAATAACACATCTCTTAACACAAATACTTCCGTGGCGTGGATACCTTGTGCTTCGCTTGTTTAACCGCATAACCCCGGTTCGATCCCCAGACCACGCACGGCACGATATGTGTTTGTTTTTTCGTTCTTCTAGTTCTAACCTTCCACTCACAATAATGTTGAAACTTGGCTTTATCAGTTTTAATTAATAAAAACAATAATAAGTTCATTTATTTAGTCATTATTTAAGATCCTTGGACAATTAGTACATTTTGGTCAAAATATGACCCAAAGTCGGTGCGATTAGTGTTTGAATGGGCAAAAGGAGTTGATCTAAATTTTGACTAAAAAAATCACCAAAGTGCATGAATGGATTTTCAAAAATACAAAATCTTTCAACTTATGAGGGGTCACATTCCACTTCAAATAGACATCCCCTGGGCATGCAAGCGCAATTGGTCCTTCAGCAGCGAATCATCCCCTCCAATGTTGACAACAAATTTACGCTACTGCTAGAATCGACTGACCTGTAGTGGCATAAAACGTTATGCCCCAACTTACTCTTGGGTCCGGTCAGGTATAACATTTAGCGTAAATTACCCGCCAGTTACTAACCTAGTAGCTTACCCCGCATTGGCGCTCTCAAAATTGGGGGTTACGCCTCAGTTATTAGCGAGGTAGAAGTCAGGGATCTACGGAGGGTTAGTGTGCACCCCCCCTCCAGGACTCCCCCAAACCAACTTTTTTTACTTCCTATTATGATCCTAAGACATAATCAGGATGTTACCAAAAATATTTTCATATTGCTAAGGGGTTATGCAAGATGGCGTCCAAAATGGCCGCCATAACTGGTCAAATCTCATAAAATGACATATAGCAATCAAATTGTATAGTGAAAGTATAGTTTTAATAGTGGGATGTATGTATTAGACCACTAGACACTCATATCCAGAACTTTTGCTTTGTTAACACACCTAAATCCAAGATGGCCGCCAAAATGGCCGCCAAAATTGGTAAAATTCCATATATTGGCATATATAAACCAACATGTATGATCAGAGTATAGTTTTAACAATGGGATGTATGTGTTAGACCACTAGAAACTCATATCTAGTATTTTTGCTCTGTTAACATTCTTTAAAACCAAAATGGCCGCCAAATTAATGGCCAAAAATGGTCAAAAGTGGTCAAAATTCCATAAAATAGCATAATATCAACCGAAATGTATGATAACAATATAGTTTTAACGATGAAATGTATGTGTTAGACCATTAGTAACTCATATCCAGTATTTTTGCTCTGTTAACATAGTTCAAAATCCAAAATTGTTGCCAAAATGGCCCCCAAAATGGTTCCCGAAGTGGCTGCAAAAATTGTCAAATTCCATAAAATGGGATAATATCAACCCAAATGTATGATAAAAATATAGTTTGAATGATGGGATGTATGTATTAGACCACTAGTAACTCTCATCTAGTATTTGTGCTTTGTTAACATACTTAGAAATCCAAAATGGCCTCCAAAATGTGTCCCAAAATGAATGAACAAATTGTTGGAATTCCATAAAATGGGATAATATCAAACAAAATGTATGTTGAAAGTATAGATTTAACATTTGGGTGTATGTATTAGACCACTAGTAACTCATATCCAGTATATTTGCATTGTAATAACATACTTTAAAACCAAGATGGCCACCAAAATGGCCGCTGTAAATGTAAAAATAGTCTACATGAGTGTATGATAACCTCCAAATGGTCTAAATAATTACCACAGGAAGCCACCAATTGATCAAAATATGGAGTCTATACCATTCAATCATACCTTGTCACATACAGATACGTTTACTGGTGGATTAAAATCTACAGATATAATCTTTTGTTTGTTACAATAGTATAAAGTGTGTCTTTATAGACATTAATGAGCAGTCAAGACACATAGATCTTCTTGTGTACCCGCCATTTCGACCCCTCGTCTTGGGCGATACTTTATTACTATATATATAATATTAGTGCTGGGCAATACCCCAACATTGTTCATATCTAATTTAACACTAGAACAATAAATCTAATACTGTTTTTCAGTTATTTTAACCTTTTGTAGCCATCTTGGATATTTCAAAATACTCAAACTAGATCTACAGCCCCTAGGCTTTATCATAGACAGTCATATATTGAATGCTGTCTTATTATATTTGAGGGTATTGGTATTACATAGTATGGTCATTTACAATACAAAACAATTGTTTTAGGTCATTTAACATCAAATTAACTACTGGAAGCCATTTTGGAAAGTGATACAGAGTCAAAAATGTCACAGAGGTGGGCCTTATATCTAAAAGCAATTATAGCTTAGCAGTTTTAAACATACTACTATTTGGTGAATGTGATGTAATATACACTCTTACAATATCTATTGTGGATTATCATACACTCATGTAGACTATTTGTATATTTACAGCGGCCATTTTGGTGGCCATCTTGGATTTAAAGTATGTTATTACAATGCAAATATACTGGATATGGGTTACTAGTGGTCTAATACATACATCCTAATGTTAAAACTATACTTTCATCATACATTTTGGTTGATATTATACAATTTTATGGAATTTCGACAATTTGTTCAGTCATTTCGGGACCCATTTTGGGGGCCATTTTGGATTTCTAAGTATGTTAACAAAGCAAAAATACTAGATATGAGTTACTAGTGGTCTAATACATACATCCCATCATTAGAACTATATTTTCATCATACATTTAGGTTGATATTATCCAATTTCATGGAATTTGACAATTTTGCAACCACTTTAGGAACCATTTTGGGGGCCATTTTGGCAGCCATTTTGGATTTTAAACTATGATAACAGAGCACAGATACTGGATATGAGTTACTTGTGGTCTAACACATACATCCCATCATTACAATTATATTTTTATCATACATTTCGGTTGATATTATGCTATTTTATGGAATTTTGACCACTTTTGACCATTAATTTGGCGGCCATTTTGGTTTTAAGGTATGTTTACAAAGCAAAAATACTAGATTTGAGTTTCTAGTGGTCTAACACATACATCCCATTGTTAAAACTATACTCTGATCATACATGTTGGTTTATATATGCCAATATATGGAATTTTACCAATTTTGGCGGCCATTTTGGCGGCCATCTTGGATTTAGGTGTGTTAACAGAGCAAAAGTTCTTGATATGAGTGTCTAGTGGTCTAATACATACATCCAACTATTAAAACTATACTTTCACCATACAATTTGATTGCTATATGTCATTTTATGAGATTTGACCAGTTATGGCGGCCATTTTGGACGCCATCTTGCATAACCTCTTAGCAATATGAAAATATTTTTGGTAACATCCTGATTATGTCTTAGGATCATAATAGGAAGTAAAAAAAGTTGGTTTGGGGGAGTCCTGGGGGGGGGGGTGCACACTCACCCTCCGTAGATCCCCGACTAAAGCGCTATTCTTCAGCTACCCGTCATTGGTGCACTCGGCCGAATGTGTATCATTAATTTACACAATTAAATTGTGTAAATGGTTTACACAGCAATAGGTTAATTTTCTACACAATAGTTGTGAATGGGGTTTTGGAGAGTTTATTGAAGTTTTTGACGGTAAGTATATGTTTCGCTTGAAATATTTCAGTACAAAATACGAAGTAGTAAAAAGTATTCGATGTGTGTGATTCTATCTGTTGGTTTCTTGGTAAATACATGCAAACGTATATCGTCGTGTAACTGTGAAGTGTAAACTGTGAAGTGTGTAAGCTTTTAAGTTTAGATATTACCAAAAAAAGCCAACTGAATCACACACACTCACTACTTTTTACTACTTCGTTTGTTTTTTTGTTTTATTTACTACTTCGTATTTTTACTGAAATATTTCAATTGAAACATATACTTACCGTCAAATACTTCAATAAACTCTCCAAAACCCCACTCCTCAAGCAACACCGACACGTCCGCCATTTCGTTTTTTTGTAATTTTGGGTCACAACAAGGGTAATGTGATTGGTTAATAATTCTTATCACGCTCTTCAAAGTCTACACAACTGTTGTTTAAAATTCCGTTATCACGGCATTTCAATTTTATATATTCTAATTACATTTTTCACAAACTAATATCAACACAATTGGATATGATATGAGAATAACAGTGTAGCAATACAGAAGGATTGTCATCATACTTGCAAGCGTGGACCGGACAAATGTCCATATTTGAAAAGATTACCAGACCTGTCCATATTTGGACATAGACTAATCCCACAAGTTCAAGAAGAAAATCATTGTGGGTAAAACAGTTATGTGCGAGGTCTTCTAAGACAAACTTGGGTGGTATTTTATTTATTTTGCCTAAGATGTCCATTCCGCAACCTTTTTCATAATCTGCGCTAGTATCTTATCCTATTTCAGATATCTACCCCTGCTTTACCGCAAATTGATTTTCTGCCGATACGCCTCTCGTTTGAAGAATCCGTCAGAATATTTCATTAGAAAATCAAACGAAGGGACTCGATCTCTATTTGTTACCTTAGTCCAGGATTCTGCAACGCAACTGTTGATAAGTTGATAATCATGATAAGGGGACTTGACAAGGTCAGAAACGTTACGTATAAAGCAATTATAAGGCGTTAGTATGACTTGACAAGGTCAGAAACGTGACGTATAGGCATATATGTCATCATGGTTAGAAATCTGTTGTTGTAACTACAATATTGGCAGCGCATAGCTAGCAAACAAGACAACGAGAATACTATTGTATGATTTCGTATTAACCGTTAGTGTTTTACTTTAATCCTTTACATATTGCCAGCTATCACTATTTAATATCGAATTGACGGAAGTTATTGACAAGCACGTTATGTGAAGGTTTGATTTCATCCCGGGGATTTCATCTGCCCCTCAAGGCATTTGTAACCCATCTTGTTTTTATCTTGATCGATCGCACTTAAGCTCTAACGGAGAGAGTGCACCACTAGATAAGTATGTTTTAGTATTATGAATACTTTATTTCATATTTCGATATGTTCGGGAACAAGAAGGACATTATCATGTTGAGCTGCTGTAAAACACAACGAAATGGCGGAGCACACATTGCCACGTGAGAATCATCACCTGCCAGGCGATATATTGATGTCTGCAGTGGTATTTATACCGATTCAGATGTGGATACATGTCTATCAAGTGGATGACAGCTCTCTGGGTTGTATGTCTGTTGTATATCTATGTCGATAGAGAAATCCGATACAGATATTGTTTTTGTCTTTACAGTGCGTTATTGATATAAACGAGTCTAATTTTAAGATCGCAAAGACTTATAGATTATAACGCATTATTTGTTCATATTCAAGCTGGGCGGCCCTTACCGTGTGCAAAATTGGTGCGGACGGTGGCACACAATGGGGACAAACGGTGGGCCGTTTCCCGTCCGTTTAACACGTTCAGGGAACTTTGCGGTCCATCCGATGATCCGTGCCCTGCAGGAGTTTTGAGCATGCTCAAAACTCCTGCCGGGTGAGTAAAAGCGGCGGCGAACGGTGAAACCCTGGTATATACGGACCTTATAAGGACGGCACACCCATTTAGCGCCCGTTCGCAGAGCGGTGATGGACGGTGGTAGACGTTGACCATCTCAGCGACGAGCATGCTCAAAACTCCTGCCGGGTGAGTAATAGTCTTCTTCGTATACCGTGTGTAATTGCACTGTCACACAATCGAACAACACCCTCTGATACTTCGTCTTGCCGAAAACCACTCCTATCCGAAAACCGTCTACTGACATTGGATTTACAAAAGAACTGCGCTTTAAAGGGAATTAAGAGATGTGGTGGAGGCAGCGCCCTCAATTTCAAAAATATATGATTAAAGCTGGGATTTGTATATTTTTACAATTGTATTACATGTATGAACTTACACCTATAAGGATTAAGACAAATCAGCCCTTTTTGTAAAACAAAACGTCGATTCAAAAATGCTGATCGGGCCCGATCAGCATTTTACATGGTTAATGGTGGTATTCCAACATATTTAAAACATTGTTTTAATCAGGTTTTGCTGGGGTTTTTAGTAGAAACAACAATAACGACAATTTTTAATGTTCATCTTGAATTCTGAAGAAGATTAATTAAATTAAAAAAAATTCAACATGACATTTTGTCCCTTTAACACACTAGGGATTAATAGGGACGATGCTTTTTATGAATAGTTTGCGTCACGATAGAATCACACCCCTTCATAACGCGCTAATATTGAATTTGCCGCCTGTACATCTAGACACACGTGAAGGCAATATCTCTGTGGCTGTGTAAGAGTTTATTGCTTATCGTAATCAAATTATCGGGTGTTTCCGTAACATGGCATACTTTATCTGACACACTGACACACTTTTATCTGACACAGTTTTTTTAAGGCGATATTGGAAGATAGGAAATAATTACATCGCATAGAAATAATCACACATGCGGAAATATAGCTATATCTCTGAGGAAACTATTTTGAGCGATGACCAATGTCAAGGATTACTCCTAAAGTTGTAATTTTAGACCGAACGGCGGCTATTTTGAACCCGAATTTTGAATTTATCAAAAGTTGCAAAACAGGCAAAGACGGTATATAAATATTCATATACTTCGTATTTATCGTGTCTGCCATTGGTCAATGTTGAACCACACACAAACAATTTTCTCATTTCGCATGCATCCAATTTTTTTGGATGTAGCATAGTGTAACAGTATACGGAGGTCGAAAGGTCAAATCCAATGCAAGTAGACCCTTTTTCTCCGGATAGATCAGAGGATAGGGAGCAGGCGATTTTGGGAGCAGTCACAGTGACTAGTGAGTGAGCTATCTATCGGTACATTAAAAGGGTATACTCCAGTAGACTTGGTGAGTAAAAGCGGTGGAGAACGGTGAGAGCCAGGCATGAGGACCTAATAAGGACGGCGCAACCGTTTCGCGCCCGTTCGCTGAGTAGTGATGGAAGGTGGTGGACGTCGACCTTCTCAGCAATGGGCCGCTAAAAGATGGACATTTAGTTGTGTTTGCCCGACTATTAGTGTGATAATGGATGGGTTTCTCAATATTTTGATAGTGGATGCGTGCTGAAAACCGTCCGGGAAACGGACACTCACCGGGCGCTCGCAGTGTGACACCGTACGGGGTTTGGTACCTCATTTATTATTCATGTGTTCACTAATATATTATTTGCATAATCAATTGTTTGTTATATTTTTCTGGAAGCTTAAAGTCTTATCTATTCATTTATATAATACTTGCCTGGTTGTATCAAAACCGCGTTGAATTGATATAGTAATCAGGAGAAAGAGGAGGCGTATATTTGGGTGTTACTTACGATAAAAAGCAAGCAAAAATGATGATGTTGAAAATCAAGATCCAACGTTGTTGTACTATTTTCTATGACATAAACAAAATATAAGCAGCAGGAACTGTCTCCTGTAGACTATTTCGAATTTCGAGTTTCAATTTAAAAGAGTTGAAAGCACTGCTTAACTCTCATACTCAATGTTTTCACCTTTTGGAAACATTTGAATTATACATTTATCATGTTTATAACACCTTGTACAATACATTTCTCCCTCCCCAACTACAAACTTGAATTTGAACTAATCAAGGAAAATCAATTAAAGTCATCGTCGTATGTATAGAAAAAAATATAATAATATTTCACATACTGACGTATCAAATAAATGTATAAATGATACTTCTTAAATAACAAGCGCTAATGCAACACTCACTATATGAAGCGCTAAAAGCGCGACGTGACGTGTATTAACAAAGTGGAGTATATACACATGGAAAAAGGTATCGCACCACTTTTTTTTGGTTGAAAAGTGCAAATGTGGCCTCAAATTTTGCCACCATGATGTGATATTAAGGACCATGTGTTTGCGTAAGCTGTCCAACAAAATGCTATGCAATAAAAGGGCCATATTTTAGTTTGTGACGTAATCGTTGTGATGTTTTTCAAGGCCAAGGGGAAAATGCATGCTTTTGTCCAAAAACATGCATGAAACAAGTTTGGGTATAACTCGATATTGAATAGACTTTAAAAACTTAAAATAGTCATTGTCACCTGACGCTCAGAAAGTATAACACTGACCAAACCAAAATTTGCGGATGCCACCGTGATGATGAGAGGCAAGTCTGTCATTTATTTTCCACTGACTACATACGCCAAAACAATTCAAACGATAATATATAATTTGCAATAATTAATACGAATCTCTGACCTACGTCGCGGATGGGATGAATTATCGGCCAACCGTCCCTTAATCGAACTGCATTAAGGGCTGAAGACAGATTTAATTATATTATAACACATACAACTATGCCTATCCGTTCTATATCAAACATGGGGATAGGCAAACCTGAATTGAATTGAAATAGTCACAACGAGCATTATTGAGGCAGAACCACGAATTTATATCCAGTTTAAAAGGGTAGACATGCAATTGTCGCCCTTTTAAAATTGCTACATACGCCAAACGAATTCAAACGATAATATATAATTTGCAATAATTAATACGAATCTCTGACCTACGTCGCGGATGGGATGAATTATCGGCCAACCGTCCCTTAATCGAACTGCATTAAGGGCTGAAGACAGATTTAATTATATCATAACACATACAACTATGCCTATCCGTTCTATATCAAACATGGGGATAGGCAAACCTGAATTGAATTGAAATAGTCACAACGAGCATTATTGAGGCAGAACCACGAATGTATATCCAATTTTAACCACATTTTTACTCCTTTGTGTGAAAACGCACAATTTGCATAACATTTTGTACAACTACTTGTTAAATAAACAACGCATATCAATCGTTACATTTTTAAATGATTGTAAAGTACTTCTTTACAATGAAAGAAAAAACCAAAACTGCCCAATAACTGAGAAATCAACTGGCATGTATAACTAATAACGAGACATGCTATGGGAACAACCAGCGAACCATACGCCTCATATTTTTGGGAGGGAGGGTGGGAAATTTAGATTTGCTGAGCTGGCTAGAACAAAGATGTTCTCTCATCAAATACCACGGAGCGAATGATCAAAACTGTGATGGAAAACGCAAGTCACAGACAGAGAATGGATGAAAAACTAAAACGCCCACAAGAGCACTCATTGGCTGGTCAATACAAAGAGCCCAACACGCTCGAACGCACGCGACAATCGATTCTTTACTCAAGTGACAAAGGGAAATTTATTAACACTAGGTTAAGTAATTTTTTATTATATTAGTTCTGTATTTGGCGCAAGAAATGTTTCATTTAGACGTTATAGGCTAAAATGCAGTGAATTAGTCCAAACATGCCATTTTTTTGTTGCTCATAAATTCAGCATATACGATGAGGTCACCGTTGATTTTTTTAAATTTATTTGACCTACAATCTTGGAAAAAAGTCCTTGGAACGCTGAGCACGCGTGTTGGGTATTGCGTGCCTGTATTGATAGTTAAGTGTCTTCGGCTATAAACTGAAATTGTTCAAATGAGATTTGTCCTTCCCCACTCCCCATCGATCAATGTTGGGACACTCTGGCAAGCTGCAGGAGCCACTGGCCTTGGTCAACATTGTACGGGGGGAGTGGGGGTGACACTTTTCCGTTAATCACACGCAAGTGTTCCAAGACTTTTTTCCAGGATTGTATAAGAGGAATGCAAAATATTTGATCTAAATTTGGGTTTTCTATCATAAGTCAAAAACGGCATGTCGTATGAATCTCATATTACACACGATTTGAGTAAACAATACGGGCATCACAAATATGAAACAAAAATGATGATAGGGAATGTTTTTATTAAGGGAGTGGTTAGTGAAAACAATTATGTATGTCATATTGGACTACAATTTGACCTATTTCTTGATCCCGCGCGCAATAATCTGATGTTCATAATTGAATAAAGCAAAAGTATAAAGTTCTTGCTGAGAAATTAACATTTCTAATGCTTATTTTCTTTTTAACCATGTTAAATTTATTGTAAATGCGACAGGGAAAAGCCATGTACTGCGTTTCGTATGCCGAGTTCAATAGACGAATCAGACATGTAATAATTACGACATCGTATTCTGTATTTAATCTTACCGGTAATTATTTACATGCGAATGTTTTTAGGCCAACATACTAATTTCAATACAATAGCATTTCATACCGTTATTTGATATGATTAATTTTCGAAGTCATGAAAGTAAGGAAAGGTTTCTGAAAAATCTGTTTTGTACCGTGGTTAAACCAATAGCCGCGTGTAAAAGTGTTAACATTTGCCGAGCAGTAACGTTTATTTGCAATAATATTCCTATCTACTGAAGATAGCCCATAACAGAAAAAGGGGAAAAAACACGCCATTAGAGCGACTCGAACCAACGCGAAACATGCTATAAAGTGTATAAACGAGCGCTCCTACCAGTTACGCCAAGCGGTCAATGCTTACACAAGCGTGGATTTGTTTAATTATACATGTTATAATTATGTATTATCGTAAAGTGTCACACACTTTACCACAGTTTACCATCAGTTTACCATTGGGACATTTTGCTTAAAATAGGCAATTAAACATTTTTTCATACTGCCTTTGAGTTATCAAGATATGCATATGTGTTAGCTATACCAATCATGCATGTTGAAACTCCGAAATATAAGTCGCATGGGTCGCACCTACGCATTTTGATAACAGTTTACCATTTAAAATGAAAACAAAATATGTATACTAATATTTTACTATAGAAACAACGGTAAAGTGTACAATGAACACGTGTTTCAAGGCAACACTTTACCATTCACTTTACCATTCACTTTACCAATACCGTCTCAACTCGTTTGATGATTACTTTGTGAATAAAATTCTATTCATTTATCGCAGCGCTATTTTAATGAATAAATAAAAGAAAATATATTACTTAAATGGTTTATTTATGTATTCGTGTATGTTATACATTACGTAAATGGTTTAGGTATTCACGTATTTAGTTTTTTTTGGTTGTTTCTGAGGATGTGATTGAACTGAATAGCATATAAATAATATTATCGCCGTTCTTCCTCATCGGACTCAATAGCTCAGTTGGTAGAGCACTGGTCTTTCCATCCAGAGGTCCCAGGTTCAAATCCTGGATCTGCAAATTATTTTACTGACTATCATTTATAATTTGTGGAGTAAGAAGAAACATTTACTCAGTATCCAACTATGTCCAACTATTGTTTTTCCAAACATTTTAAAATATTTCCAAAAAATAAATGCCAAATGTTTTTTTCAAAAAATGTGTAAAAAAAAGTAATATTTGAAAACTTGTTAGGTATACTTGTCGCGGTTGGCGAGGGTCTAACTCTCTCGTTTCAGCCATGATCAGAATGGTAAGCATTCACAAATCGGTGGCTTTATTTATCAGTTTAATTCATCCTAATGACACGCATGTGATTTTAGAAGATTGTTAAATCTATAGAATTCATTATCGTACATTTTAAGCATCGACAAAGCGTATTTAGTAAAGTGGTCAGATCCAATACTTACCAAATCAATATAGCCTGGATAAAGACGAAAGTGATGCAAACACTATATAAAAAGCTGTGTTAAGTTCAATCTGTACCATTTACCACTCTGTCATATGGTGATGCAAATCAAGTCTATAAAATAGTGCAGACGATAGCTCTGTCGAATCTGTCAAACGGAAATTACTGCTATCTACTGAAGATAGTTATTTACAATTATTAAGGCCTAAGTTATTCTACAATTATTATTCGTGTTACTTTCAACCCCATATTATATAGATTCTGTTACCTTTAGAAACTCTTTTGCATATCTGACAATACATGAATAACTAATCTCGTAGGAGTATCTGAAAACGCCACATTATGCAGTGCAATAATGGGCAATTATACTTCTGAGAAATGCATTAGTTAGTATGGGGAACTATTTTCACTGAACTTTCCCGTATTAAATGAATGTCTTCTTTAAAAAAAATACGGGGGTTGCCAAGCCTATGGTCCACTGCCAAATCTTGTGCAATTTGAGATTCATGTGATATATAGTTTTCGATTTATGATAGAAAAACTAAATTTAGATGAAATATTTTGCAATCTGCGTATACAATCTTGGAAAAAAGTCCTTGGAACGCTGAGCACGCGTGTTGGGTATTGCGTGCCTGTATTGATAGTTAAGTGTCTTCGGCTATAAACTGAAATTGTTCAAATGAGATTTGTCCTTCCCCACTCCCCATCGATCAATGTTGGGACACTCTGGCAAGCTGCAGGAGCCACTGGCCTTGGTCAACATTGTACGGGGGGAGTGGGGGTGACACTTTTCCGTTAATCACACGCAAGTGTTCCAAGACTTTTTTCCAGGATTGTATAAGAGGAATGCAAAATATTTGATCTAAATTTGCGTTTTCTATCATAAGTCAAAAACGGCATGTCGTATGAATCTCATATTACACACGATTTGAGTAAACAATACGGGCATCACAAATATGAAACAAAAATGATGATAGGGAATGTTTTTATTAAGGGAGTGGTTAGTGAAAACAATTATGTATGTCATATTGGACTACAATTTGACCTATTTCTTGATCCCGCGCGCAATAATCTGATGTTCATAATTGAATAAAGCAAAAGTATAAAGTTCTTGCTGAGAAATTAACATTTCTAATGCTTATTTTCTTTTTAACCATGTTAAATTTATTGTAAATGCGACAGGGAAAAGCCATGTACTGCGTTTCGTATGCCGAGTTCAATAGACGAATCAGACATGTAATAATTACGACATCGTATTCTGTATTTAATCTTACCGGTAATTATTTACATGCGAATGTTTTTAGGCCAACATACTAATTTCAATACAATAGCATTTCATACCGTTATTTGATATGATTAATTTTCGAAGTCATGAAAGTAAGGAAAGGTTTCTGAAAAATCTGTTTTGTACCGTGGTTAAACCAATAGCCGCGTGTAAAAGTGTTAACATTTGCCGAGCAGTAACGTTTATTTGCAATAATATTCCTATCTACTGAAGATAGCCCATAACAGAAAAAGGGGAAAAAACACGCCATTAGAGCGACTCGAACCAACGCGAAACATGCTATAAAGTGTATAAACGAGCGCTCCTACCAGTTACGCCAAGCGGTCAATGCTTACACAAGCGTGGATTTGTTTAATTATACATGTTATAATTATGTATTATCGTAAAGTGTCACACACTTTACCACAGTTTACCATCAGTTTACCATTGGGACATTTTGCTTAAAATAGGCAATTAAACATTTTTTCATACTGCCTTTGAGTTATCAAGATATGCATATGTGTTAGCTATACCAATCATGCATGTTGAAACTCCGAAATATAAGTCGCATGGGTCGCACCTACGCATTTTGATAACAGTTTACCATTTAAAATGAAAACAAAATATGTATACTAATATTTTACTATAGAAACAACGGTAAAGTGTACAATGAACACGTGTTTCAAGGCAACACTTTACCATTCACTTTACCATTCACTTTACCAATACCGTCTCAACTCGTTTGATGATTACTTTGTGAATAAAATTCTATTCATTTATCGCAGCGCTATTTTAATGAATAAATAAAAGAAAATATATTACTTAAATGGTTTATTTATGTATTCGTGTATGTTATACATTACGTAAATGGTTTAGGTATTCACGTATTTAGTTTTTTTTGGTTGTTTCTGAGGATGTGATTGAACTGAATAGCATATAAATAATATTATCGCCGTTCTTCCTCATCGGACTCAATAGCTCAGTTGGTAGAGCACTGGTCTTTCCATCCAGAGGTCCCAGGTTCAAATCCTGGATCTGCAAATTATTTTACTGACTATCATTTATAATTTGTGGAGTAAGAAGAAACATTTACTCAGTATCCAACTATGTCCAACTATTGTTTTTCCAAACATTTTAAAATATTTCCAAAAAATAAATGCCAAATGTTTTTTTCAAAAAATGTGTAAAAAAAAGTAATATTTGAAAACTTGTTAGGTATACTTGTCGCGGTTGGCGAGGGTCTAACTCTCTCGTTTCAGCCATGATCAGAATGGTAAGCATTCACAAATCGGTGGCTTTATTTATCAGTTTAATTCATCCTAATGACACGCATGTGATTTTAGAAGATTGTTAAATCTATAGAATTCATTATCGTACATTTTAAGCATCGACAAAGCGTATTTAGTAAAGTGGTCAGATCCAATACTTACCAAATCAATATAGCCTGGATAAAGACGAAAGTGATGCAAACACTATATAAAAAGCTGTGTTAAGTTCAATCTGTACCATTTACCACTCTGTCATATGGTGATGCAAATCAAGTCTATAAAATAGTGCAGACGATAGCTCTGTCGAATCTGTCAAACGGAAATTACTGCTATCTACTGAAGATAGTTATTTACAATTATTAAGGCCTAAGTTATTCTACAATTATTATTCGTGTTACTTTCAACCCCATATTATATAGATTCTGTTACCTTTAGAAACTCTTTTGCATATCTGACAATACATGAATAACTAATCTCGTAGGAGTATCTGAAAACGCCACATTATGCAGTGCAATAATGGGCAATTATACTTCTGAGAAATGCATTAGTTAGTATGGGGAACTATTTTCACTGAACTTTCCCGTATTAAATGAATGTCTTCTTTAAAAAAAATACGGGGGTTGCCAAGCCTATGGTCCACTGCCAAATCTTGTGCAATTTGAGATTCATGTGATATATAGTTTTCGATTTATGATAGAAAAACTAAATTTAGATGAAATATTTTGCAATCTGCGTATACATGTATAAGAGGAATGCAAAATATTTGATCTAAATTTGGGTTTTCTATCATAAGTCAAAAACGGCATGTCGTATGAATCTCATATTACACACGATTTGAGTAAACAATACGGGCATCACAAATATGAAACAAAAATGATGATAGGGAATGTTTTTATTAAGGGAGTGGTTAGTGAAAACAATTATGTATGTCATATTGGACTACAATTTGACCTATTTCTTGATCCCGCGCGCAATAATCTGATGTTCATAATTGAATAAAGCAAAAGTATAAAGTTCTTGCTGAGAAATTAACATTTCTAATGCTTATTTTCTTTTTAACCATGTTAAATTTATTGTAAATGCGACAGGGAAAAGCCATGTACTGCGTTTCGTATGCCGAGTTCAATAGACGAATCAGACATGTAATAATTACGACATCGTATTCTGTATTTAATCTTACCGGTAATTATTTACATGCGAATGTTTTTAGGCCAACATACTAATTTCAATACAATAGCATTTCATACCGTTATTTGATATGATTAATTTTCGAAGTCATGAAAGTAAGGAAAGGTTTCTGAAAAATCTGTTTTGTACCGTGGTTAAACCAATAGCCGCGTGTAAAAGTGTTAACATTTGCCGAGCAGTAACGTTTATTTGCAATAATATTCCTATCTACTGAAGATAGCCCATAACAGAAAAAGGGGAAAAAACACGCCATTAGAGCGACTCGAACCAACGCGAAACATGCTATAAAGTGTATAAACGAGCGCTCCTACCAGTTACGCCAAGCGGTCAATGCTTACACAAGCGTGGATTTGTTTAATTATACATGTTATAATTATGTATTATCGTAAAGTGTCACACACTTTACCACAGTTTACCATCAGTTTACCATTGGGACATTTTGCTTAAAATAGGCAATTAAACATTTTTTCATACTGCCTTTGAGTTATCAAGATATGCATATGTGTTAGCTATACCAATCATGCATGTTGAAACTCCGAAATATAAGTCGCATGGGTCGCACCTACGCATTTTGATAACAGTTTACCATTTAAAATGAAAACAAAATATGTATACTAATATTTTACTATAGAAACAACGGTAAAGTGTACAATGAACACGTGTTTCAAGGCAACACTTTACCATTCACTTTACCATTCACTTTACCAATACCGTCTCAACTCGTTTGATGATTACTTTGTGAATAAAATTCTATTCATTTATCGCAGCGCTATTTTAATGAATAAATAAAAGAAAATATATTACTTAAATGGTTTATTTATGTATTCGTGTATGTTATACATTACGTAAATGGTTTAGGTATTCACGTATTTAGTTTTTTTTGGTTGTTTCTGAGGATGTGATTGAACTGAATAGCATATAAATAATATTATCGCCGTTCTTCCTCATCGGACTCAATAGCTCAGTTGGTAGAGCACTGGTCTTTCCATCCAGAGGTCCCAGGTTCAAATCCTGGATCTGCAAATTATTTTACTGACTATCATTTATAATTTGTGGAGTAAGAAGAAACATTTACTCAGTATCCAACTATGTCCAACTATTGTTTTTCCAAACATTTTAAAATATTTCCAAAAAATAAATGCCAAATGTTTTTTTCAAAAAATGTGTAAAAAAAAGTAATATTTGAAAACTTGTTAGGTATACTTGTCGCGGTTGGCGAGGGTCTAACTCTCTCGTTTCAGCCATGATCAGAATGGTAAGCATTCACAAATCGGTGGCTTTATTTATCAGTTTAATTCATCCTAATGACACGCATGTGATTTTAGAAGATTGTTAAATCTATAGAATTCATTATCGTACATTTTAAGCATCGACAAAGCGTATTTAGTAAAGTGGTCAGATCCAATACTTACCAAATCAATATAGCCTGGATAAAGACGAAAGTGATGCAAACACTATATAAAAAGCTGTGTTAAGTTCAATCTGTACCATTTACCACTCTGTCATATGGTGATGCAAATCAAGTCTATAAAATAGTGCAGACGATAGCTCTGTCGAATCTGTCAAACGGAAATTACTGCTATCTACTGAAGATAGTTATTTACAATTATTAAGGCCTAAGTTATTCTACAATTATTATTCGTGTTACTTTCAACCCCATATTATATAGATTCTGTTACCTTTAGAAACTCTTTTGCATATCTGACAATACATGAATAACTAATCTCGTAGGAGTATCTGAAAACGCCACATTATGCAGTGCAATAATGGGCAATTATACTTCTGAGAAATGCATTAGTTAGTATGGGGAACTATTTTCACTGAACTTTCCCGTATTAAATGAATGTCTTCTTTAAAAAAAATACGGGGGTTGCCAAGCCTATGGTCCACTGCCAAATCTTGTGCAATTTGAGATTCATGTGATATATAGTTTTCGATTTATGATAGAAAAACTAAATTTAGATGAAATATTTTGCAATCTGCGTATACATGTATAAGAGGAATGCAAAATATTTGATCTAAATTTGGGTTTTCTATCATAAGTCAAAAACGGCATGTCGTATGAATCTCATATTACACACGATTTGAGTAAACAATACGGGCATCACAAATATGAAACAAAAATGATGATAGGGAATGTTTTTATTAAGGGAGTGGTTAGTGAAAACAATTATGTATGTCATATTGGACTACAATTTGACCTATTTCTTGATCCCGCGCGCAATAATCTGATGTTCATAATTGAATAAAGCAAAAGTATAAAGTTCTTGCTGAGAAATTAACATTTCTAATGCTTATTTTCTTTTTAACCATGTTAAATTTATTGTAAATGCGACAGGGAAAAGCCATGTACTGCGTTTCGTATGCCGAGTTCAATAGACGAATCAGACATGTAATAATTACGACATCGTATTCTGTATTTAATCTTACCGGTAATTATTTACATGCGAATGTTTTTAGGCCAACATACTAATTTCAATACAATAGCATTTCATACCGTTATTTGATATGATTAATTTTCGAAGTCATGAAAGTAAGGAAAGGTTTCTGAAAAATCTGTTTTGTACCGTGGTTAAACCAATAGCCGCGTGTAAAAGTGTTAACATTTGCCGAGCAGTAACGTTTATTTGCAATAATATTCCTATCTACTGAAGATAGCCCATAACAGAAAAAGGGGAAAAAACACGCCATTAGAGCGACTCGAACCAACGCGAAACATGCTATAAAGTGTATAAACGAGCGCTCCTACCAGTTACGCCAAGCGGTCAATGCTTACACAAGCGTGGATTTGTTTAATTATACATGTTATAATTATGTATTATCGTAAAGTGTCACACACTTTACCACAGTTT
Source organism: Ophiura sarsii (assembly GCA_035610835.1). Taxonomy (NCBI): domain Eukaryota; kingdom Metazoa; phylum Echinodermata; class Ophiuroidea; order Amphilepidida; family Ophiuridae; genus Ophiura; species Ophiura sarsii. The sequence goes on along the minus strand of CM069454.1, from coordinate 35,077,275 downwards.
ACCATCAGTTTACCATTGGGACATTTTGCTTAAAATAGGCAATTAAACATTTTTTCATACTGCCTTTGAGTTATCAAGATATGCATATGTGTTAGCTATACCAATCATGCATGTTGAAACTCCGAAATATAAGTCGCATGGGTCGCACCTACGCATTTTGATAACAGTTTACCATTTAAAATGAAAACAAAATATGTATACTAATATTTTACTATAGAAACAACGGTAAAGTGTACAATGAACACGTGTTTCAAGGCAACACTTTACCATTCACTTTACCATTCACTTTACCAATACCGTCTCAACTCGTTTGATGATTACTTTGTGAATAAAATTCTATTCATTTATCGCAGCGCTATTTTAATGAATAAATAAAAGAAAATATATTACTTAAATGGTTTATTTATGTATTCGTGTATGTTATACATTACGTAAATGGTTTAGGTATTCACGTATTTAGTTTTTTTTGGTTGTTTCTGAGGATGTGATTGAACTGAATAGCATATAAATAATATTATCGCCGTTCTTCCTCATCGGACTCAATAGCTCAGTTGGTAGAGCACTGGTCTTTCCATCCAGAGGTCCCAGGTTCAAATCCTGGATCTGCAAATTATTTTACTGACTATCATTTATAATTTGTGGAGTAAGAAGAAACATTTACTCAGTATCCAACTATGTCCAACTATTGTTTTTCCAAACATTTTAAAATATTTCCAAAAAATAAATGCCAAATGTTTTTTTCAAAAAATGTGTAAAAAAAAGTAATATTTGAAAACTTGTTAGGTATACTTGTCGCGGTTGGCGAGGGTCTAACTCTCTCGTTTCAGCCATGATCAGAATGGTAAGCATTCACAAATCGGTGGCTTTATTTATCAGTTTAATTCATCCTAATGACACGCATGTGATTTTAGAAGATTGTTAAATCTATAGAATTCATTATCGTACATTTTAAGCATCGACAAAGCGTATTTAGTAAAGTGGTCAGATCCAATACTTACCAAATCAATATAGCCTGGATAAAGACGAAAGTGATGCAAACACTATATAAAAAGCTGTGTTAAGTTCAATCTGTACCATTTACCACTCTGTCATATGGTGATGCAAATCAAGTCTATAAAATAGTGCAGACGATAGCTCTGTCGAATCTGTCAAACGGAAATTACTGCTATCTACTGAAGATAGTTATTTACAATTATTAAGGCCTAAGTTATTCTACAATTATTATTCGTGTTACTTTCAACCCCATATTATATAGATTCTGTTACCTTTAGAAACTCTTTTGCATATCTGACAATACATGAATAACTAATCTCGTAGGAGTATCTGAAAACGCCACATTATGCAGTGCAATAATGGGCAATTATACTTCTGAGAAATGCATTAGTTAGTATGGGGAACTATTTTCACTGAACTTTCCCGTATTAAATGAATGTCTTCTTTAAAAAAAATACGGGGGTTGCCAAGCCTATGGTCCACTGCCAAATCTTGTGCAATTTGAGATTCATGTGATATATAGTTTTCGATTTATGATAGAAAAACTAAATTTAGATGAAATATTTTGCAATCTGCGTATACAATCTTGGAAAAAAGTCCTTGGAACGCTGAGCACGCGTGTTGGGTATTGCGTGCCTGTATTGATAGTTAAGTGTCTTCGGCTATAAACTGAAATTGTTCAAATGAGATTTGTCCTTCCCCACTCCCCATCGATCAATGTTGGGACACTCTGGCAAGCTGCAGGAGCCACTGGCCTTGGTCAACATTGTACGGGGGGAGTGGGGGTGACACTTTTCCGTTAATCACACGCAAGTGTTCCAAGACTTTTTTCCAGGATTGTATAAGAGGAATGCAAAATATTTGATCTAAATTTGGGTTTTCTATCATAAGTCAAAAACGGCATGTCGTATGAATCTCATATTACACACGATTTGAGTAAACAATACGGGCATCACAAATATGAAACAAAAATGATGATAGGGAATGTTTTTATTAAGGGAGTGGTTAGTGAAAACAATTATGTATGTCATATTGGACTACAATTTGACCTATTTCTTGATCCCGCGCGCAATAATCTGATGTTCATAATTGAATAAAGCAAAAGTATAAAGTTCTTGCTGAGAAATTAACATTTCTAATGCTTATTTTCTTTTTAACCATGTTAAATTTATTGTAAATGCGACAGGGAAAAGCCATGTACTGCGTTTCGTATGCCGAGTTCAATAGACGAATCAGACATGTAATAATTACGACATCGTATTCTGTATTTAATCTTACCGGTAATTATTTACATGCGAATGTTTTTAGGCCAACATACTAATTTCAATACAATAGCATTTCATACCGTTATTTGATATGATTAATTTTCGAAGTCATGAAAGTAAGGAAAGGTTTCTGAAAAATCTGTTTTGTACCGTGGTTAAACCAATAGCCGCGTGTAAAAGTGTTAACATTTGCCGAGCAGTAACGTTTATTTGCAATAATATTCCTATCTACTGAAGATAGCCCATAACAGAAAAAGGGGAAAAAACACGCCATTAGAGCGACTCGAACCAACGCGAAACATGCTATAAAGTGTATAAACGAGCGCTCCTACCAGTTACGCCAAGCGGTCAATGCTTACACAAGCGTGGATTTGTTTAATTATACATGTTATAATTATGTATTATCGTAAAGTGTCACACACTTTACCACAGTTTACCATCAGTTTACCATTGGGACATTTTGCTTAAAATAGGCAATTAAACATTTTTTCATACTGCCTTTGAGTTATCAAGATATGCATATGTGTTAGCTATACCAATCATGCATGTTGAAACTCCGAAATATAAGTCGCATGGGTCGCACCTACGCATTTTGATAACAGTTTACCATTTAAAATGAAAACAAAATATGTATACTAATATTTTACTATAGAAACAACGGTAAAGTGTACAATGAACACGTGTTTCAAGGCAACACTTTACCATTCACTTTACCATTCACTTTACCAATACCGTCTCAACTCGTTTGATGATTACTTTGTGAATAAAATTCTATTCATTTATCGCAGCGCTATTTTAATGAATAAATAAAAGAAAATATATTACTTAAATGGTTTATTTATGTATTCGTGTATGTTATACATTACGTAAATGGTTTAGGTATTCACGTATTTAGTTTTTTTTGGTTGTTTCTGAGGATGTGATTGAACTGAATAGCATATAAATAATATTATCGCCGTTCTTCCTCATCGGACTCAATAGCTCAGTTGGTAGAGCACTGGTCTTTCCATCCAGAGGTCCCAGGTTCAAATCCTGGATCTGCAAATTATTTTACTGACTATCATTTATAATTTGTGGAGTAAGAAGAAACATTTACTCAGTATCCAACTATGTCCAACTATTGTTTTTCCAAACATTTTAAAATATTTCCAAAAAATAAATGCCAAATGTTTTTTTCAAAAAATGTGTAAAAAAAAGTAATATTTGAAAACTTGTTAGGTATACTTGTCGCGGTTGGCGAGGGTCTAACTCTCTCGTTTCAGCCATGATCAGAATGGTAAGCATTCACAAATCGGTGGCTTTATTTATCAGTTTAATTCATCCTAATGACACGCATGTGATTTTAGAAGATTGTTAAATCTATAGAATTCATTATCGTACATTTTAAGCATCGACAAAGCGTATTTAGTAAAGTGGTCAGATCCAATACTTACCAAATCAATATAGCCTGGATAAAGACGAAAGTGATGCAAACACTATATAAAAAGCTGTGTTAAGTTCAATCTGTACCATTTACCACTCTGTCATATGGTGATGCAAATCAAGTCTATAAAATAGTGCAGACGATAGCTCTGTCGAATCTGTCAAACGGAAATTACTGCTATCTACTGAAGATAGTTATTTACAATTATTAAGGCCTAAGTTATTCTACAATTATTATTCGTGTTACTTTCAACCCCATATTATATAGATTCTGTTACCTTTAGAAACTCTTTTGCATATCTGACAATACATGAATAACTAATCTCGTAGGAGTATCTGAAAACGCCACATTATGCAGTGCAATAATGGGCAATTATACTTCTGAGAAATGCATTAGTTAGTATGGGGAACTATTTTCACTGAACTTTCCCGTATTAAATGAATGTCTTCTTTAAAAAAAATACGGGGGTTGCCAAGCCTATGGTCCACTGCCAAATCTTGTGCAATTTGAGATTCATGTGATATATAGTTTTCGATTTATGATAGAAAAACTAAATTTAGATGAAATATTTTGCAATCTGCGTATACAATCTTGGAAAAAAGTCCTTGGAACGCTGAGCACGCGTGTTGGGTATTGCGTGCCTGTATTGATAGTTAAGTGTCTTCGGCTATAAACTGAAATTGTTCAAATGAGATTTGTCCTTCCCCACTCCCCATCGATCAATGTTGGGACACTCTGGCAAGCTGCAGGAGCCACTGGCCTTGGTCAACATTGTACGGGGGGAGTGGGGGTGACACTTTTCCGTTAATCACACGCAAGTGTTCCAAGACTTTTTTCCAGGATTGTATAAGAGGAATGCAAAATATTTGATCTAAATTTGGGTTTTCTATCATAAGTCAAAAACGGCATGTCGTATGAATCTCATATTACACACGATTTGAGTAAACAATACGGGCATCACAAATATGAAACAAAAATGATGATAGGGAATGTTTTTATTAAGGGAGTGGTTAGTGAAAACAATTATGTATGTCATATTGGACTACAATTTGACCTATTTCTTGATCCCGCGCGCAATAATCTGATGTTCATAATTGAATAAAGCAAAAGTATAAAGTTCTTGCTGAGAAATTAACATTTCTAATGCTTATTTTCTTTTTAACCATGTTAAATTTATTGTAAATGCGACAGGGAAAAGCCATGTACTGCGTTTCGTATGCCGAGTTCAATAGACGAATCAGACATGTAATAATTACGACATCGTATTCTGTATTTAATCTTACCGGTAATTATTTACATGCGAATGTTTTTAGGCCAACATACTAATTTCAATACAATAGCATTTCATACCGTTATTTGATATGATTAATTTTCGAAGTCATGAAAGTAAGGAAAGGTTTCTGAAAAATCTGTTTTGTACCGTGGTTAAACCAATAGCCGCGTGTAAAAGTGTTAACATTTGCCGAGCAGTAACGTTTATTTGCAATAATATTCCTATCTACTGAAGATAGCCCATAACAGAAAAAGGGGAAAAAACACGCCATTAGAGCGACTCGAACCAACGCGAAACATGCTATAAAGTGTATAAACGAGCGCTCCTACCAGTTACGCCAAGCGGTCAATGCTTACACAAGCGTGGATTTGTTTAATTATACATGTTATAATTATGTATTATCGTAAAGTGTCACACACTTTACCACAGTTTACCATCAGTTTACCATTGGGACATTTTGCTTAAAATAGGCAATTAAACATTTTTTCATACTGCCTTTGAGTTATCAAGATATGCATATGTGTTAGCTATACCAATCATGCATGTTGAAACTCCGAAATATAAGTCGCATGGGTCGCACCTACGCATTTTGATAACAGTTTACCATTTAAAATGAAAACAAAATATGTATACTAATATTTTACTATAGAAACAACGGTAAAGTGTACAATGAACACGTGTTTCAAGGCAACACTTTACCATTCACTTTACCATTCACTTTACCAATACCGTCTCAACTCGTTTGATGATTACTTTGTGAATAAAATTCTATTCATTTATCGCAGCGCTATTTTAATGAATAAATAAAAGAAAATATATTACTTAAATGGTTTATTTATGTATTCGTGTATGTTATACATTACGTAAATGGTTTAGGTATTCACGTATTTAGTTTTTTTTGGTTGTTTCTGAGGATGTGATTGAACTGAATAGCATATAAATAATATTATCGCCGTTCTTCCTCATCGGACTCAATAGCTCAGTTGGTAGAGCACTGGTCTTTCCATCCAGAGGTCCCAGGTTCAAATCCTGGATCTGCAAATTATTTTACTGACTATCATTTATAATTTGTGGAGTAAGAAGAAACATTTACTCAGTATCCAACTATGTCCAACTATTGTTTTTCCAAACATTTTAAAATATTTCCAAAAAATAAATGCCAAATGTTTTTTTCAAAAAATGTGTAAAAAAAAGTAATATTTGAAAACTTGTTAGGTATACTTGTCGCGGTTGGCGAGGGTCTAACTCTCTCGTTTCAGCCATGATCAGAATGGTAAGCATTCACAAATCGGTGGCTTTATTTATCAGTTTAATTCATCCTAATGACACGCATGTGATTTTAGAAGATTGTTAAATCTATAGAATTCATTATCGTACATTTTAAGCATCGACAAAGCGTATTTAGTAAAGTGGTCAGATCCAATACTTACCAAATCAATATAGCCTGGATAAAGACGAAAGTGATGCAAACACTATATAAAAAGCTGTGTTAAGTTCAATCTGTACCATTTACCACTCTGTCATATGGTGATGCAAATCAAGTCTATAAAATAGTGCAGACGATAGCTCTGTCGAATCTGTCAAACGGAAATTACTGCTATCTACTGAAGATAGTTATTTACAATTATTAAGGCCTAAGTTATTCTACAATTATTATTCGTGTTACTTTCAACCCCATATTATATAGATTCTGTTACCTTTAGAAACTCTTTTGCATATCTGACAATACATGAATAACTAATCTCGTAGGAGTATCTGAAAACGCCACATTATGCAGTGCAATAATGGGCAATTATACTTCTGAGAAATGCATTAGTTAGTATGGGGAACTATTTTCACTGAACTTTCCCGTATTAAATGAATGTCTTCTTTAAAAAAAATACGGGGGTTGCCAAGCCTATGGTCCACTGCCAAATCTTGTGCAATTTGAGATTCATGTGATATATAGTTTTCGATTTATGATAGAAAAACTAAATTTAGATGAAATATTTTGCAATCTGCGTATACAATCTTGGAAAAAAGTCCTTGGAACGCTGAGCACGCGTGTTGGGTATTGCGTGCCTGTATTGATAGTTAAGTGTCTTCGGCTATAAACTGAAATTGTTCAAATGAGATTTGTCCTTCCCCACTCCCCATCGATCAATGTTGGGACACTCTGGCAAGCTGCAGGAGCCACTGGCCTTGGTCAACATTGTACGGGGGGAGTGGGGGTGACACTTTTCCGTTAATCACACGCAAGTGTTCCAAGACTTTTTTCCAGGATTGTATAAGAGGAATGCAAAATATTTGATCTAAATTTGGGTTTTCTATCATAAGTCAAAAACGGCATGTCGTATGAATCTCATATTACACACGATTTGAGTAAACAATACGGGCATCACAAATATGAAACAAAAATGATGATAGGGAATGTTTTTATTAAGGGAGTGGTTAGTGAAAACAATTATGTATGTCATATTGGACTACAATTTGACCTATTTCTTGATCCCGCGCGCAATAATCTGATGTTCATAATTGAATAAAGCAAAAGTATAAAGTTCTTGCTGAGAAATTAACATTTCTAATGCTTATTTTCTTTTTAACCATGTTAAATTTATTGTAAATGCGACAGGGAAAAGCCATGTACTGCGTTTCGTATGCCGAGTTCAATAGACGAATCAGACATGTAATAATTACGACATCGTATTCTGTATTTAATCTTACCGGTAATTATTTACATGCGAATGTTTTTAGGCCAACATACTAATTTCAATACAATAGCATTTCATACCGTTATTTGATATGATTAATTTTCGAAGTCATGAAAGTAAGGAAAGGTTTCTGAAAAATCTGTTTTGTACCGTGGTTAAACCAATAGCCGCGTGTAAAAGTGTTAACATTTGCCGAGCAGTAACGTTTATTTGCAATAATATTCCTATCTACTGAAGATAGCCCATAACAGAAAAAGGGGAAAAAACACGCCATTAGAGCGACTCGAACCAACGCGAAACATGCTATAAAGTGTATAAACGAGCGCTCCTACCAGTTACGCCAAGCGGTCAATGCTTACACAAGCGTGGATTTGTTTAATTATACATGTTATAATTATGTATTATCGTAAAGTGTCACACACTTTACCACAGTTTACCATCAGTTTACCATTGGGACATTTTGCTTAAAATAGGCAATTAAACATTTTTTCATACTGCCTTTGAGTTATCAAGATATGCATATGTGTTAGCTATACCAATCATGCATGTTGAAACTCCGAAATATAAGTCGCATGGGTCGCACCTACGCATTTTGATAACAGTTTACCATTTAAAATGAAAACAAAATATGTATACTAATATTTTACTATAGAAACAACGGTAAAGTGTACAATGAACACGTGTTTCAAGGCAACACTTTACCATTCACTTTACCATTCACTTTACCAATACCGTCTCAACTCGTTTGATGATTACTTTGTGAATAAAATTCTATTCATTTATCGCAGCGCTATTTTAATGAATAAATAAAAGAAAATATATTACTTAAATGGTTTATTTATGTATTCGTGTATGTTATACATTACGTAAATGGTTTAGGTATTCACGTATTTAGTTTTTTTTGGTTGTTTCTGAGGATGTGATTGAACTGAATAGCATATAAATAATATTATCGCCGTTCTTCCTCATCGGACTCAATAGCTCAGTTGGTAGAGCACTGGTCTTTCCATCCAGAGGTCCCAGGTTCAAATCCTGGATCTGCAAATTATTTTACTGACTATCATTTATAATTTGTGGAGTAAGAAGAAACATTTACTCAGTATCCAACTATGTCCAACTATTGTTTTTCCAAACATTTTAAAATATTTCCAAAAAATAAATGCCAAATGTTTTTTTCAAAAAATGTGTAAAAAAAAGTAATATTTGAAAACTTGTTAGGTATACTTGTCGCGGTTGGCGAGGGTCTAACTCTCTCGTTTCAGCCATGATCAGAATGGTAAGCATTCACAAATCGGTGGCTTTATTTATCAGTTTAATTCATCCTAATGACACGCATGTGATTTTAGAAGATTGTTAAATCTATAGAATTCATTATCGTACATTTTAAGCATCGACAAAGCGTATTTAGTAAAGTGGTCAGATCCAATACTTACCAAATCAATATAGCCTGGATAAAGACGAAAGTGATGCAAACACTATATAAAAAGCTGTGTTAAGTTCAATCTGTACCATTTACCACTCTGTCATATGGTGATGCAAATCAAGTCTATAAAATAGTGCAGACGATAGCTCTGTCGAATCTGTCAAACGGAAATTACTGCTATCTACTGAAGATAGTTATTTACAATTATTAAGGCCTAAGTTATTCTACAATTATTATTCGTGTTACTTTCAACCCCATATTATATAGATTCTGTTACCTTTAGAAACTCTTTTGCATATCTGACAATACATGAATAACTAATCTCGTAGGAGTATCTGAAAACGCCACATTATGCAGTGCAATAATGGGCAATTATACTTCTGAGAAATGCATTAGTTAGTATGGGGAACTATTTTCACTGAACTTTCCCGTATTAAATGAATGTCTTCTTTAAAAAAAATACGGGGGTTGCCAAGCCTATGGTCCACTGCCAAATCTTGTGCAATTTGAGATTCATGTGATATATAGTTTTCGATTTATGATAGAAAAACTAAATTTAGATGAAATATTTTGCAATCTGCGTATACAATCTTGGAAAAAAGTCCTTGGAACGCTGAGCACGCGTGTTGGGTATTGCGTGCCTGTATTGATAGTTAAGTGTCTTCGGCTATAAACTGAAATTGTTCAAATGAGATTTGTCCTTCCCCACTCCCCATCGATCAATGTTGGGACACTCTGGCAAGCTGCAGGAGCCACTGGCCTTGGTCAACATTGTACGGGGGGAGTGGGGGTGACACTTTTCCGTTAATCACACGCAAGTGTTCCAAGACTTTTTTCCAGGATTGTATAAGAGGAATGCAAAATATTTGATCTAAATTTGGGTTTTCTATCATAAGTCAAAAACGGCATGTCGTATGAATCTCATATTACACACGATTTGAGTAAACAATACGGGCATCACAAATATGAAACAAAAATGATGATAGGGAATGTTTTTATTAAGGGAGTGGTTAGTGAAAACAATTATGTATGTCATATTGGACTACAATTTGACCTATTTCTTGATCCCGCGCGCAATAATCTGATGTTCATAATTGAATAAAGCAAAAGTATAAAGTTCTTGCTGAGAAATTAACATTTCTAATGCTTATTTTCTTTTTAACCATGTTAAATTTATTGTAAATGCGACAGGGAAAAGCCATGTACTGCGTTTCGTATGCCGAGTTCAATAGACGAATCAGACATGTAATAATTACGACATCGTATTCTGTATTTAATCTTACCGGTAATTATTTACATGCGAATGTTTTTAGGCCAACATACTAATTTCAATACAATAGCATTTCATACCGTTATTTGATATGATTAATTTTCGAAGTCATGAAAGTAAGGAAAGGTTTCTGAAAAATCTGTTTTGTACCGTGGTTAAACCAATAGCCGCGTGTAAAAGTGTTAACATTTGCCGAGCAGTAACGTTTATTTGCAATAATATTCCTATCTACTGAAGATAGCCCATAACAGAAAAAGGGGAAAAAACACGCCATTAGAGCGACTCGAACCAACGCGAAACATGCTATAAAGTGTATAAACGAGCGCTCCTACCAGTTACGCCAAGCGGTCAATGCTTACACAAGCGTGGATTTGTTTAATTATACATGTTATAATTATGTATTATCGTAAAGTGTCACACACTTTACCACAGTTTACCATCAGTTTACCATTGGGACATTTTGCTTAAAATAGGCAATTAAACATTTTTTCATACTGCCTTTGAGTTATCAAGATATGCATATGTGTTAGCTATACCAATCATGCATGTTGAAACTCCGAAATATAAGTCGCATGGGTCGCACCTACGCATTTTGATAACAGTTTACCATTTAAAATGAAAACAAAATATGTATACTAATATTTTACTATAGAAACAACGGTAAAGTGTACAATGAACACGTGTTTCAAGGCAACACTTTACCATTCACTTTACCATTCACTTTACCAATACCGTCTCAACTCGTTTGATGATTACTTTGTGAATAAAATTCTATTCATTTATCGCAGCGCTATTTTAATGAATAAATAAAAGAAAATATATTACTTAAATGGTTTATTTATGTATTCGTGTATGTTATACATTACGTAAATGGTTTAGGTATTCACGTATTTAGTTTTTTTTGGTTGTTTCTGAGGATGTGATTGAACTGAATAGCATATAAATAATATTATCGCCGTTCTTCCTCATCGGACTCAATAGCTCAGTTGGTAGAGCACTGGTCTTTCCATCCAGAGGTCCCAGGTTCAAATCCTGGATCTGCAAATTATTTTACTGACTATCATTTATAATTTGTGGAGTAAGAAGAAACATTTACTCAGTATCCAACTATGTCCAACTATTGTTTTTCCAAACATTTTAAAATATTTCCAAAAAATAAATGCCAAATGTTTTTTTCAAAAAATGTGTAAAAAAAAGTAATATTTGAAAACTTGTTAGGTATACTTGTCGCGGTTGGCGAGGGTCTAACTCTCTCGTTTCAGCCATGATCAGAATGGTAAGCATTCACAAATCGGTGGCTTTATTTATCAGTTTAATTCATCCTAATGACACGCATGTGATTTTAGAAGATTGTTAAATCTATAGAATTCATTATCGTACATTTTAAGCATCGACAAAGCGTATTTAGTAAAGTGGTCAGATCCAATACTTACCAAATCAATATAGCCTGGATAAAGACGAAAGTGATGCAAACACTATATAAAAAGCTGTGTTAAGTTCAATCTGTACCATTTACCACTCTGTCATATGGTGATGCAAATCAAGTCTATAAAATAGTGCAGACGATAGCTCTGTCGAATCTGTCAAACGGAAATTACTGCTATCTACTGAAGATAGTTATTTACAATTATTAAGGCCTAAGTTATTCTACAATTATTATTCGTGTTACTTTCAACCCCATATTATATAGATTCTGTTACCTTTAGAAACTCTTTTGCATATCTGACAATACATGAATAACTAATCTCGTAGGAGTATCTGAAAACGCCACATTATGCAGTGCAATAATGGGCAATTATACTTCTGAGAAATGCATTAGTTAGTATGGGGAACTATTTTCACTGAACTTTCCCGTATTAAATGAATGTCTTCTTTAAAAAAAATACGGGGGTTGCCAAGCCTATGGTCCACTGCCAAATCTTGTGCAATTTGAGATTCATGTGATATATAGTTTTCGATTTATGATAGAAAAACTAAATTTAGATGAAATATTTTGCAATCTGCGTATACAATCTTGGAAAAAAGTCCTTGGAACGCTGAGCACGCGTGTTGGGTATTGCGTGCCTGTATTGATAGTTAAGTGTCTTCGGCTATAAACTGAAATTGTTCAAATGAGATTTGTCCTTCCCCACTCCCCATCGATCAATGTTGGGACACTCTGGCAAGCTGCAGGAGCCACTGGCCTTGGTCAACATTGTACGGGGGGAGTGGGGGTGACACTTTTCCGTTAATCACACGCAAGTGTTCCAAGACTTTTTTCCAGGATTGTAGGTCAACACTTCCGCAATATTGCTTTTGTCATTTGAACTTATTTAAAATTTGACCTATTTTGACCTTTGACCCCATAACCGTTGGGCGTACGAAAAAGGGAGTTTTCTCATGTTTGAGGACAATCAGGCAACTTTTGAAATTTGACCCCAGATGACCTTTGGCCTTGGAAGACTTGAATGTGTTACCAAGGATTACAACTATAGAGATTAATCATTGGACCTCTCAATATCACGTTTTACCCAAACTTGTTTTATGCATTTTCCCTTTGGCCTTGAAAAACATTACATCGATTACATCATAAAACTAAAATGTGGCCCTTTTATTGCATAACATTTTGTTGGACAGCTTACGCAAACAAATGATCCTTAATATCACACCATGGTGGCAACATTCGAGGCCACATTTGCACTTTTCAACAAGTGGTGCGATACTTTTTTCCATGTGTATATAACGTTTGTTGTGTGCGAAGCATCACGTACTAGTGTAACTATGTAGTGATGTAAGTTTACGTTTTACATACTGACTTAAAACTAATTCATCAACTTAAACAATTAAACAATTGTTTACACAATTATCTAGATTATTAGATTACTAAATAATATGTTAAGTTGTTATATATTCATGCTTGCTAATAGGAAAATTTCAAATACTTTTAAACCGGCTTGATGCCGATGATGTATTTTCAATCGTTTTTTGTTTCTTCTCGAAAATGTATATTGACGGATAAACCTGTATGTGATGGGCCGATGTTATGTGTTTCTTTTTGTCTTCAAACCGAACTTTAACAGAGCTGTTGACGTGCCCTCAAATAGAATTTTAAAATCAAAGTGAAAAACGAATGGCTAAAAGGGTCACATTTTGCTTGCATTCTCAAAATCTGCTGTTGAAAACTTATACCCTACTGTAGTCAGAGTTGTACATGTAGCTAGACCCGAGATGCTAGAACAGCCGACGTCGGTTTTTATTCATTTCATGCCAATCATGTTGTACTTTCGGGATGTACATGTATTACAGATCGATGGAGTAGAAACATCATGTCATTTTGCAATTCGCAAAGAACTCATCACTTACAGCCTGCGGGTGTATTTTCATTCACCACAAGTGGCAGGTAACTTGAATCTTAACTGTTATACTAGAAAGGTAAGTTCTATTACGATGCTTAACACGGATGGATCTCTTTTTTATATATATATATAACATTTTATACGGTGATTGTGTGTTTTGGATCCGCGAAGAAATTATACACCTGCATAATATAAGTGATGTAATCATATTCGATAGAAAAGCATAGACATTTGACCTAACGTAAAGCCCCTGTAGATATATATACATTGCTGACAGATGATTTGTCTGTAATCTGTAACATATCTGTAGGCTAAAATTCGTATGACACGGGACCGGTAAGTAACCCCGGTAACTCTAGGATCTAGGAACATGTCAATCTAGTTCACAGTTCTAAGAATATCCATTGACTTTAAGAAACAGGTGATAGAACCGATGTATGACAGTTAGTTACATACGTACAAACAACATCTCGATTGCCAGAAATAGCTAAATGAGATGCTTGGTACGTCTTCGAATACGCCTTCAGTCGAAATCGAAGCCCTCGATCGTGCAGATAGGAGTGTCATATTTTTTCTGAGCCTATAGTTTCAGTTGCCATCCATCATAGACCTAGCGCCATGCTTATTAAAAAACACCCATAAAGTGTCACTATTCACAAAACAAAAGAAGATAATTGATGACAAAACAGTGTCGGTGTAGAGTTGTGGGTCATAGTAGAGCAAAAGGGGTCATGACACATAGCAGTTCTCTGGTTTCAATTCGTCAACATTTAATATTCATAGTGCAATGTTTAAAGTATCGCCACATGTTCGTTATGGATAGCATTAACGGCCTGCTATTGTTTCAATATATTGCAGATCCTATTTAGTAGGGCTCCCGACGGAATTGTATAAAGCAAAGCAACTATTATACATACACTGATTTGAATGAAAAGAGTGTGCATCATTGTGAATTACAATTACACCCACACCGTGCAATATGCCCCTACCAAAGGTCGTTTTGTAAGACGTCAACACAATTTCATTACCCAAATTGGGTTTGATTTAATCTAGGATTTATTAGTAGAAATACACGACATAGTGATGACTCTATCAAACGTATCCCAGGAGCCTATACTAACCTGTACTTTTGCGGTTAGCATACATTTTCCTCAAGCTAACGATTATCGCAATAACATCAAAATATAAAACTATTCATTGATCAGATAGATCACTTTTGACGATAGTAGGAGCACTCACGGTCCAGCCTGTTTTGTAAATGTAACATTCTGCATAGCTTCATTTCCCGAAAACATTTGGAAGGCTTACATGCATAGTTTTTTAAAGGGCTTTCGCATACACAAAAAAACTAGCCGGGCACATGCTACACTCTAATTGTGAAAGAGTGAAAAACCACTCAAAAAGAGTGAAATGTTATCCTTACAAAGATTCAGCTGAGAGTAAATTTGCTAGCTCTTTTGGAAGAGTGAACTTCACTCTAAACGAGTAGTCATTCCATCTAAAATAAAAATCACTCTTTTTGAGCTGTTTTTCACTCATTTACATTTACTGCCTGAAACAAAATTGATTTGGTGAAGAAATAGTAAAACTTTAGCGGTGAGTACATTTGCAGTAAAATTGATGGCTGTCCTGGTCTAGTTCTGGCTAATTAGAGGGCATTTACCGCCAAGAAATCAGTCACTTGTAATTTTCAAAGTCTGTTCAAGAGATATTTGTAACTTTGAATGATTGTAATTGACTGATAGGTACATTTTTCTCTTAGAATTTGCCAAATGAATAGCACTTAGGAGACATTTGGCTGCTTTTTACCCGTTTCAGTCGCACTAAATGGAAGTTTGGTTTTTACTGCATATCCAGAAAAGTACAATGAGTATTCAGACCAATCTATTATGATTTTGTAGCTGATATTCAAAGCTTCAATTGTGGAATATTTCATACGACTGGCTTGTATAATAGCAAAGTTACTTAAATTTATTAACACTAGGTTAAGTAATTTTTTATTATATTAGTTCTGTATTTGGCGCAAGAAATGTTTCATTTAGACGTTATAGGCTAAAATGCAGTGAATTAGTCCAAACATGCCATTTTTTTGTTGCTCATAAATTCAGCATATACGATGAGGTCACCGTTGATTTTTTTAAATTTATTTGACCTAGGTCAACACTTCCGCAATATTGCTTTTGTCATTTGAACTTATTTAAAATTTGACCTATTTTGACCTTTGACCCCATAACCGTTGGGCGTACGAAAAAGGGAGTTTTCTCATGTTTGAGGACAATCGGGCAACTTTTGAAATTTGACCCCAGATGACCTTTGGCCTTGGAAGACTTGAATGTGTTACCAAGGATTACAACTATAGAGATTAATCATTGGACCTCTCAATATCACGTTTTACCCAAACTTGTTTTATGCATTTTCCCTTTGGCCTTGAAAAACATTACATCGATTACATCATAAAACTAAAATGTGGCCCTTTTATTGCATAACATTTTGTTGGACAGCTTACGCAAACAAATGATCCTTAATATCACACCATGGTGGCAACATTCGAGGCCACATTTGCACTTTTCAACAAGTGGTGCGATACTTTTTTCCATGTGTATATAACGTTTGTTGTGTGCGAAGCATCACGTACTAGTGTAACTATGTAGTGATGTAAGTTTACGTTTTACATACTGACTTAAAACTAATTCATCAACTTAAACAATTAAACAATTGTTTACACAATTATCTAGATTATTAGATTACTAAATAATATGTTAAGTTGTTATATATTCATGCTTGCTAATAGGAAAATTTCAAATACTTTTAAACCGGCTTGATGCCGATGATGTATTTTCAATCGTTTTTTGTTTCTTCTCGAAAATGTATATTGACGGATAAACCTGTATGTGATGGGCCGATGTTATGTGTTTCTTTTTGTCTTCAAACCGAACTTTAACAGAGCTGTTGACGTGCCCTCAAATAGAATTTTAAAATCAAAGTGAAAAACGAATGGCTAAAAGGGTCACTCCCTTTGAAACATAACACTGTAATTCTGTTACATCACACCCAGTCTTCAAAAATCAAATTTTGCTTGCATTCTCAAAATCTGCTGTTGAAAACTTATACCCTACTGTAGTCAGAGTTGTACATGTAGCTAGACCCGAGATGCTAGAACAGCCGACGTCGGTTTTTATTCATTTCATGCCAATCATGTTGTACTTTCGGGATGTACATGTATTACAGATCGATGGAGTAGAAACATCATTTCATTTTGCAATTCGCAAAGAACTCATCACTTACAGCCTGCGGGTGTATTTTCATTCACCACAAGTGGCAGGTAACTTGAATCTTAACTGTTATACTAGAAAGGTAAGTTCCATTACGATGCTTAACACGGATGGATCTCTTTTTTATATATATATATAACATTTTATACGGTGATTGTGTGTTTTGGATCCGCGAAGAAATTATACACCTGCATAATATAAGTGATGTAATCATATTCGATAGAAAAGCATAGACATTTGACCTAACGTAAAGCCCCTGTAGATATACATTGCTGACAGATGATTTGTCTGTAATCTGTAACATATCTGTAGGCTAAAATTCGTATGACACGGGACCGGTAAGTAACCCCGGTAACTCTAGGATCTAGGAACATGTCGATCTAGTTCACAGTTCTAAGAATATCCATTGACTTTAAGAAACAGGTGATAGAACCGATGTATGACAGTTAGTTACATACGTACAAACAACATCTCGATTGCCAGAAATAGCTAAATGAGATGCTTGGTACGTCTTCGAATACGCCTTCAGTCGAAATCGAAGCCCTCGATCGTGCAGATAGGAGTGTCATATTTTTTCTGAGCCTATAGTTTCAGTTGCCATCCATCATAGACCTAGCGCCATGCTTATTAAAAACACCCATAAAGTGTCACTATTCACAAAACAAAAGAAGATCATTGATGACAAAACAGTGTCGGTGTAGAGTTGTGGGTCATAGTAGAGCAAAAGGGGTCATGACACATAGCAGTTCTCTGGTTTCAATTCGTCAACATTTAATATTCATAGTGCAATGTTTAAAGTATCGCCACATGTTCGTTATGGATAGCATTAACGGCCTGCTATTGTTTCAATATATTGCAGATCCTATTTAGTAGGGCTCCCGACGGAATTGTATAAAGCAAAGCAACTATTATACATACACTGATTTGAATGAAAAGAGTGTGCATCATTGTGAATTACAATTACACCCACACCGTGCAATATGCCCCTACCAAAGGTCGTTTTGTAAGACGTCAACACAATTTCATTACCCAAATTGGGTTTGATTTAATCTAGGATTTATTAGTAGAAATACACGACATAGTGATGACTCTATCAAACGTATCCCAGGAGCCTATACTAACCTGTACTTTAGCGGTTAGCATACATTTTCCTCAAGCTAACGATTATCGCAATAACATCAAAATATAAAACTATTCATTGATCAGATAGATCACTTTTGACGATAGTAGGAGCACTCACGGTCCAGCCTGTTTTGTAAATGTAACATTCTGCATAGCTTCATTTCCCGAAAACATTTGGAAGGCTTACATGCATAGTTTTTTAAAGGGCTTTCGCATACACAAAAAAACTAGCCGGGCACATGCTACACTCTAATTGTGAAAGAGTGAAAAACCACTCAAAAAGAGTGAAATGTTATCCTTACAAAGATTCAGCTGAGAGTAAATTTGCTAGCTCTTTTGGAAGAGTGAACTTCACTCTAAACGAGTAGTCATTCCATATAAAATAAAAATCACTCTTTTTGAGCTGTTTTTCACTCATTTACATTTACTGCCTGAAACAAAATTGATTTGGTGAAGAAATAGTAAAACTTTAGCGGTGAGTACATTTGCAGTAAAATTGATGGCTGTCCTGGTCTAGTTCTGGCTAATTAGAGGGCATTTACCGCCAAGAAATCAGTCACTTGTAATTTTCAAAGTCTGTTCAAGAGATATTTGTAACTTTGAATGATTGTAATTGACTGATAGGTACATTTTTCTCTTAGAATTTGCCAAATGAATAGCACTTAGGAGACATTTGGCTGCTTTTTACCCGTTTCAGTCGCACTAAATGGAAGTTTGGTTTTTACTGCATATCCAGAAAAGTACAATGAGTATTCAGACCAATCTATTATGATTTTGTAGCTGATATTCAAAGCTTCAATTGTGGAATATTTCATACGACTGGCTTGTATAATAGCAAAGTTACTAGAAGGAGGTAGAACTTATTGAATGACCCTCGTAGATACCAATAGACGACAGCGCACGCCTGTGAGTGAAAAGAAGCTAAACTTGTATTGGCAGACGACATGGCAGCTCTATGTGTTCGGCATATTTACATGACCGTGTATCTTTATCCCTATTTATTGCTAAAGTGCATCCATGTCGTCCTTGCGGCTCTCTAGATTGTGTCTGTGCGTGCTATGAGAAATGAACTACACATACAATGTAATCACCGTTAAATATTTCGTCTATTTCTTCAACAAATCTTCTTTGTTTTAGCACTCCATACACACGGAAACGATATTGTCCGCAATCTTGTGCGATTTGCAGGGTTCCTGATGGGCTAATAGTTCATCATCATCATCTACCTATACTGTGCATAAACCTCAATATTGAGTATACTCGCACAATGTATCCCTGGAACCTAGGAATACAAACATGAGCTCACTCTTAATAAGCGATAACGGCTTATTAGCCACTCGGAACGCTATATTCATAGTGTTACAATACAAGAGCGGTTTTTTTCGAGCCACTATGTATCGAGCGGACATCACTCTGCACTTATAAAACTAGCCCATTGCTTGTGTGTTGGATTTCGATCGCGACAGGAGCATGCGCAGATGCGATTTTTGTGTAAGTGGTCTGTGATTTTGTCAATATTAGATTTATACTGTGATTTGTCGATCTGCATTAAATGCAAAATGAAACAACGCCCCCGGGTGGACTCGAACCACCAACCTTTCGGTTAACAGCCGAACGCGCTAACCAATTGCGCCACGGAGGCGGTTATTTGCTAGGCTGTTTTGGTTTGTCATGTTCATCCCCGTACACTTCCCCGTACACTCCCTTGCATAGCCGGGCATCGTTTTTTCTCAAATGTTGCCTGAATATTGTAGTTGCTGTGTACCTAAATACATGTGCTGTCTGTTGAATTTGGTACCACCGTTTAATTTGAACTGTCTATTTTCAATAAAAAATACTCCAATTCGGGAAAAAAATTCACAAAGGCTCACAGACAACAAATAAGCACATCATTTTACTCGACCTAGAATTTCAAACTTGCAAATTTGGCGGTCCGAAAATATCGGAAGAAGATTTTTGAAAATTCTGTTACTCTCGACTTGCTTGACCAATTTTGATCCGGTAAAAAGTATGTTGATATATCAATTCGCGCCAATACAGAAAAACTGACTCGAGGGCAATCAGTGGCTAGCAAAATCTTCTGCGCAGCCGTTCAATGTACGAAGTCAATTTACGAGTGAATCGATTTGGAATTTTCCGCTATTAGGGAGCACATCAAAACTCGACCGCCCGGCAACCGCCGGTTTCGTGCAGTTCCGTGAGGTTGCAGCCGGTTTCTATTGTTCTAAACAATGATATGCAGTCCAACCGGGCGGAACCGCCGGTTGCCGCGCGGTTGAGTTTTGATGTGCTCCCTAACATCGGGAAAACCCCGATGATGGGAGTGACGTCATTTAATGAGCGGCGCCCTTCACGAATTAGCTTATTAGCATAATTTATGTCCGTGAAATGTATCACGCAGTTTGATAAGTGCTCTGATGTGAGAGTGAATAGCTGGGACGTTTTTTCCAGCTTTCAGAGTTAAAACCCACCAGATTAGAGTGTTTTTTTACTCTTTCACATTTAGAGTGTAGACTAGCTTATAATTAGTCATTCAGGCTAGTACATCGTGCTTGAATAGTTTAGTCTAATCGAGCGGTACATAAAACTACAACCATACAAAAAATGTGTCTCAAACTGTGACCCTTGTTTGCACCTTTTATTTACCATATAATATATATATATATATAAAGCGTTATTAGAGTCATGTGAAAATACTAATTTGCATCTGATAGCCTGAAAGATCCCCTTCAACATACTTCACCCCTTACCCCACCGATCAATGTGGGAAGGGGATGACTTTATATTATGTGTTCGAACACTTCTGTCTATCATTGTGGTCGAGCAAGCTGGACTGGTTTCAGATATCGGAAACAACTAGTCGAGCACCTGGACTAGTTTCTGCAACAGTCTTGACAAACTAGTGAAGCATTCATGCACATGCGCTGATCATATTGACTGCTTGCAACGATCGAGAGAACAGCAAGCTCAACCGTTCTGAAAAGAAATCTCACTTTTTAGTGGAAACACAAATTTCCAAAATGCCATAGTAGCCTAAAGGAGAAGGGTGCATCATATAAAACTCGAAGGGCCCACAAAATTGACCACTAAGGGTTCAAAAGAATCCAGAGAAAAAACTAACGAAAAGCCAAGTGGTTGAGTAGTGGTTCCAAATTCAGCACCTGCGTGTAACTCTACTACACAGGCGAGTATGCCGACTAGGAATTCAAAAAAGCTTTACACAGTGTCAACACCACCAAATAGTTACACGCAAAATTGATGAAATGGCCGAGTTAAGCGAATAATCTTAACTAACTGCAACCAGCAAGATACATTTTAATTTATGGTACTTCCATTGAGAAATACGTATAAGAGGGCGCCCTCCGTTTTCCTGGAAATCATTTTTTGCACCTACGTAATGATTGGGTATACTAACTACCATCTGAAACCATTCTATGATTTGATAACATTGATGTAGATCTCATCGAAATTATCAGCATTCCTCGCCACATGAATTGCTTCAACCTAATATCTATACAGCGCCATTATTCTATACCATTATCCATAAATTACTATTATTTGGGGTTCCTACGTACTTTTTTTTATTGATTTTTGTTAATTTTTAATTTCATTTGTCTCGGCAATCTCTTAGTGCCCCTTTCAGTTGAGCAGGTTATACTAACTTATGCTAACTAGTCGCGTATGACTGACTAGGCAAAAGGCTAGCCTGGACTATATAGCTTTTAAATAGTCGGGATTTTCAGTTTAGGTTTTCAGCGTAGAAGCTAACACAAACAGAGTCTCCCTCAACTACCTTCAATGTCTCATCAAATCAGTCGTGCTGCTTTGTGTACTGACACATCGGGTTGATACGTAACTTTAATTATCAGTGACATTACACGGGACTAATTAATAACTCAAAATTCAATATGCTTTGTGACACATACTGAACATGTGCAGCAATTATTCTCCAGTGATAGAATCAGCGCGAATTTGGGGGACAAAAAGGCATCAAAAAGGTATTATAACTTAGAATGCAGCAACTGTACGCTTTCAGTCGCCTATTAAACTGTAACGTGGCAAACAGAGAGAACAAAGTCAATGGAAGTTCATTGTGTCCCTTATATACCGTAGAATGTATTGCCACTGTTCATTCCCCCGCGGCTTGTAATCTATATGTTGTCTTGCAACGGTATAGCGACATACAATTGGAACGCGTGGGTTTAAAGCGACGATATTGGTTAGTATAGTTATGAATTTCTTGCTTCAAATTGTGCTAACAATAAAAAATCCCAAAAGACCAAGAGGTCTTTAGCGCGGTGATGAGATAATGTATCACAGGTCATTGAAAACACACGTTCGAACATTTAGTTAAGGCCCTGTCACACCATAACGTATCGCCTCAACGTATGCCAACGTATGCGAAATATCGAAAAATACGTTGGTGTACGTTGGTGTACGCTGATATAAGTTAGGGGTACGTTGGGGATACGTCGTTTACGTTAAGAGCACGCTGTGATACGCTGTGACAATTTGGACCACGAAAAAATATTGAGCATGCTCAAAATTTCTCGACGTACTCAACGTGTGCTTAATACGTTCTGCATAAGTTCCCGGTAAGTTTGTGGTACGTTAAATATACGTTGACATACGCTGACATACGTTAGTGGTACGTTACTCGTACGTTACTCGTAAGTTGGTATATGTAGATTAACGTAGGCTGACGGGGAAACGTACAGCCAACGTAGTGAGAACGAGTTGATAACGTTTATGTGCCGTATGTCTAACGTATGCCTGACGTATTTCCAACGAGTTTCGACGTATTCTCACGTATTCACCTTATGCCGGGCGATCGTGTAAGGCCCTGTCACGTATTCATAGCGTATCCATAGCGTATTGAACGTATACATAGCGTATGACTAATGTATTGATAGCGTATCACTAACTTATAACATACTTATGATAGCGTATCACAGCGTATGCGAGCGTATGCTTAACGTATGCTTAACGTATACTTAAGGTATACTTAACGTAGCGTAGCGTATTCGTAGCATATGATGATGGGTTGACGTGTTCAGCACGACAGACCATGAAGAAGTGAGGACGAGATACTCAAGGGACCCATACTCAAACCCTCCATAAGTTCCCAAAACGCCGAATGCGCGCTAGCTGTACGGTAGCCCTGTCACACCATGGCGTATCGCCTGAACGTATAACAACGTATGCGAAATATCGCAAAATACGTTGGCGTACGTTGGCGTACGTTGGCGTACGTTGGCGTACGTTGGTGTACGCTGATACAAGTTAGGGGTAAGTTTGGGATACGTCGTATACGATAAGAGCACGCTGTGATACGTTGTGAAAATTTGGAACACGTCGAGCCCGCGAAAAATTATTGAGCATGTTCTAAATGTCTCGACGTACTCAACGTGTGCTTAACTTACGTTCTGCATAAGTTCCCGATAGGTTCGTGGTACGTTAGATATACGTTTACAAACGCTGACATACGTTAGAGGTACGTTAATCGTCTTAAGTTATAGGTTGGACATATAGATTTACCCTTCTAGATATTTTAATAGTTATCATCTAGGCTGCGTTTACTTGAACTGGCAACACTTGTCCCGCCGTGTACGAAACTCAATTTCTGCAACGGCATAAGTCACGTGTTCGTTGTACGCCGAGGATACGCTGAGGATACGTCGAGCACGGCAGACATACGCTACGAATACGTTGGTCATACGCTCGCCGATCGCATACGCTGTGATACGCTGTCATAAGTTTGTTATAAGTTAGTGATACGCTATCAATACGTTAGTCATACGCTATGTATGCGTTTAATACGCTATGGATACGTCCATTCCATCACCGATGTTGACGCAATTCGTTGGGAAGTTGGACGTTCTTGGACGTTCTCGGACTCTGACAATTTTCGAGCTATTTTTTGAATACGTCGGCATACGTTCAGGCCACGTTCAGGCCATACGCTATGGTGTGACAGGGCCTTTAGGCGTAAGCATGCAATACATGGCGCTAAAAGTGTGTTTAGAAGGGGAAAAATTCGAAACAGTTCAAACCATTTTAAACAAAGGTAAGAAATCAGAGAATAAAAATCCAAATTTGAACTTACTGTTCCAGACAGTTTCGACGTCTGATCGGATGTCTTTCTCAATGGTGTATGACCGTTGATCCAGTGTTGCCAGTAGTTGACGAATCTTTAGAACTCACAACATATGCGAAAAAAGGAACATAAAACAGAAACGGTCAAAATGGCTGGCTGGAAATTCACATGCACGGCTAGGAAAGACTCACAAAATACGGAGATGAAGTCTTCCATCGCAGATCACGCTGCTACTGAAAACCACTTAATAGATTAGGACGACACAAACATTCTCGCAAGAGACAACACTAAAGAAACACCTGATGGATAATAGAATCCATTTGGATCCGTCGCAAATCCAACTTGAACATGAAAGAGCTTATCATGAACGGCGACGAGGGGGCCTACCAACTTAGTCACCTGTACGATCAATTGATCCAGAAAACGTCACCAAACACATCTCTTGACGTCACTAGAAAGTCAACTACTGGCAACACTGGATCAACGGTCATACACCATTGAGAAAGATATCCGATCGGACGTCAAAACAGTCTTGAACAGTAAGTTCAAATTTGGAATTTTTTCTATGAATCTTCTTATTAAAAGGTTAGAAATATTCAAAATCTTACCGTATTTAAAGACATATTGCTTAAAAAACGCAATCAAGAATGTACGCAACTCTTAAGACGTCATGTGAGGTATGTTATCTAATTCACAATTAACTAGCACGCGACTAGCAATTTAAATAATGTGACACCACACATTTACCCATGCCATGTAGCAGCAGATACAGGGTGAGTAAAGAAAAAGTGTACTCAAAGTAAAATAATTATAAAAAATATTTTGTTATCAGAATATAAAGGCAATCAAAGTGTGGGCAATGTATGCATATATTCACTATCATGAGCAAAAAGAATCACGACATTTCATGGCACCGTTTACCAGATATGACTATTTTGGTAAAATTACTGCATTTTGAAACCGAACACAATATTGAATAATTTACTGCTTGATATAATGATATTAATGAACAAGTGGGTTCATGTATGGTACACAATAACTAACTAACAAAAACTAATCAAACATCTTCAGTTAATTTTTTCAAACATTAAATGCGAAATAATGTCAAAATAATGTCATTATTACACGGACTCAGCTCGGACCGTTTTCAATAGTGAAAATCAATAGATCTTATCAGAGAAAATATCGCAAATCTTGTTCTGTTTATAAAATGTTGAATTTTACGCAAATGAGCATAAAATATGTTTACCACAACCTATTTTAACCAACTAAACTCCTTTAGAAAGCTGATGAGATAAACCGCCTGACTCAATACAAAAATCTGTGAACTTTTTTCACATTTTTTAAGATATAAACTCCCAAAATGTAAGTACATTTTTTTACTCACCCTGTACACGTGTTTTACAATAATTTACATTATTTACATAATGATAAATGTTCATACTACGATTTTCCAGATTTTCTTTATTACAGTTCAAAACACAGAAACGTTTACCCATTATGTTCCCATCCCTTAACACTTTCGGACCGGTGATTTTGACATTTCGCCGGTAATAAATCATTTAAGATTTTGTCAACCGCTGACTATGTGGTCCATTTTCAGGGTTATGAAGGTTAGTTTATGCTCTTGGGGCATAATTATGTCCTTTGCAGTCTTTTAATTGGACCACATAGTGGGAAATAGACACATCTTTATAGATGATTTATTACCGGCGAAATGTCAAATCACCGGTCCAAAACTGTTAAGGGACTGGGAACATAATGCGCTAAACTGTGGCGTCTCTGCAGAAGCCAAATTAAAAGAGACTGACCTCTTGTTTCAATATTGATCTAAGAAAAATCTTCAGCAAAAGGGCTGTTACCAAAGAAGGTCTCTTGTGAAGTCCAACATGCTTAGCACCACTACAGTGCCAACAGGGCTTTCTAATAAATCAAACGGTGCAAAATATGTGTTAAGTATTAACAGCTGCTGGTCGTCTGACTTCTACCCAGTTGGACATAACTTAGAAAATGAAGTTGAATCCCAACTAAAATTAACGTGTTATTCAAAAAAATAAAGGTTCTTAAAGAAATACTAGAGAGGACTGAATCGAATTCACATCAAATGTCAGGATTGTGTTCATGCAAGGTAATGTCAATGGGAACCAGTATAAACACTGGTTACATAAACCAGTGGTCGTGTGATGAACTGAATTGAAGTTACTTGCAATGCAATGTCATTGGTGAAAGACAGAAACCAGTGGTCATTTGATGAAAGCATGCTGGACAGCACGAGACTTCGTCTTTGTGCTGTTACTATAATTCATCCGCCCTCAAGTCAAGTATCACTCATCTCGTTGTTATCTTGTCCAGCCACACCAACGCAGCGGTATGGAATAACAAGTAGAACAGAAGCTGCATGACAATGCAACGCTAGCAGTGCTACATTTTGATTGACATTGAAATGCATTATATTTTAGTTTAGGTTTACATGGTAAAACGAAGTCCTGATGGAAATTCACTTCAAATCAGTCTTGCTGTATTTTTTGTACTGACACATCAGGTTGCAAGTAGCTATGTCAGTGTCATAAACGGGGCTAAATAAGTATAACTCAAAACTCAATGAGTTGTGCCACATACTGGCATGTGCAGCATATCAATCTCCAGTGATATAATAAGCGGAGATTAGCGCGACAAAGATGTCATAACTTTGAGTGCAACTGAAGGCTTGCAGGGAAAACAAAGTCAATTGAAGTTCAAGTTGCCCCTTACGACGAAAATTATTGCCATTGAATATTCCCCTGTTGTTCTTAATCATAGATTGTCTTGCAACGGTTTAGTAATTAGAACACATGGGTTTAAGCGACGCGTTATGGCTTAGTAAAGTTATGGATTTCTCGCATGGAAGTCTGTCAACCAAAAACATCCCAACAGACCGTGAGGTCTTTAGCGCGGTGATGAGATAATCTATCAAAGGTCATTGAAAACAGACGTTCATTCTAGGAAAATATAGAAAGGCGTAAACATGCGTTATAGTATATAGCGCTAATGAGTTGGGTTGGCGTTTTCGTGTGTTCAGAAAAACAAGTCTAAATATTTCAAACCATTTTAAACAAAGGTCAGAAATATTCAAAATATTCCATTTTTGTTAAAGACATAGCCTATATTCCTTAAAAATCAAATCAACAATGTACGCAACTCAAGACGTCTTGTGAGCTTTGTTATCTAATTCACAAATAACTCAAAATATCTGCTAGCACGATACTAACAATATGAATGATGTGACATCATACATTAACCCATGCAAAGGGGCGGGGAGAACTATGTGTCTTATTGTTTGTATGTCTGTCTGGATAACGAAACCCGATATAACTGACAAATCTTGCTGATGTGCTTACAATGCCCTATTAACATACACGATTCTAAATGGAAATCCTGATGGAAATCCACGTGCCATTCATGGATTGCGTTTAACAAAGGTAGTGAGTATGAATACAGTTTATTTTACGGATTCAAGAGAGGAAACGAGCTCGTAGACAGCTAGAAGCAACCTATTTCAATACGGAAGTGTGTGAACTTTAAAAGGCGTCGTATACAATTAGTCACCCGAAATCATCTCATACCACCTGCAGGTGTATTTCCATTCAACACTATTGGCGGGTAACAGGTATCACAAATATCATACTAGAATGGGGCGTCTTATTATGCTTAGCGTTGATGTGTATTTCTGACTCTTAACTTTACATATTCTTATTTCTTGGCCTTCTTGAAGGAACTTATAAACACCTGCCTACTTTAAGTGATGCAATATTCGACGGTGAAGCATAGTCGTTGAGGTAACGTTAACTGACTATATGGCATTGCCGACTTATGATTCTAAACCATATATTGGAATATGCCAATCTAGTTTCAATTCTAATAATATCCATTGGCTTTCAGAAACAGGTATCAGATCAAATAATTATGATATGTATTTGATCTAATACTGGCATACTGTTAGGGCAAAACATATGCTTGACTAATTACATGTACACTAAAATGATCAACTCGAATGTCACCTTTAATTTCTTCACTACCAAGACCTTACCCGAGTAACTCAAAACTTTCCATTGGCACTTACACTTCGATTTTACATACCAAATCTCCATTGTTAGAACACACTGTAATCATGGTAACGAAACACTGGATGCAGTATTCTAATTGATATTGGAAGTAATGATAAATGATAGTGCGAAATGCAATTAATAACTAGAGCGGTTCTCGGGTTTCGCGGTTCGCGGGTTTCGCGGTTATCGGGTTGCATGGTTTTTGGTTGAGCGGTTTCAGTAGACATGGTTTGTGGTTGGTACTTTAGGATCCCAGGGGAACCAGATTCGATGACTGTTACATTGTTAGCGATGTGTTTTTATAATAGATAGTTTGATAGTTTGTACACATGTTTACTAAAAAGATGTTTTTATTGTTGTGGTGACAAATTTAATTGGTGCAGTAGCAGGCAGCTAATATTGTTTTAGTTGAATATTATCTGTATACGGCTTCCTTTTACCCGCCCCATTAAAAGACCCAGTTTGCGCCACGAACGCGTACGCACCTTACGGTCTGCGCCATAATGCGTGCGCCGGCACTTGCGTGCGCCATGTTTTGTTTTGTTTATACGCGCTCGCGTAGCAACAGTTTGTTGTCTACGTGGGGTGAAGATCCCTGACAGCGATTACATGGGCAGACGGGCAGGGATCTGCACCCGAAGGCATTGGACGGACAGACAGACGGACAGACTCGCCACAAATAGTATTTAGATGTTGTAGTTAAAAGAGAGAGGTTATTAGTAAAAAAGGATGGCACTAGTAATCGGAGGTTTTACGCGCATAAACAGGACAAATGCAAGGTCACATGTTCTTTGTTTATATATGATTGGGTCAATCATCTTGGTTAATCCTGTGGCTGATGAATACAAATGTATAGTTTAGTAGGGTCACTGTAATATTTTTCACAGCAATTTTTAAAAGAATCAATAAAACTGGTGTACAGAAATGTTATCAGTAAGGGGTCGTCAAAAATTATTGCCTTTTTCACATACGTACAGGTCGTAACTTGGTACCCTAGGCTAAATTCCCGGATTTTTTTTTCTCCATCAAATATGTTGCAGTTTGACCGGTTAGCTACACAGATTTTATACGAAGCTCAAAATGTGAAATCATATCCAAAAAATCAAATCGGGACACATTTTATGGTGTCCGTTATTTTAAGGCTAAATTGCCCGATTTTTGTTTCTGCGTCAAATGTGTTGCAGTTTGACCGGTTAGCTACACAGACTTTATAAGTAGCTCAAAATGAGAAATCATATCCAAAAAAAATAAATTGGAATACATTTGATTGGTGTTCGTCATTTTTTAGGCTAAATTGTCGGACATTTTTTTCTCCCTCAAATGTGTTGCGGTTTGACCGGTTAGCTACTCAGATTTAATACGTAGCTCAAAATGTGAAATCATATCAAAAATTCAAATCAGGACACATTTTATGGCGTCCGTCATTTTTTAATCTAAATTGATTGCAATTTTTTTTCTTCGCCAAATGTGTTGCGGTTTGACCGGTTAGCTACTAAGACGTAACTCAAAATATGAAATAATATCAAAATAATCAAATCGGGACACATTTTATGGTGTCTGTTGTTTTTAGGCTAAATTCCTGGCAATCTTTTCTCCGTCAAATGTGTTGCGGTTTGACCGGCTAGTAACTCTAAATTGCCAGCAATTTTGTTTCTCTGTCAATGTGTCACAGTTTGACCGGTTAGCAACACAAACTTCATACGTAGCTCAAAATGTTAAATCGTATCCAAAAAATATATCAATTTATTGTGTCAGCTATTTTTAAGGCTTAATTGCTGGCAATTTTTTTCTCCGTCAAATGTGGTGCGGTTTGAACGGTCAGCTACACAGATTTTATATGTAACTCAAAATGTGAAATAATATCCAAAAAATCAAATCGGACACATTTTATGGTGTCCGTCATTTTTTAGGCTAAATTGCTGGCAATTATTTTCTCCGTCAAATGTGTTGCGGTTTGAACGGTTAGCTACACAGATTTTATATGTAACTCAAAATGTTAAATAATATCCAAAAAAACAAATCGGAACACATTCTATGGTGTCAGGCATTTTTTAGGGTAAATTTCCCGCCAATGTTTTTTCTCTCCGTCAAATGTGTTGCGGTTTGACCGATTAGCGACACAGACTTCATACGTAGCGCAAAATGTGAAATCATATCCAAAAAATATCAATTTATTGTGTCAGTTATTTTTAAGGCTTAATTGCTGGCAATTTTTTTCTCCGTCAAATGTGTTGCGGTTTGACCGGTTAGCTACGCAAAGTTAATATGTAGCTCAAAATGTGAAATCATATCCAAAAAATCAGATCGGGACATATTTCATGGTGTCTGTCATTTTTCAGACTAAATTGCCTGTAATTTTGTTGCTCTGTCAATGTGTCACAGTCGGGGTCACAATTTTACCGGTTAGATACACAAACTTCAAATCAAATCGGCACATTTCATGGTGTCCGTCATTTTTTAGGCTAACTTGATGGCAATTGCCGGCAATTATTTTCTCTGTCAAATGTGTTGCGGTTTGAACGGTTATAGCTACACAGATTTTATATGTAACTCAAAATGTGAAATAATATCAAAAAAATCAAATCGGTCACATTTTAGGGTGTCCGTCATTTTTTAGGCTAAATTGCTGGCAATTATTTTCTCCGTCAAATGTATTGCGGTTTGAACGGTTAGCTACACAGATTTTATACGTAACTCAAAATGTGAAATAATATCAAAAAAATCAAATCGGACACATTTTATGGTGTCCGTCATTTTTTACGCTAAATTGCCGGCAATTATTTTCTCCATCAAATGTATTGCGGTTTAAACGGTTAGCTACACAGATTTTATACGTAACTCAAAATGTGAAATTATATCAAAAAAATCAAGTCGGACACATTTTATGGTGTCTCTCATTTTTTAGGCTAAATTGCCGGCGGTTTGAACAGTTAGCTACACAGATTTTATAGGTAACTCAAAATGTGAAATAATATCAAAAAAAATCAAGTCGGACACATTTTATGGTGTCCGTCATTTTTTAGGCTAAATTGCCGGCAATTATTTTCTCTGTCAAATGTGTTGCGGTTTGAACGGTTAGCTACACAGATTTTATACGTAACTCAAAATGTGAAATAATATCAAAAAAATCAAATCGGTCACATGTCCGTCATTTTTTAGGCTAAATTGCTGGCAATTATTTAATCCATCAAATGTGTTGTGGTTTGAAAGGTTAGCTACACAGATTTTATATGAAACTCAAAATGTGAAATAATATCCAAAAAATTAAATCGGAACACATTTGATGGTGTCCGTCATTTTTTAGGCTAAATTGCCGGCAATTATTTTCTCCATCAAATGTATTGCGGTTTGAACGGTTAGCTACACAGATTTTATACGTAACTCAAAATGTGAAATAATATCAAAAAAATCAAATCGGACACATTTTATGGTGTCCGTCATTTTTTACGCTAAATTGCCGGCAATTATTTTCTCCGTCAAATATATTGCTGTTTGATCGGTTAGCTACACAGATTTTATACGTAATTCAAAATGTGAAATAATATCAAAAAAAATCAAGTCGGACACATTTTATGGTGTCCGTCATTTTTTAGGCTAAATTGCCGGCAATTATTTTCTCGGCAATTATTTTCTCTGTTAAATGTGTTGCGGTTTGAACGGTTAGCTACATAGATTTTTATACGTAACTCAAAATGTGAAATAATATCAAAAAAATCAAATCGGACACATTTTAGGGTGTCCGTCATTTTTTAGGCTAAATTGCCGGCAATTATTTTCTCCATCAAATGTGTTGCGGTTTGACCGGTTAG
This sequence comes from Ophiura sarsii, assembly GCA_035610835.1. Taxonomy (NCBI): domain Eukaryota; kingdom Metazoa; phylum Echinodermata; class Ophiuroidea; order Amphilepidida; family Ophiuridae; genus Ophiura; species Ophiura sarsii. Next base: position 35,045,218 of record CM069454.1, on the reverse strand, counting down.
CTACGCAAACTTAATATGTAGCTCAAAATGTGAAATCATATCCAAAAAATCAAATCGGGACATATTTTATGGTGTCTGTCATTTTTCAGACTAAATTGCCTGTAATTTTGTTTCTCTGTCAATGTGTCACAGTCGGGGTCACAATTTGACCGGTTAGATACACAAACTTCATGCGTACTTCAAAAATTTAAATCATATCCAAAAAATCAAATCGGCACATTTTATGGTAGCCGTCATTTTTTAGGCTAAATTGCTGGCAATTATTTTCTCCGTCAAATGTGTTGCAGTTTGAACGGTTAGCTGCACAGATTTGATACGTAACTCAAAATGTGAATTAATATCCAACAAATCAAATCAGACACATTTTAATTTAATTTTAATTTATGGTGTCCGTCATTTTTTAGGCTAAAATGCTGGCAATTATTGTCGTAATCCCGGGACCCGGTTTTTTCAGGTGGGACCCGAGATTCCCGAATTGTCTATAAACATTTCATTCTGAAATTATCCATAATTTCATTTATCAAATTATAAAAATATAATGACTAAATAAGCTTACTTAACATAAAAGACACCTTGTCGGCTAAATCCCGATTATTGTATGGTTATATAAAGAGACAGAGGTGAGAGGATCTTAAACATTTCTTATTTCTATATTTTGCTCTAGTCTAATCTGCACGTACAGCTCCCGGCATACAGCTATTTAGCTCTGGAAATTCTTAGCTCTCTATGATGCTTCTCAGTACCAGGCCGCCCGGCCGCACATTGCCCGGCACATTGACACAAAAATAAAATGAAAAGATAAATATAGGTAGAGCGCCCTGCTTGTCTAGAAAATGAAGTCAACAAAACCCCACAAATAATTGTATTAAACTTCATCGTTTTACAAAATCAATCACATAAGTAGGTAGATGCATCTTCCATGCACATATTTTGGCCGAGAATCTCATATCACGATTGACCGAAAAGGGTTTATTTCCAGTTATTTGAGTATTTTGAGTGCCGTCTGCTCGCAAAATTGTATTTAAGTTGCCGTTCTATTTGCAAATCCACTAAATCCCCTAAATTTAGTCGATTCATTCATGAACCGTTGCTGCAATTTGGTCGCAAACTGGCTTCACGCGACCAATTGCGGCAACGGGCCCTGAAATAATATTACTGATTTCAGAGAATTATATTGCTGTCTTTTGTTTAACACTGATATCTTATGTAGGTTAAACTAAGTAATTAAGATATCCAAAACAAAAGCTGATGACTATTTCTACATTTCTAATGTATAACTGATTGAATTCACTATGTTTTGAAAGATTTGGCGTTTCATCTGTAATTTTACACGATTTCGAGCGCGAGATTTAGGATTGCATTGTAAATGGGCTGGCAATGACCCTAGCTACAGTCATCGCTCGACGTATATCTATCTCGTTTATTCTGGCCTCATTACGTGCCTTGGTTACCGGCCAAAAACACCTTGGATACGCCTTTTTCTAAATTATTTTGGACCTCAAAATTATTTTCATGCAGTAGGTATGAATATAATATACAACATATTAAAGTTTCTTCCAACCCACACCCTTACTTTTTTTAATTTTATTTTCACAAACGAACCACGCTATAACGCAGTAACTGTACCGTGATTACACAACACATACGGACAAAACGCACCAAAAATGAGCCGATCAGAATCATGCCGACGAATACAGTATTCGACTGACTTCTAGTCATCTCATAATAATATTATGCCCATTTGACATTTTGCCAAGAAGACAGTGCTCATAACGGAACAAGTTATAAATCGGTGTCTTCAATGCGATAGTTAACAATAATTGTGTGACTTCTCGTGGCAATGTTACCATCACATTGTACTCTATGGACAACAACAAACGATAGCGGGGAAATCATGTCACTTTGTATTTCACAAAGGCAGCGCATCACTTACAGCCTGCAGGTGTATTTTCAGTCGACGCAAGTGGCAGGTAACTTATGGATCTTTGAAATGTCATACTTGAGAGGTCCGTCAAAACTCGGGAAAAAATGTTAAAGGTTGCACAAAAATAAAGTTAAGGGAGTATGACTTTGTACAATTACGTCGTATTTGCACATTTAACACCTGTGTTCTGTCTATATTGTTCTCGGTTTGATCTAGTTTCACAGAATTCGCAGCTAGTTTAGAAAAACAAATAATGTGTGATTTTTAAATGTGAAAGGTCCCACAATTCAAATCAAGTGCCAACATCTCTAGCGAATGAGTTGTAGACCAGGTTCATTACAGGACTAGATCTAAACATAGCCAACTGGGAAAACCGACAATTATTAGACGTCATCGTTAAAACGTAAACGTAATAAAGTTCACCGTCCCTGACATTACTAGCGAGCATTCACTTGTTGTTCGTATTCATACCTTAAACCCATATATTCTGTTAAAAATAGATACGAACAAATAGGTAGATTTCGGTACAAATATGTCCCCGTGTCTCTCCGGAACAAACTGACTGCGATCACCAGTAATTCGTAATATAAATGTTAATTGCAATTATTAACTCTAACTTTACGTCTTTGAATGTTGTAGATCATGAAATTGACCATTTTTTTGAGAACATTATAAAAAACACGTTTTTTGACCCATTTTAGGTTTGGAAAAGATAACTCAAAATATATTTTGTCAAATTTTGTCATACTAGTTTTATTATATTCCTCATACAATTCCCTAGGAATCTTTTTTTTTTTGTTGAAAATATTTATTATTTTATGAATTAGAGACCAAACAGTTTTTTGGCACTTTTTGGTCTCTAATTCAAAAAATAATAAATATTTTCAACAACAAAAAAGAAGATTCCTAGGGAATTGTATGAGGAATATAATAAAACTAGTATAATGACAAAATTTGACAAAATATATTTTGAGTTATCTTTGCAGAATCTAAAATGGGGCAAAAACGTGTTTTTTATAATTTTTCCAAAATGGTCAATTTCATAATCATGGTTGGATTCATTGAACCCTTTCATATAGATTAAATGAATAATGAAGAAGTTACGGCAGTTTTACGGAGGCTGTACCTGAAGGAAGGTGCACAGACCCTTTAAGGTGAGAAAAACAGAAATACAAAGGATAACATTTGAAGAGATTAGGCCTAGAAGTATTGCTTATGAAATTACTTAGCGAGTGTCCTCCATTGGAATTGTTCCTTAAAGCAGTGGCGAGGATGTTTTATATACTATATGTAGCTTATAATAATAATAATAATATTAATAATGTAATTATAATGTGACCTGAAGCAACATCAAACACAAAATGATTAAAGGACAATTAAACATGATTATATGCACTTTGCAAATATGTTTTCAGATGGTGTTTAAAAGCATTGATTGAAACACAACAACGAATGTCCACAGGAAGAGAGTTCCATAACTTGGGTGCACATGATGAAGACGCTCAATCGCCTCGATTTTTTTGTTTTTTGTTTTTTGGTGTTGACAAAAAGAGTGTATTCGCTGATCTAAGAGTTCGTGTTGGCTCATACGAAGTGAGTAGCTGGGTGATACAAGATGGCTCGAGTCCGTTGAGTGATTTCCATGTTAACAAAAGAATTTTAAAATGAATTATTTGACAAATGGGTAACCAATGAAACTGTATAAGAGTTGTGGTTATGTGATCGTTTGTACGATAATTTGGAAACCAGACGAACAGCTGCATTTTATGTTCGCTGGTGTTTATAAAGAAGGTGATGAGGTGAATCAGTGTCATCAGACAAGAATGTCCTGATTGAAGCTATAGTATCCTTTGAGATCAGCAAACTTTGAATAAAAAATAAGAAGGGTGTGATATATGTTATGAGACTTATAATTATTTACGTCATTTATTACCCAGGTGTATTAACTGGAAGTAAAACAGACTCGCTGTGCGGGAGGAGTGGTGAAGAGTAGTCAGTATCAAACGCTAAGAAAAGAGAGCACTTCGCTTGCAAGCTTTAGCTCGGCGCGAGTCTTTATACTAGTATTACGTACTACCGCTGATTTGCTTGTTATACTTGTCATTGAAGTAGATAACAACATGATGTAGTTATAGCAAAGTGACAGCATGGGGATTGAATAAACCCCTCGCCGCCTGTCTCAAATCACGTCAAGCAAAATGTTAAGGTAGAAAATGCCGATGACCCGAAGGCAGCTCTAAAAGGCAGTGGCACAGAGGCGTAACAAGGGGAGGAGGGGGGGGGGGGGGGGGGGGGGGGGGGGGGGGGGGCGTCTAGAAGTCTAGAATTTAATGTTCAATTTGAGGGACTGTCAATAATCATTATTTGTTTTAAGCATCCTTTGACTTTTGTGTCAAACTGAAGATGTTATTGCGAAATATGATAAGCAACTGTCTCGTGGGATTACGATACTCAAGCGCCATCTACACATTGTGATTGTCTCCTGTGATCGCTCGAGTTTAAGATAAAAACTGAATTTACGGGCAGATTTTTGTTGATCCCACTACGTGGTTTTATATTCACTACGACATGTCTATGTCTTATTGCATAAACGTGAGCATGGGGAAATAGCAAGCCATTTACCCTAAACCAACATTTCGTTCGCCTTCAGGAGGCACTTTTGTTGCTCTTCCTCCAAGCGTGCAACCCCGAGCAATCAAACGTTTCTTTAGGGATTGATAGATAGCATTATTTAAGTTCAGAAAAAAATAAAAATGCTCAAGTTCGTAAAGCTTATTAGCCTTCTACCAAGTATGCGGAGTATGGGAGTTTTATCGTCGTAAGCAAAGTCAAACATTGATTATTCGCGGTTTTTGCTACCTTAAACATGTTTTAATATATTTCTAGATCAATTTATGGCACGAAACATTACTTACCGATAACTAAGTACAAATATGTTACATTTTTGAATTTACTCTTAATTTAGAAGGCATTCTGCCTGAAAAAAACACCACCTTTGATCACTTTTTCTAAAACCAAAAGTACAGATTAGGGAAAAACCCTATACATAGTTATAAGATCTTTAATCTGCATGAGGGCACTGTTTGTCAAGCGTTCAAGGTCAGCGTAACGTGACGCCCCAACGAGATCACAACAATTTTGTTTCACCTTTGTAATGTACCCGACTGGAGGTTTCAAAATATGTCTTCCTTTCGTTAGGATATGCATGGCGCGCATATTTATACTTATGGGAAACGTAGTAATCGTTTAACTGGGATCTTTTCCTGAAATGTCGGTGATATTTGACGACCGAACCAACAGTGTAAGGAATTTAAAAATGTGGCTATAATATTGGTATGGTAATGTATCTGAGGGCCCATTAATAACACCCCCCCCCCCCCCCCCCCGCCCCCCCTCCCCAATAAAATGGTACTTTCTTAGACTGACTGTTCAATAGAGGGTAATTCTGTGGTACCTCTATAGACAATGGTCAAATTGATTTCTTCATAAATACTTCAACATACAATGTCCGGAATGCATGCAATTTACAACAGTTCAACCAAAGCATTAGACAAATTTGAAATTAATAAAAGTTGAATACAAGTAATTCACGCTTTCCCTCATTGCTATATTATACAAGAATCAATATAATTTAATGTTGCAAGAAACGTGTAGTAACGTACTTCGTCGACTATAAGTACGTAACTCAATTTCGTTCTATAATTAAGCTTATAAATCACGTTTTAATGAAAGCAGCCATACAATGAACTTGATTGCTTATTGTTTATATATAAACTGTCAGAATTTGTATTCAGTTCACATGTGTTATGCATGCAGAAGACAAATTACATTTAGTATTAAATCGCAAATTAGATGTTAAATGTAATTACAATTCCATCTAATGATCTATTAACCTATTTACACAGCAAATTAGGTTATATTAGGCAGGTTGGTGTAGAAGATTTTTGTCTCTGAAAGCTCGTACATTGCCCTGAAATGTTTGTTGTTCTTCATTAAATTATGATGATATTGATTTCTAAAACGATGGAACCCATCAGGTGACTAAGAAAAAAAATACACCCAGTGAAAATGTGTTTAAAATTATTTTCAATATTTAAAAAAAATAATAATTATAATATAGACTCGGACACACTGGCGTGATTTAAATTAACAAAAGCTTTTAAAATACACTGTCTCGAACCCAGTGACTTTCCCTTTTTCAAATTAAATTGAATTTACTTAGGTGTAACGAGGTAAATGTATAAACACTGTTATTCAGCAGGAAAGGGTCGGTGCAGTTCGTGGGGAATATTTGAATACAAATAGTAGAGTACAAAGGAACTGAACGCTCTCCCGTTTAACGGTTAATGCCATTGGAATATTGAGACCAGTTAATAACTCACAGAGCTTTAATTGTATTTTGCTTTACTTTTCTTTTTATTGAATCTACAAGTAACATGTTGCATTTTATACGACGCCTCTTACGTTGTCTACGATATCGTTGATTAAACAAACTGCTCCTTAAGTAGTGCGATATTTCAAGTGATCAATCTTGTTCAAATGACACACATCTATAACATTAACCTAATTGCTTAAGCGTTAAGGGTAGTTTATTGGGAATTGCGTATACGTTTGTATCAACAGGGCATTGTAAGTACACCGACAAGATGTGTCACTTATATCAAGTTTATATATCCAGACCGACACACAAACAGACATTTGGAAACATATAAGGCCAACAAAAAGGGGTTTGTTGGCCCATACATGGGAAAAAGAGTGGGTGGGTCGGTCGATTACCTTTCTTCTTTCTTGTTGTTTTATGCTTTGAGATAGACACTTTGGAGTTCTATTCTAAAGGTTACCGGCACTTTTATAGAAAAATTACTATGCAATTTAAGTTTTCAATTACTTTCAATTACTTAATTTAGGCACTCAAAGGCCTTGGTCGGTTACCATGGAAACCAGAGCGAAGCCAAACGTTTCTTTCAAAACTAGGCATCATGGGCTACAATAATAGTACATTCTGTGTACATTTCACGATGTGACACGTAGCAAGCTATAACATTTTGCGGATGCTTGTATTGTATGTGTTAGAATTCTTACTATTGAAGACACAAAATGCACCATAGTTGTACGCATGTGCCACTAGCGACACACGCAGGCCTACATGTATGATAATATATTATTATTGCTCAATCCTCCCTGCTATCCCATTCAAAACTATTTACATAAGCAGATACTTCGAAAGATGTTGCCGCTTTAGGCCAAAAAAAAAAAAATGTTATATTGGCGTAACGGGCTGAACAAAAATAGGGTAGGTAGGTAGGGATTTTTTTTTTTTTTTTTTTTTTTTTAGCAGCTGTTTTTGAACAATGTTAACCGAGTTTAAACATTCCCTATTGTTTGTTAGAAGAATAGCCGGCTCCGCTGGTCGCTGCCATGATGATCACAATGTTTATACTTCCGTTTTCGGAAGGAATTTCCGTTTATTCGAGGAGCACCGTCGTATTTCGTTCGAGAAAAAACATTTATTTTTTTCATTTTTTTATTTTTTAGGGTCGGTCGGTTGGTTTTTTTTTTTTTTTCCACTGAAAAAAAAAAAAAAGTGTAGGGTCGGGCGTATTTTTAGGGTCGGGCGGGTTACGCCAATATAACAAATTTTTTTTTTGGGCCTTAGTGGTGTTATTCCGTGTATTCCTCCCGGGGACAACATGCAAGCCACATTCTTAATATATTTGTTACATTGCAAGTATATGCTACTAACCTATTTAGATGTCAAAGAGGTATATATGATCAAGAGGTATAATGGAGTATACAGGGTGTCTCAAACAAAATTACAACGCACCATTAGGCGATCATAACTTCCTAATTAAGTATCTGCATTTTACAATTCAAACAGTAAAATGAGCCCAAATTAGTTTTCTACAATTGGAAGAAAACAGCGTTAAATGTTGTAAAGTAATTATGGAGATATCTGTGATTACGTAAGAGTAGTCACGGAACACTTCCATCCAAGTTTGCATATTTTGACAGATTTTCACTTGCGCAGCTGGTTACTTACACATTATTGTTCAATTAGCCAGCACTGTTTAAGGTTGGTGTCAACCCTGTTTGGCGCCAAATTTATCAAGCACTGTAACTTTTAAATTATAAATGTGATGTACATAAAAGTATACATTTTTTGTAATGAAATGAGTCAGAGAATCCATTTTTTGTATCAAATTTTACTAAAATTAGTGATTTTTACATTTTTGCCCAAAAATCACCTTTTTGGCGCCAAAATTCCAAAATTTCACCAAAATCATCTAAAATCAATTATCTAGGAGCGAATTTTTTTTTTTGGCTTAAAATTTGTTTGTTTTGAAAATATTGACCAAAAAGTGCCAAAAAAATATTTTTTTCTCAAAAATCTCATTTTTGGTGCCAAAAAGGTGATTTTTGGGCAAAAATGTAAAAATCACTAATTTTAGTAAAATTTGATACCAAAAATGGATTCTCTGACTCATTTCATTACAAAAAATGTATACTTTTATGTACATCACATTTATAATTTAAAAGTTACAGTGCTTGATAATTTGGCGCCAAACAGGGTTGACACCAACCTTAATACTCTAATAAAAAAGTTCCCTTTGTGATCTAAGAATACTGAATAATCAATCATAACACTCATAACACCCAGAAAACCAAAAGCAATACAACTCATTGTAAGGAGAGAGATATGACAATACTCTTTTAATGTAAACAAAACATTTATTTTGTTTTCAATTGCGATACTAATAATTTGACCATCATGCGGAAAATTGCCGATAATTTTATAATATACATGATTTCAGCCTTGAAGTTGCAAATGTGAAGACTATAAGCTTGATAAGTTGTATGCGCGATGTTATTATATCTTGAACTTGCTTTAATAACGACAATGTTCATATTTACTAAAATTACTATCATTTTGTTTCCAATTGTTATAAAAAGATTGAACTTATCCTACACATTTTAAATTTACTGTTCTTAAGTATAAAATGTGAATGAAATAATCTAGACAACTTTTATTTTATATTTTGTGTTAAACTTTGGTCTCATCTGGTATATTATTTGGTGTAAAATAAAATCTAGAACCATAAAAACACGTTAATCCATGTCATTTTGTAGAGAAGTATTGATTTCATGTATGTGCTGTCTGAATCACTCAATATGAGCAAACTTGGATGGAAGTGTTCCCAGACTAGTGTTACGTAATTGCTCATTTCTCTGTAATTACTGAACCGAATTACATCCGGTATTCTTTAAAGTATAGCAAACTATTTTGCCTTTATTTTGTTGATTGAGTTGTTCTATTCTGACACTTATTCAGAAAGTTACAATCCTCTAAAGGTGTGTTGTAATTTTTTCTGAGACACCCTGTATAAGAGTAATGTACGTAATACACGCATGTTTGCTCTATATACTGGCGCGATTGGCATTGCAATCGAGTAGGTATATACCCGTAATTACGCTGCCAAAATATATTGGTTAGATAAGATTGATTCTTCAAGCAGTAGTAACATTTTAAATAGCTAGGTCTATACCGTTTGCAGCTAATGGGTTTTGAGTTGGCAAACTTACGATTGGTAAGAAGGAAAGCCATATTAACAGTTGTTTAACATATAAAACGAGCTATACTGTTCTTAAAGTGTAATCGACGGAAAGATGTTGATGAACTTTATAGTGATGAACAAAAAAATGTATATATTAATAAGCGTATTTAATGTTACAGTCACTACGAGATCATTTTCTTGTTAGGTGTGATTTGACACGAAAATGATATCACGAGTCACAACTTTTCATATGGACAGCCTTTCTTTGCAAAATAGACGTGTTCAAAGTCCAATATTAGGAAACCGTACCTCTAACGTGCTTGTCTATCAAGTAAGATGACAGTTTGATAGATAACAAGCTCGATATTTATTTGTCCAAGGGACCCTTCTCATATCTGGTCACTTTGATTACTACTACGAACATGATATCAGGACATTTAATTCAGTACACTCTATCATTAATTAATAAGCAACAATGAATTAGCATGCATGAGAAATTACAAACTCAACAGTACTGCATTAGGAGATAAGAAGGATACGTTTTCCCGCAAAGATCTAAATGTTATCATGTACTGTTCTATATTAAGGATAACGGAACCAATACTAGGCATGTTTGTACTTATGTCAATGCATTTATCATAGTGATTCCAAAATGGTTATGAAATCAATAACTAATTTTAGACATTGTTGAAACAAGTTGGTGACATTTTGAAATGTCGTCTATAGATGATGCCTGCTGCGTGGAAAATGCTAATCTAATGAACGTATACAAATAAAAAGCAATAATACCAACTCGTGTGTGAATACATCGCTGATGTGCGCAAAGCAAAGGGAAAAAGCAAAGGTAGATGTTGGCACCTCAGTTCAACTGTCAAGAAGATAGCGGATGAATTAAAGGAGCATTGATAGATACGTATGGGAGTGCGCCCTCATTCTTTAGCACCAAATTAATACTTAGGCATACTAACTACCATCTAAAACCGTTTACCTTAATTTGCACTATATCATGTTATATTTAACAATTTTGTAATTTCGAAGTAGATTACATCGAAATTATCAGCAGAATTCGGCACATATGAATGTCAATTAAAACCAATGTGTTCTTCTTCAAATTTTCATTGTTATCGCCTATCTCTCTGTGCCACTTTAAACGTGTTGAAAACTGCTGTGTAGTTTTGTGTCATTTTCTGACTTTGCCACTTTAATGCAACACTTGACAAATGAGTTTATGGATACCTTTCAAGTATGATACTTCGGAAGTTTGGTATATATGGAAATAAGAGCCCTTTAACTAATACCAATGTACCAAATGAGCATACTCTGCATCTCTGTTTGGATATTATTAGGGGAAGGGGTAACCATCCGCCGCCTTAGAGGCTCAGTAGGACGAGGGTCAAAACGAGATGATTTCTTCACCACAGTATGACACTTCAACATTCGCGTACATGTAGGTACATGTGTAAAAGTAAAAAAACATTAACCGAGCCCAAAGTTGCATAAAGTGATTTTCAATTGGGATATCACTGGCTCACCAGTCACACGTACGTGCATGGTCGGTTTCGACAACACATGAGTTACGTTCACACTGGGGAGAGGAAGAGCAGCGTAAGGAAGAGGAATGGTAGTTTGGAGTAGCGTAAGTTTTACCTATGTACTTCTGGGTTAACATGCGGTACTGAATTTGACAGGTTTGGCAATACATAATAGACAATATGGCGGAGACAAACCAGAGAAGATAGAAGAAAAACTATTATTTATTATTCATTATTATTATTAAAAATCAACATTTTTGATTATTTGGGAGACAAAATGGGATGGTGCTCGAGCTTACGGGGGAAAGTGGTGGGGGAGGTCGTTACTGGGCCCCATACCCCCCCTCCTCCCCCATCCCGTTGTGCCACCACTTCCCCCACCCCAACCCATTCCAACAACCCCACCAACTCCCCCCTGACGTGTACAAACCCCACCCAAAACACCAACCCCAACCACCAACCCGTGCTGAGTGCGATTACGGATAAAAGCTATGAAGCTTCTGAAACGCGCCATTCTGGCTTCAGCCTCTATATAAACTATACTTCTTGTTTCATTGTATGGAAGAGTATGGGTATTTGACCAAACAAGGTTCCATCGGTGTCGCACAACAATAATGCCGAAATATGAGGATGTATATCAACATGGCTCCATCTTGATACCGACTAATTTTTAAGATTAAAGATTTCGCGCGGTTTGAATGCAAAGGTTTAATAACGTAAGCGACGCTACCTACTCAATTGTATTCCGGCAGAGCAAGTGATCGTGTAAGTTATACGGAGTAGCGAGGGCGTACCGATAGAGTAGCGTTAGTGTGGACATACGGCCTGAATAACGACATTTTTTTGTGGAATTTGTAATACTTTCAGCGTAACTTACGGCGAGTATAACCACTGTGTGAACGTAGCTATATAGAGTATTTAATAAGTATCAATCACAATCAGCGTTCGAAATAGCGGCCATCCGGTCATCCGAAATGACCAAATCTACCACCGGATGACCAGTTTTTCTTGGCCGATCATCCGGCGGATGACCAAAATGACGAGAGATCAAAGTGAAGAAAAGGATCACTAGGAGGATGCATTAGAGGCTATCGACCTGACCGTCATATTGAGAACGTACTGAAAGAACAAGTCATGGTCGCGAATGAACCAACCCTAGAAGCTGCACATGAGGATGACAATGACACATCTGACGACACCGACCCTGCAGTCCAATGCAATGGAGTCGGGAGATAAAAGTGAAGAAGAGGATCATCCGGATGCATTAGAAGTTGCAAATGAAGATGACACTGACACAGCGGACGACACCGACCCTGCAGTTGTGGAACTTGAGGCTGAGTCGGATGAGGATGACCTGGATACAGATCCAATGGAGTTGGGAGATGAGAATGAAGAAGAGGATCATCTGGATGCATTAGAAGCTGTATATGAGGATGACACTGACACAGTGGACGACACCGACCCTGCAGTTGTGAAACTTGATGCTGAGTCAGATGAGGATGACCTGGATACAGATCCAATGGAGTCGGGAGATACGAGTGAAGAAGAAGATCATCAGGATGCATTTCAGGGCTTACAGCTGGTCGTCCTATTGAGAGACGTACTAAAAAAAACCCGTGACGACTAGAACAAATAAGTGACTGTGGAGTTAATGTGGAGTTGTCAATAATTATATGTATGTGTATATATGAAGACTCGCTTAAAATATGATTTTTGAGCTTGCCACTGAAAAAATGCGGATAACCAAAAATATTGGCGGATGACCAAATTCCCAACCTAGGTTATCCGGTGGATGACCAATATATTTTTCTTATTTCGAACGCTGATCACAATCCATACTCGTCAAGTGTTCAAGTTACTTGATGCAATATATTTAATTCGCGTCATAGTAGTCACATTGCATTTTCTGATGCAATGTATTACGTGTCATATTATTCACATTTCATTATCTGACTGATGCAATGTATTTCGTTATTGAAGATACTAATGATTGATGTTTTCCACGCATCCAAGTACTGTCTGGAGATGATCATGATAAATACGAGTGCCAACATTAACTTAGTTGCCGAATAGACTCACGTCTACATACTAAATTTGATTAGGTAGTCAACTCTATGAAGACAGATCAGATGTAAAAGCGATACTTAGTAGAAGGAGGATGAGATGAGACGAGAAATAGATATGGCTGTAAACTTATGTATAAAAATGTCAAAAAAACATTTTAAGACTTGATGATCTGATGATCAGACATGTAAAGAAAACACTGAGTCATAATTATAAGTATTAGTAGAGGGTGAAATATGATGGTCAATATGTGATGACATTATTTTTGATGCGTCTTAGTTGTTTATAGGGTAGACCTACTCCGGAAAAACCCATTACAAACGTTTCACTTTTGGTATCAAGGAATTTATCATAGTTATTAACCTCATGCATCATGTTCATAAACGCAATACAATGAATCTGTGTATGTGTGTGTGTGGGATTTTTCAGGAACATTTCGCAATTTTCAAAGTCTATAAATATATAGAACTAGAGCGGTTCTCGGCTTTCGCGGTTCTCGGTTTTTGCGGTTCTCGGGGTTTGTGGTTTGAGATTTTGAACAAAACCTGACTGGGCCCTGTTAGTGAATAGAGTTGTATATTTGTAAGGGGAACAGTCTTTATCAGATTTCAGACGAACTGATATAATGAGATGAGTGATAATGTCCCCATTGAAATATTAAGGTTACCGTGGGGTATGCTGTTTTACTGAATTTGGTGCATAAACATGGTTATTAAAACATTGAATTGATGGATATGACATATTTACAAAGCTAATATTATTTTCAATTTTTTTAATTGGCGCATTTACGTGGATGTGGGTTATGTAAAGTGAAAGTGGGACAATATTTGTAGGATATAAACAAAGTGTATGCTATTTGTTTGCCGAACAATGTTTATTATGCACACATACAATATCTTTACTATAAAAACATTTGTAGTTTGTTCATTAAAAACGAAATTTCTAGGATATATTCCTTCTGCGATTATTGTTGAGTGCTATAGTTTACTTAGTTCCAAATTGGCGAAAACTGTTTACATATGATTGAATTTGGAAGAGTAGGCAATTCAAATACTTGCATTTTTGTTGTTTTGTTTGCAAAAATCGTTCTTATAGGCTTGGATAAATTTTGTGCGCGGATTGATAATGAGCTGAATATATCTTGCTATGATGGAGCTAATTAAACTATAGCTTATAACTATATTCTAAATCTGTTTACAAGAACAATATTGCAATTAAGGAATTTGTGTGTGCTACAAGTAAAACAAATGTTAATATTTTTGTCTAATTGTCATGATGGACCACAGTCATATGCATAACACCGTTTGAAAGGTAAGTACTGTTTAGATCGAATGTTGGTTTGTATTTGTAAATGGTAATGTTTTATTACTTCAGTTTCCATAAAGGTGGTTTGTTACATTGTTATTACATGCCAGAACCGGTAGTTAACCACGTGGAATTGACACTAATGATCTTTACTAAATAGTTCAGGTTGAATTAAGTTCTGCATACTTCAGCCCCACATCCCCTCTCGGTATGGCACGGGGTCTATACTGTTCTAAAATGTCATTAGTAAAGATGCATCTTCACGTGGATCGAATTGATACAATGTCCTTTTTAAACATTTTGTGAACTTTTGGAATGTCGTCTACAGACGCATGCCGCGTAGAAAGTGTTAATGACACTAATGATCTTTACTAAATATTTAACGTTGAATTAAGTTCTGCATACTTTCGCCCCCCCCCCCCCCCCCCCTTCTCGGTACGGCACGGGGTCTACAATGTTCTAAAACTGTCATTAGTACAGATACATCTCCACGTGGAATTGATACAATATGTCATTTTTAGACATTTTGTGAACTTTTGGAATGTCGTCTACAGACGCATGCCGCGTGGAAGTGTTAATGACACTAATGATCTTTACTAAATATTTACATGATTTAAGGTTGAATTAATTCTGCATACTTCCGCCCCCCCCCCCCCCCCCCCCCCTCTCTCAATAAGGCACTTGGGGTCTCCAATGTTCTAAAATGTCATTAGTAAAGATACATCTCCACGTGGAAAAGTGATACAATATGTTATTTTTTAGACATTTTTTAAAACTTTTGGAATGTCGTCTACAGACGCATGCCGCGTGGAAAGTGTTAAACGGACACTAATGATCTTTAAGGTTGAATTTAGTTCTGCATACTTCCGCCCCCCCCTCTCTCTCTCTCTCTCGGTATGCACGGGGTCTAAAGTGTTCTAATGTCACTATTAAAGATACATCTCCGGTTCTATAAACCACGTGGAATTGACACTAACGATCTTTACCAAAAAGTTACGGTAGATTTCAGTTCTGCATACTCCCATACTCCCGTCTGCAACACAATTGAGCTCTGGTTAAAAAATATGACCATATACAGCTGAATAGACAGCAAAATTTGAATTGGATTTTGTTCTCAAAATTAAGTGATAACAACTAATTCAATGATTCAATGATAGCGCGCCTTCTTATCTTAAAGGTAGATGTTCCGATTTTCAACTTGAAACGGTTTTCTATTCTACATGAAAGGTCATCCTTATAAAGTTTGAGTTGCATAGCTCTAATGGTTAGTCTTATTTTAGACGCACAAGATGCTGTGAACTATACCCATAACTGTTAGGCCTTGACAACAATGAATGACTGGATTGAGGAGGAAAAAAACCCAGTTCTTGAGACCTATATATTTTTTTCTTGAGAAAAACAGCCTTTAACCTATTTTTTGCACTGGTTTCGTATATATTTTTTTTGTTTTGCCAATCAATAAAAAATACCAGCTAAGTTCCGAATTTCTAAGACTATTCTTATAGACCTTCAAATATTTGCTGTGCTAACATATAAGCCTTCGTAGATACGGCATATGAGTGCCCCACCCCCGGCAAGAATGGCTGTAGCTTCCCGTGCGCGATGACAATCTAGTCATTAATTAAGTACCCCCCCCCCCCCCCCGGGCCAAAATGGTGATAGCTTCTCGCGCGTGACAATGTTCATAATCATGATAATTGTAAGTACTTTACAAATAGATACATTCAGTGTTGCTATATCCATGCGCCCAACTGTACGCCAACTTGGCGATTTCAGCCGATAAAATATTTACAATTATGAAAAATAAAAGTAAAATTATATAAAATCATAAAATATGGAAACAATATACAGAAGTATACAGAAATATAAACATTAATAACAATCATAAAGATAGAAATTAATGTGGGCGCGTTTTGTGTATGAGTCAATTTCGTCGGCTCGAGTATCAATAAAGAACCCAGTTAAGTTAATTTCAGAATGTCTAAGACTATTATTCTTATACCAGGGAGGTGTAATAATAAAAATTAGTATAAATAACATCTCTCTGCTTATACTATAGGCCTTCAAATTATTAATTGCTGTGCTACATTGTAACATAATAGGCCTATACTACGTAGATACGGCATATGAGTGCACCCCCCCCCCCCCCCCCGGCAAGAATGGCTGTACCTTCCCGTGCGCGATGACAATAGTCATTAATTTCAAGTGCGCCCCCCCCCCCCCCCCCCGGGCCAAAATGGTGATAGCTTCATAATTTTTAAAGGACTTTACAAATTGATACAATCAGTGTTGCTATACCCATGCGCCCAACTGTACGCCAACTTGGCAAATACGGCCGATAAAATATTAAATACTTATGAAAAACGTAAAATAATATAACATCATAAAATACGGAAACAATACACAGAAGTATACAGAGTTGTAAATGTTAATAACAATCATAAAGATCGAAATTACTGTTTCAAGAACGCATGCAAACCGTTTTTCCTCTATGTTGGGCGCGTTTTGTGTAAGAGTAAATATCGTCAGACTATTGACTACAATCGATACAATCAGTGTTGCTATACTCATGCGCCCAACTGTACGCTAAACTTAGCGAATTCGGCTATAAAATACAATTATGAAAAATGAAATAAATGATAAAATATGCAATATTATTTCAGAATCATACATACCTAAATTAAATATGATAGCTGTGCGTGCAGAGCAGCCCATCTCTGCCTATGAATGTTTTTCAAGAACGCATGCAGACCCACTTTCCCGCGGTATTGGGCGCATTTTCTGGTGCGTAGTAAATTCGGTAAGCCATACCGATTCGTCAGCTAGATTTACCCGTCAATTGATGAGCCACAATAAAACCGCTCAAGTGCATATTTCGCCGACGATAATGACCGCACTTGGTCAATATTCTCACGTAACTATGAATGGGCTAACATGCCGCTATTGTCTTCAACTTCAAGTGTTTATTTGCTTTATGGCTTTTAACATTCCATGTAATTTATTTGTAAAGCTGAATATTCCATTAGACTTTAAGGGGGTGATGGTTGTAGAATAAAATACCAGCAAAAAACTTCGCATAAATACCGATAAAAAAAACCCCCAAACTTTGCCCACCCAACCCAAAAGATATACCATGGCAGGTAGTAAGCTCGCAATTCTTACTACATGTACAACCTGCCATGGAATGGACCGGGGAATGGATATTAGACTCGCCTTGAGGCTAATAAAAATTCCACCTGAACCCAACATCCAACAGTCCCACAACTTAGAATAATGGTGAATCCCTAATATAGTGTATACCGGGGCCTGGTACCGAGGTTAATATAGGTCACACCCCCTGTGTTTAGAGTTATTGGACTACGCAAATTCTCAGCTTCAAGGTCGATGCCTGTTTTATGATGACCTCGAAACTAACAGCCAAAGTTCACCTTCGGCATACCTTAACGCACACACAGCGACGTGTAATAGAGGAGATTACAATATTATTGGACTGCGCAAATTCTCAGCTTCAAGGTCGATGCCTGTTTTATGATGACCTCGAAACTAACAGCCAAAGTTCACCTTCGGCATACCTTAACGCACGCACAGCGACGTGTAATAGAGGAGATGACAATATTTTCCCGGCATTTCTTGATTAAAGTCCCAACGATACGAACTTATATACGGATTACAGCTTTGTCATAATCGCGTCTGTCTAATAAAGTTCTCTATCGATCAACCATAGCACACTTGACAGTGCAGTGATAGTGACCTTAGTCAAATGAACGAGTATGTTGGGACATTTCTTCCGGCATGAGCTGATCAGGCGAATTCAATACTGGGGCCCAGTAACAAATATTCGAGTCGTGTATTGCTACGCCACTGACCCGGCGCACGCGTACTACTGACAATTGAAGAATCGAAGACGGTTGACTGGAGCATCCATATTCATGAGGTTAATTAATCATATATATTGTTAAACATGATAATGCAAAATGTCAGGAAATTGCAGTGTATAATACAAATATGGTATTTAGAGTAGGCGTATATTGAAGAAAAACAAATATAACGTATATAGAATAACCTTAAAAGCTATAAGACGATCAGACGACAAGTGAAGACAACAATTCCAATTATCTAGGGTACGATTGTGTGTACATGTATAATATATAATATATAGAAACACATCGGTACATACATGTAGCACACTACAACATAATCATTTTATAATTTTCTGATTTTTTTTCTTCTGACTTCACTTTAAACACGTCACTGTAACATAGTTTTAGATACACGACCAACGTTTCTAGTGCCATTATGTGTCTAAGACTCGAGTTACCTGTTTCTTGTATTGAATGAAAATACACCTGCGGGTTGTAAAGTGAGGCGCTGTCTTGGCAAATTACAAAAATGGCGTTATTTATTCTCAGCAATCGATTTGTAATACATACATTCCGGGAGTACAATGTGATTAGCACTTCGCCATGGAATAAATGGAAAAAAAACATTGGTTAAGTAAGAAAGAACTCAGTCTACATCAAGTCATCATTTGATATTCAAAAGCAGGTGAAGTACCATGGGTAAATAACATTGGTTGCCATGATCTTAGGCAGACAACATAACTTTTTATGTATTTCTATATTGTTCCGATATTTGTTTTGTTTTGAATATCTTATTTATATGTTGAGTTATAGACCAAAATGTGCCAACACATGTGATTTTTTATCTCCAAGATCATGAAAATCAATTTTTTGGGAAAAAATCACATTTGTTGGCATTGTTTGGTCTATAACTCAAAAAATAATCAAATTATTAAAAAAAGAAAAAAGTTCTGATATCATTCAAATGTACCGTAGAAACAACATTAAAATGTTCCAATTATCATTTTAAGCGTTAACTATTTTTTGGAAAAAAAAGGGTAGAAAGACTCAAATGTATATATGCACTTTTTGTAAAGAAACAGAAGAAACCATACTACACCTGATTTTTGAATGCCTGACCATTTTAAAACTATGGGAAAATTTTATGAAATAGATAAAGGAAAAAACAAATATCACCATAATTATGGATAGACAGATTCAACTATTTAGGCTAGCAAACCATAACATTAGTGCTTTAAATGTAATTTTATTACTATGTCGCTTTTATATACAAGATCAAAATGAAAGAGGGGCTACCATTTATCGCTTTGTTCCGGTCCTTCTCACTTCTCACTCTCAAAATATATCGCCATCAAAAACGGGACCATTGCGAGTTTGTAACAAAACATGGAATTCCCTCTTACCATTATGGAAAGTGTAGCATGCATCAGCAAAGGACCGTGTAATAGTATTTATGTATTGCTCATTGTCGCCTGTATTGTAATAATAATATTATGAAGAATTGTGATCTATATTATACTTTGTATTGAACATATGAGGACACTGTCATTATCTTAGGTCATGAAAATAGTCGATAACGAGGTTGCTGTTGGATATTGTTAACAATATGCCAGATTTGTATGCCAAAGTTGTGCAAACTTTGTTCACGGCTAAAAAGTGTACCATACATCCAATGTTATCGACACGAGCAATAAGATTATCTGGAACAATAACTCAATTCAGCTTAATATAAAGACACTTTCATAAAGAAATGGATCAAAGCTGGCATTATTAGACTACACCAACTATTTGATAACCAGGGTAATCTACTTTCACTTGACAGTTTCAAAAATCGTATGCCGAATAACAGTTCTCTTATTATAATATTATGTCATCGTAATCCTCTCCCGGTAGTTTTCAAATCGATGCGCAATCCAAACATTAATGTTAACTCAGAGATTTCTTTTAACGGCATACCGATTGATATTTGTTCGGTAAAGACGTTCAGAAAGTATATTCTTAAATCCATTGCCTCTCCCCCCCCCCCCCCCCCCCCCCCCCCCCCCCATTTGTAACAATTCCAAAATGCACGCATGAAGCAAGGTTGATTACACTTAATTGGACAATTCTTCACAACATTTACCCGACGAAAATGTTGTAACACAGAATGGGCAAAGATTCATCTAATATTTGTAATACTTGTAATGTAATTAAGTACACAGAACATATCCTCTACTTCTGCGAAAGGGTTAAATTGATTTGGAAGCATGCATAAACAGTCATTTCTGCCAAATAAAGCGTTGTTTTTAAATTTAATGTTGAAAGTGCTATTTGTGGGCAACAAAACTTCAATAGCTCTGACAACAGTCTAATCAACTGTGTGGGTGCTATTGCTAAACTCTTTATAAGTAAATTCATATGGATACCACCCAAACTTGCTCTTTCTGTTCGATTCAGAATTAAGAACGCGTAAAGTTATTTAACTTCCATGACAAACTGACATAATATACAGATGTCAGTATGTAGTATAATTATATTCATGTATATATTTGTATGAAGGGTAATAATAAATAATAAAAATAAGAAAGGTTAAAAAACCAAAAAAAACCCCGAAAACACTTGGTCCCGCCGTCTTGAAATCTCGAATACGTGGACAGCAGTTACAGCCCACTCGCCACACCAGGAGGTTATAAATAATAATAAGACAGGCCATGTTTTAATTTATACAACAGATGACGCTTCTGATTAATATCAGATTGGTACGATCACCTTAATTAAATGATTAGTCAAGTTGTTGGGTGATGTCTGCTATATGAGTAAGTTGAACGTTTAGTAAATAAATAATAATGTATATATGATAAACTTAATAGCTTGGTCCGTTGTAATTGTTATTGAGTGTGTTGGTCCTTCTCCTCAACCATGCGAGTACCTCCCTAAAGGCACGTCATAAAAGAACATTACAGTACAAATTCAACGCCTATTTCACTCTCAATCATATTTTTATTTGTGTCCTTGCTTTTCTGAAAGCTTCTAGATACTACAAGTAATTTGAGATATTGCGTATGAAAATCGACTAAATATTTAGTCGATCTTCATACGCAATATCTCAAATTAAGGACATCAGATGTTTTTTCAAATTCATAAATAAATATGTGACCTGGCACCACAAAATGAGAGTAAAATAGCAAAACAAAATAATGATGTTTTCACTTTTTAAGAAAGAAGATGTCCTCAGGTTTAAATTGACACCAAATTTGTCATAATAGGCCATTCCAAAGTGAAATTATTGTAAAATAAAGTTAATCACCGCTGAGATATTTAATTGGAGAAAAGGGCCTTTAAAGTCAGTGTAGCTTATCGTGACTTGGCTCTCCAAAATATTCTGTCAAAACTTAATCGAAAGATTGTTTATGCCAAAGTCATCTTATTAAACGGCCTGTCATTGCTTCATTTGGGAATTTACAGGGTTCAAACTACTAGTAATAGCTCCTTTAAGACAATACCAAATTTGCTATAGGGGATACTATTTCCTCCAGATAGCGTTCTGCAAACTCATCATCGAAAGATACGCAAACGATGTTGGACTAAAAGGTGGCATGGCACATGCAAGGATGAAACTTTCTTGATACGATGAATATGAGGTATTTGTTTGAAATACTTGCTGCAATATACGTAGCCTTGTTAACCTGGTTATATCACCTCTATACGCTCGTGTTCAAGAAATTACAAACAGTTCCGAAGTTTGTATAACTCCACTAACATTATCAAGTAATACAGTTGTTTTAATTTGATTTATTGCACACTAATAATGGTTTATTATTGAGGAAGGGCACGTACGTAAGGCATGGGCTGGTGAATTAGCACTACCACTATCAGTGTTCAATAATTTGTCCGTGTGAAGAAAAGCAAAAGGCAAACATAAAACATAATCGTACTTGAGTACTTGACCTTGTCCTTGCCAAACAAGGGGACACCGTTGGCTTCCGAATGCGTCCTTCAATGTTTATACTGACTTGAACTTCTTGTTTCTTACACTAGACATTGTAAGTTCTTCAATAATTAGCGTACAATATCCCGAGTTATATCTAAAAATAAACTTCAGAAAGAGAGTTGCGTATTAATAGGGGACAATTTCACACATGATATATAGTTCGTATTCATGCGCTCTCTTGACAGTTGCCACTGTAACTTAATTTTAATAGCGTTGTGCTAGTTTTACGAATTTAGTTTCACGAATGTTCTCATCTCCAAGCGTCTTAGATTCCATACAAATGTACAGGAAATGTAGTGACAATTTCGCGCCGATGATTTGTATTTTGTAGAAACCAACCATTATGGTATTTTCGTAATTACCCAGAGAATCAAGTAAACTATAATGATCTATTCACTAACCATGTCTCCATCTGAAATATGTTTCCATACATTTATAACTTGCTAATATGCTGATGGATTGAATACTTAAGTGGTTCGAAAATGACCTAATAAATTATATGTGAAATAGGTATCATCAGAAAACTGAAGGAATTTTCCAAGGCTTTTGTGACTTTATGTATCCTCTATATTCATAGCTCATATTGTTTTCCGACCAAGAAAGACTCTACTCCTGAAAAGAGAAACTCGTCTAGCATTTGCAACTTGGACAAATATCCAAGCTTGTGGTTTTCAGTGTTGGATTGGCTAAGATGCCAGACGAGTTTCTCTGTGTCTCTTCTCAGGAGTAGAGTATTTCTGGGTGAGACCTCTCACGTGCAATGTTTGTTGGAGTGACTGCCATGATATATTGGTCCAAGAATTGCCAAGGTTGTTCAGGAGAGCATTGATGGTGATCTGTAGATTGTTGATGGCCTTTCGCAATACTTTCCTTGCCAAACAAGGGGACACCGTTGGCTTCCGACTGCGTCCTTTAATATTTTTACTGACTTGAAATTCTTGTTTTTCTTAATTTTGCCTTGTATGATGGATTTTGGCACTTGGAATTGTTTCGAAAAGGCTCTGTAGCCTTTCCCCTCTTTGTGAGCATTCACAATATGCACACAAAATGTCTTTACTGAGTTATTTGGTCCTCACTGAGTTATTTGATCTTCTTCGTCATGCTGGCAAAGAGCTAGAGTGTTGTCCTATAATATCCATCACTGTACATTCAATAGGACACATTTTTAATGCATCCACATTTTTAATGCATCCACATTTGATGCACACATCATGGAATAATTGCATATCAATATAATAGCCTATCACACAATATAAAGAATGTTTGGAATGTCAAAAAGATGTGTATTATCACACAAAAAATGGCCTCAATCCTGAACTTGGTATGGGGTATGAATAATTTTGGACAAGCATAACAACACAATTTGTGTTCAATTATATTGTTATACAAACAATGTTGAGCCCAGATATATTGATTTGTACTTACAAACTAATTGTCTTTAGTGTAAAGCGAAAGTTCCACCACTCCAGCTGGTATAGATATGAGAAAAATGCAAACAACTCATATTTTTCAAAGGGTATGAATAAGTGTGGGCTTAACTGTATATGGACCAACATTAGACTATTCAACGATACGTTGATTTGGTGGCTCTATAATGCAACGGATTAGAAACAAGAGCTAGCATTACGTTCTACATTGTAACTTTCAAACATGTCATTTTTTCGAATCACAATTTATCTGTTAGGAATTACAATACTCTCCCCTGGTTATTTCTTGCTTTGTCTACGTGTTTTACAAATCCATGCTAATCCAAGAAACCTTGCTTTCAGGGCAAAGTATTGACTTATTAACTCTGATCTTCTAACGTCACTTATTTTACATATGTTTTAAATCGCTATTTTAGATGTCTCTTCGTCATTCATTTACAAATTTACCGTCAGACATGTAAAAATGTTACAACAGAGTAAGTTACATTCACCACAGCTTTTTGCATTCAGATATGCTTATTATGCGTTGTGATGCAGAGATCCAAGAAATAGGGATGTAAAGGTTATGTTTTTATGCAGGGATCCAATGGAGTAGGGAAGTATTTAATATACGTTGTGATGCGAAGATCAAAGAAACAGAGATGTAAACATCATATTTTGGAGATGTAGGGATTCAAGGGAATAGGAAAGTGTTCATAATACGTTGTGATGCAGAGATCAAAGAAATGGATATGTGAACAGGATATTTGTTGATGCAGTAATCCGATGGAGTAGGCACGTGTTCATTGTGGGTTGTGATGCAGAGATCCAAGAAAAGGGATGTGAAAATTAAATTTTGTGATGCAGGGATCAAATGGAGTAGGGAAGTATTCATTGTGCGTTGTGATGCAGAGATCCAAGAACAAGGGATGAGAAAATAATATTTTATGATGCAGGGAACCAATCGAGTAGGGAAGTTTCATTTTGCGTTGTGATGCAGAAATCCATGAAATAGGGATGTGAAGAAAATATGTTGTGATGCAGGGATCCTGTAGAGTAGAGAAATGTTTATTATGCGTTGTCGTTGTGATCGCAGAGATCCGAGAAATAGGGATGTAAAGATTATATTTGTTGATGCAGGGATCCAATGGAGTAGGGAAGTATTTATACGTTGTGATGCAAAGATCCAATAAACAGGGATGTAAATATCATATTTTTGTGATGCAGGGATCCATGGGAGTAGGGAAGTGTTCATTATACGTTGTGATGCAGAGATCCAAGAAATGGAGATGTGAAGATTATATTGTGTGATACAGGGATCCAATGGAGTAGGGTATTTTGGTTGAACAATATAGTATATAGAGCTATATCATATCCTTAATATACGAATACTGATATGCCAAATGAAAAATGAATTACTAACAAAACGCCTACACGGTGGATAGGTCTAGTGCAGGGACTACAATAGAAAGCTATTAACAATCACTGCAACTTGATTGAGATATTATATTTGCGATTTTATGACGTGTGTATGACGTATTAATATTACAGTCACCACGAAACCTTATTCTTATTAGGTGTGATTTGAAACGACAATTACATCATGAATTACAACTTTTCATATGGAAAGCCTTTCTTTGCAAAATAGACTTGTTCAATGTCCAATATTCTGGGAACACCGTAACACTGACGTGCTTGTCTATGAAATATAGATGACAGTTTGATAGATAACAAGCGCAATATTAATTTGTTCAAGGAACCCATCTCATATATGTTCACTTTGATTACTTCTACGAGCGTGATGTCAATACATTTAATAGTTATAATAATACTAATTAGAATAATGCACTTACTATAGCACCCGACACAAGAAAATGTCTCTGAGCGCTTTATTATGTAAAATCTCAAAAACTACTAAAAGCCCAAAATGATACCATATTAAACATTGACCAACAGTAAAAACATGTATAAAAAGGTATTGCATTTGATTGTATACAAATATAAGTGATTAAAACACCATGGTTAAAAACAGAAGGTCCGCTGACAGGATTAAAAGTCAAACACGCACAGCTGTTTTCCATAAAAATGCAGTTTCATGTGGTTATTAACAATATGTGTCTTACGATGCCGCTTAAACGTGGCAAGGGTGTTGGCATTTATGACCTCTGCAGGTAGTTTATTTCACAAAGTTGGGGCAGCGAAGGAGAAAGCCCTATAATTGCCATAGTATAATGTTGACACCTCGCGTATAGTGTTGACACCTCGCGACTGGGTGGAAGTGTTGTCGTGTAATTAATTCAGTACACGACAACGTATGTATTTTCTTAAGTAATAACACTCTATGTAATCCTTATCCATAGTATAATGTTGACACCTCGCGTATAATGTTGACACCTCCCGCCTCGGTGGAAGTGGTGTCGCGTACTTAATTCAGTACACGACAATATATGTATTTTCTTAAGTTATGTTAACCTGTAGTTCAAATAAAACATATTTGAATATTACACTTTTCACGCGACTATTGGTTTTACCATATACAATACAGGATTTTCAAAAACCTTTCCCAACTTTCAAGTTATATCACAAGGATTACGGAACCAATACTAGGCATGTTTGTACTTATGTCAATGCATTTCTTATATTGATTCCAAATGGGCCTTTGGTAATGAATTATTGAAACATTTTGTGACATTTTGAAATGCCTACCGCGCGGTAAATGCCAATATAATAAATGTTAATGGGGCCCTCACATGTATCCGTGTGAGCTGAGCGGCCCCTTACCGTGTGAAAAATGGGTGCGGACGGCGGCACACACGGTGGGCCGTTTCCCGTCCGTTGAACACGTTCAGGGGACTTTGCCGGCCACCGGAGTTTTGAACATGCTCAAAACTCCTGGCGGGTGAGTAAAAGCGGCGGCGACCGATGAGAGCCCGGTATGAAGACGGCATAAGGACGGCTCACCCGTTCGCACCCGTGTCGCACCCGTTTCGCGCCCATTCGCAGGGCGGTGATGGACGGTGGTGGACGTCGACCATCTTAGCGACGGACTGCGAATGGCCGCATGCAGCCTAGTAACCGTTCGCGGAACGGACTCTCAGCAGGCATGTTGCAACTCTCTAAATGTAAAAGAGCTAAAACTCACTCTTTCGAAGGCACTAGGAGGAACAGCTCTTTTTTTTTTTGGAGTGAAGTTCACTCTTAAAAGAGCGATTTTCACTCTAAAAATAGTTAAAATCACTCTGAAAAGAGTGGAAATCACTCTTAAAAGAGTGACAAATCACAACTTCACTTCTTAGAAGAGCCGTCCCTCCTAAAGCTCTCGAAAGAGTGAGGTTTAGCTCTTTTACATTTAGAGAGTATTATAGATGTTGGTCGTACGAATTCAAATGCAAATGAAGCGGCGAGCTTGAGCGCTCAGCTTGAAAAGGGCGGTTTGATGATGTAATCAAGACGTTTCGGCCGGTACCCAGGCGTTTCGACCGGTTAGGAACCGGTAAGGAGGTGGAATGCACACGGTAAGGACACGGTGAGAACGGTAAGCTAGAACTGTATGAGGCCGGTGATATCGGGACAAGGCCGGTGAGAACCCGGGACAGACCCGGTGTAGAACGGTATGGACCGAGGACCCGGTGAGGAAGTGTTATGCACCCGGTAAAAACGGTAAGCTAGAAATGTATGAGGACGGTGAGCCCGGTACCCGACCGGTGAGGACCCGGTATAGACCCTGTATATAACGTTATGGACCCGGTGGCCACAACAAAAGATTAATGCACCGTTGACATTTTTTACTGATTGTTTGGACTCTGTTGTTTTTCTATTAGACGGTAAGGTGGCCGCCTACCATTACCGCGAAACGGGTGCGCCGTCTGTATACCGTACTCAAACCGGGCTCTCACCGTTTGCCGCCGCTTTTACTCACCCGGCAAGAGTTTTGAGAATGGTCAAACTTCCTGCCGGGCGCGGATGGCCGGCAAAGTCCCCGGCAACGTGTTCAACGGACGGGAAACGGCCCACCGTGTGACATCACCGTGTGCCACCGTCTGCACCAATTTGTCACACGGCAATGGGCCGGCCAGCTCACACGGATACATGTGAGTACAAATGTATTTTACAGACATTCCCGGAATGTGAGCGAAGCGGCGAGCTTGAGCGCTCAGCTTATACAGGGCAGTTTGATGACGTTATCAAGGCGGTTCGGTCGGTATCCAAGCGTTTCGGCCGGTGAGGACCTGGCGAGGAGGTGGTATAAGCCCGGTTCCAGGCCGATAAGAAAAAATCAATGCGGCCGTTGACATGTTTTGCTGATTGTTAACCGTGTTGGACTCTGTTGTTTTTCTATAAGACGGTAAGGGGCCACCCAGCTCACACGGATACATGTGAGGGCCCATTAACAATATAAAGCAATAATACCAAATCATGTTCGAGTACATCGGTAATTTGCGCAATGCCAGCGACATAGTAAGAGTAGATTTTGGTACCTCGTTAACTGTCATAAAGATAGCGGATGAATTCAACTTATTGACAACTGCTATGTACTTTTGTATCATTTTCTGACTATGTCACTTTAATACAACACTTGATATATAATGTTACGGATTCACGGCGGACCTTTCAAGTATTATACTTCATAAGTTCAAGTTACCTGCCACTCTTGTTGAATGTAAATACACCTGCAGTCTGTAAGGATTCGATGCCTTTATGAAATGCAAAGTGACATGATTTTCTCCGCCATCGATTTGTAAAATATACATCCTGAGAGCACAATGTGAGTGGCACATCGCCGGCCATGTAATAAATAGAACACACGACGGCTGTTCCAGAACATAGTATGTATATACAACAGAGTATCAAGTTGACACTTTAAATCAGGTGATGTACCGATGGAGAATTATATTTAAAAAACAGTTTACGGGCCTGGACTATATTTATTAAGGATGTCCCAAAGGTATGGACACCCATGTGAACATTTAACAAGCGGCTATTGGTTTTATACAAAACATATACTTTTCAGAAACCCTTCCCAACTTTCAATGTATATCCAAAGGATAACTGAATCAACAAGTGCCATGTACGCGATGCTCATTTTAATGCAGTTCACGTGGTGATTCCAAATATGGTAAGAAATTTAAAAACAAAATCGACATTTTTTAAACATTTTGTGAAATGCTGGAACGTCGTCTGCAGACGTCTCCTGCCGCGTGGAAAGTGTTAATTGTTATGAAAGTGGTTGGTATTTGATATAATAAACACCAACTCTTTATATTTATACCAAACAAGGTTGGGCACAAATATTTATTGATAACAATATGAAGCGATGAACATATTAATATTTGCTGTGTAACAATTGGAAGCAAATAAGCGTTTGTTATTCCGACCGAATGTTGGGCAAGCCAACGATTTAAATGTTAATAGAGAGGGCAGTGATAGAGCTGTGTTTTCCTTGTCAATTGTAACATCGGAGTCTGCAAACTGTCTCCAAACATATGTGATGCACCACAAATGACTCTACGCTCGGAAGGGGGTGGGGAGTGAAATGCATATTTATGGTCAGCAAACAATACTGATAGCATTGGAAGTGCTACATCTTTCCCGCAGGATTAAATGAAGACAACATTCGTCCCTTTGGCAACGTATAGACATTGATCGGTTTTCGGCAGGATGTTAGTTCTTCGTCTACTGTTCTTCACCCTTGTTCAGATCCCAATGACCTGGTCGATGAATATGAGTCCAACCTTCGTGAGATCTTGAATCAACACGCTCCTAAAAAAGAACGTGAAATCACTCTGCGACCACATGCACCTTGGTGCAATGACACTCAGAGAGTTGCCAAACGAAAAAAGCGCCGTTATGAACGACAGTGGAAGAAAAGCAACCTATTCGTGCACAAACAATGTCACGCTTATAAAGTTCTTCTTGACAAGGAGAAAGTACTTATCACAGTGAACAAGTTTCGTCAGCAAATAAGAAAGAACTGTTTCGTGTTCTTGACAGACTTTCAACGCCCTCTTCTGATCATGTCTTACCCACTCATCAGTTCCCTCGTGAACTTGCCAACCGCTTTTCCAAGTTCTTTGACAGCAAAATAAAGAGACTGAGGGAAGATCTTGACAATATCCAGATTGACACAGTAGTTGACAACATAGAAGAATCGCGTGCTTCTTCCTATAGTGAATTTGTTGAGCTTTCTGAAGAAGATGTTAACAAAATAATCAAGTCCACTGGATCCATTACCCTCATTTGTGTTCAGGGAGTGTATTGGCACTTTACTTCCATCTATCACGAAGATTGTCAATTCTTTGCTTCAATCCGGCACTGTTCCTCGTGGGTTCAAGACTGCACGTGTACTTCCTCTTCTCAAGAAGGCGTCACTTGATCCGGAAGAGCTTTGGAACTACCGCCTAATTTCTAACCTGCCCGCTTTGTTTAAAATCATTGAAAGAGCCGCCGTCAAGCAGCGGCAGGAGTACCTTGACAAAAATAATTTGCACGCGAAGATGCAGTCAGCATACCATCCATTCCATAGTACCGAAACTGATCTACTGCGTATTAACAACGACCTGTTGCGCGCAATCGATCAACATCAAGAAGCTGTTATAATATTGATGGACATGACTGCGGCATTTGACACAATCGATCACCGTATTTTACTTGACCGATTGTCTAAACGCTATCGAATCTGTGGCACTGTCCTTTCGTGGTTTACATCTAATTTGGATGGTCGAACACAACGTGTTGTCATCAAATACTCAGTGTCAGATCCTGTATGATTGAACTGTGGTGTTCCACAAGGATCAGTTGCCGGCCCAATCAAATTCATCATGACTGTATAGTGCCCTATTCCAAAACATAATTTCTTCGCATGGCCTAAATAGTGTTTCGTATGCAGACGACACTCAATTATATATCATGTTTCATCCAAAAGAACGCTGCACTGCACTCAGCAAAATTGAGAAATGCGTGAACGATGTGATTTATTTATAACGAACGGATTTTTGTTGTGCCATTTTTGCCAAATGTGTGTTTCTCTCACACAAAATGTGTTTGTAATGTGATTATACTCCTTATTTTTGAAAGAACGGTAAAAAACTTGGACATTTTCGAACACAAAAAATGGCGTCATTTATACGGTCAACGCCAGCAGCGCTGTCCGTGTGGGCACGCATAGAGGCCAAACAAATCCATAGCGGCAAGACCCCGCATATAAAACATAAATGATCATAACGGGGCTCGAACTCACAACCTTTCGCTCCCCATGTCAACGTTCCATCCACTACACAAACCGTGCTAATTTAGCAATAATGTTGCGAATAATTTATTAATATCTAATTTTATTAATTGGACATTTGCCTCATTAATATTCAGCGAACATGCACCGGGTCATGGGTTATAATGCGCTGTGTAATTCTACATTCCCGGCATGTGGGGTGGGGGGGGGGGGGGGGGGTCGTTACTGGGGGCCCCATGCCCTCCCATATCCCGTGGTGCCGTTACTGACCCAACCAGACCCATTCCGACAACCCCACCCAACTCCACTCAACGTCTCCAATCCCCAACCACCGACCCGTGCTGAGTGCGATTACGGATATAAGCTCTGAAGCTTCTGAAACGCGCCCTTCTGACTTCTTTCTCCATATAGCCTATACTTCTTGGTTCATTGTATGGAAGAGTACGGGTATTTGACCAAACAAGTCTTCATCAGTGCCGCACAACACAAATACCGAAATATGAGGATGAACATCAACATGGGAAAACTCCATGGATCCATCTTGATTCCCACAGATTAATACGATTTAAGATTTCGCGCGGTTTGAATGCAAATGTCAACGTTAGCGGCAATACCTACTCAATTGTATTCCGGCAGAGCGAGTGATCGTGTAAGTTACACGGTGTATAGCGAAGGCGTGCCGATAGAGTAGCGTTAGTTTGGGCATACGGCCAGAGTAACGACAATATTTGTGGAATTTGTATTACTTTCAGCGTAACTTTACGGCGAGTATAACCACTGTATGAACGTAGCTATAGTGTTCAATTCAAATCAATCACATTCAATTAACAAAACCTGTTTTACTCGTCAAGTTACTTGATGCAATGTATTTCGTGTCATAATGGTCACATTGCATTATCTGATGCCTTTTAATTGGTTTTTTGAAGATACTAATTAATTATCGATATATCAATTACGTATTCGTGTACTACCGCAAAGCAATGCTTAACATACCGATCAATCGCCGTCAATGTCTGAAGATGATATTGATAAATACTAGTGCCAACATTAACTAAGATTAACTTGATTACGTAGTCAATTCTATGAAAACAGATCAGATTTAAAAGCGATACTGAATAGAAGGAGGAGGAGATAAGAAGAGAAATAGATATGGCTGTACAAATAATATGTCTAAAATATGTCAAAAACATTTTAAGATTTGATGATCTTATGATCAGAGAAGTAAAGAGAACAATGAGTTATAATTATAAGTATTAGTAGATGGTCAAATATGATGGTCGATATGAGATTATATTATTTTGTATGCGTATTAGTTGTTTAGATTGCAGGCCTACTCTGGAAAAAAACGTTAAAACCATTTCACTTTGGTATCAAGGTATTTAGCATAGTTATTAACCTCATTCATCATGTTCATAAACGTAATACATCAATGAATCTGTGTTGGTGTGTGTGTGGGATTCTCCAGAAACATTTCGCAATTTGTCAAAGTCTATCTCAAGGATTACTGAACCAATACTGGGCATGTTTGTACTTATTCAAATGCATAATCCATGTTGATTCCCAGAATGGTAATGAAATTCAATAATCATTACATTTTTGAAACATTTTTTGAACTGTTGGAGTGTCGTTGACGCCTGCCGTATTGATAGTGATAAAGACATCACACAGCTATGGTCTCTTTTCCTCATATATGTGGAACCTTCCCTTTGATTTAATCGAACAGCTCGCTAAGAAAATGTACTTGTCATGCTTGTTATTGATTAAACGCGAAATGGCAACTCCCATGATTGGTGTGCTTACCGTAACGGTCATCCTGCCACAGCGGACTACGCGGAAGTCATTGATATCTTGATATGTCAAATAGGGTTCGCCTGCCGGTCATACTGTAGTTTTTCAATTACCCGACGCATAGGCGTAGTCAAAGGGGTGGGTGGAAGGGGGGGGGGGGGGGGGGGGGGGGGGTGCTGCGAAGGGGTAGATCGGCTTCCCCCAAAAAATAAAATTTTATATATAGAACAAATATTCGAGTCGTGTCTTGCTCCGCCACTGACCCTGCGCCCGCGTACTGAACATTATTCTATCGAAGACGGTTGATCGGGGCATCCATATTCATGAGGTTAATTATTAATATTGTTAAACAAGATAATGCAAGATGTCAGGAAATGGCTGTGTATATACAAACATGATATGTAAAGTAAGACCCACTTTCGGCAGCCTGGTGCTGTGACGTCACCAGCGATGGTTTGCAGTTTTCAATTCGATTTATTTCGTTAACATATACTACCGTGTTCCAAAGTGTCGGCAATCAATTATTTCCTTACATCGTCAGGCTGCCGGTAGTCAGATTCATTTAAAGTAGGCGTATATTGAAGAAAAAAACACACATATAACATATACAAAAGTACCTCAAAAGATATATGCCGATAAGAAAACAAGTGAGTACAATAATTCCAAATAATTATCTAGGGTACGGATAAGATGCTATTCAAAGATTGTTTATTGAACCTGATGCTTCACATATGTGTATAATAAGTATATCGAAACACGCCGGTAAATATAAATAGCACCCTACAACATAAACGCTTACAATTTCCTGATCCTTTGACTTTACTTTAATCACGACACTGTAACATCATTTTAGATGCACGACCAACGTTTCTAGTGCCATTATGTTTCTAAGGCTCGAGTTACTTGTTTCTTGTATTGAATGAAAATACACCTGCGGGTTGTAAGTGACGCGCTGTCTTGGCCAACTGCAAAAGATTGCGTGATTTATTTTTAGCTATCGATTTGTAATACATACATCCCAGGAGTGCAATGTGATTGGCACTTCGCGATGGAATAAATGAAACAAACATCGGTTATGTAAGAACTCAGTCTACATCAAGTAATCAGTTGATATGTAAAACCAGGTAAAGTTCCATAAGAAAATTAAATTCAGAGAACAATTAGCGCGGGTTTGTTTGATGTGTTTTTTTACTTTTTAAATACCTTACATTCACTTATAAAAATTGAAGTATAACACAAACTGAGATACAGAAAATAAAAATGGTTGATAGAAAACGCTCTAACCCATAAACACTGTAATGGTATCCCGTTGAAATGATACCCGTGGATATGTTACCGGCAGTACTAAAATTAGTATGGATTGCTAATATCACTTGAATGTATGCGTGTTTCAGTTTTAAAGTTATCGCAAAGTATCATACTGATTACATAGTATAGAAACCATTCTTGTGTCAGCCATATTTAAAAAAAATATTGAAATATTATATGTGACCAACGCACATATTGACGGCAACTCGTTTCAAAATAACCCGCCAAATGTATAGGTCATTCTTTGAACAGTAACACTTGTATTGAAGGTTGTGCATTGCTTTAATCTGAACGAATACTACGGGAATGAGAACCTTTACTTAGCGGTACGCATGTGTGAATTTGAATCCCTTTATTTATGCTACACAAGCGCCATATTTCTTGATCAGATGTTGACATTTATTGTATGTTTACAGTTACTACCACTTCTACACGACATATTCATGAAATAATGACCAAATTATCTTATCAGTCACTCAGACACATCCTTATAACGTTGTCGAATGGAAGTAAAAGACAAGTATATTTTGTCTGTTGTCTATAATAATATAATTCCAAATGTTAAACATTCTAACTTCGCTAGTGAAACGTGTGTTTATGTATTGTAAGAAGTGTCATGGTCACGATTAAGACTTTTTCAGGGATTGCTTAATATATGAGCTTAATTCAATACACAATTGCTGTAAACACGGCCGGGTAAATATCAATACATTGCTTACAGGTCCACCTGTTCCAATGCATGTGGTCACCAAATATCAACCATGGATTGCCAACATCAAGGGAATGCTCTGCAGCAATGCCACATCGTACATTGGGGACGGGGACTTTTTACGATTTGACATTAAATGTCAAATACCTTGTGTATCTGCTGGTCACGTTGCAGAGTGGAAAAGGCTGTTGGTATCGCCAGCAGCACGTTAAGCATGTATCTCCTTCCCGTTTGTTTATCGCTAGCTATCACTGGGGTTAAATTGAATTGCATACACTTGAAACACACTTATATATATAATTGACCCTAACCCCACTGCGTGTTTTGGAGGAGAAAAACAGGTTGAATTAGGGGTTAATGTTCGGTTGCGCCAGCGACGCGAATCGAACCCAGGTCATCTTCGGGGAAGTACCGCCTGTACAGGATCACTCCACGGAGTCGGCTTCGAGAATCTCAAGATTTCCATCCGCATATGACAGTCCGCCTGATCGCTACACGAGATTGGTGACGAGTGCGCTGCCACGCTACCAGCATCTAGAGTAGTGATCTGTAGTGATGATGAAGGTATGGGTTAAGCCCCGTGTAAGTCATTGATGTGTAGAGCACCAAACAGATTTGTCAGTACACAATGAAGCATATTTTGATCTGAATGCATCTGGGGATTTAAAAAGGTAAACATTCGCGTCCTTGCACTCATAGAAACCACTCTTATAAGTCTTTAAATTATGTGTTATGGTATATTCTCATCGTCTACAGTAACAACCTGGAAAATGTAGATTAAGTATCTGCATCCATGAGTTTGTTTAAACTGTATACGGATACAAACGCAATTTACAAACGAAATTTAAACTGAGTGTGCTATCTTTTGTGACTGGATATAATCCAAAATATGAGTTACGATTGCCTAGGAAAGATGATCACTGATCCTTGAGGCTGTACTGCAACACGAGTTCGTATACATTACACGTATAACTATTAATAACATGTACGTAATGCTAATACGATAGTCACCAACGTCATATGTTCGCATCTGGATACGTACAAGTTGTATCAGTCGAAAAACAACAGGTTAACATGGTTAAGGGTTTAACATCTTACATCTACAAAACAATTACATGTTTCCTATCTAACAATTATGTCTTTAACAAAGACTATTCAAAACTGGGACAAATCACACTGGTTTCATGTGTACCAGTATCGCCCGATATTAGCGTCTACATAAAACGTTCCAGTATCATTCGGAGCACAATGTGGTGTTCCATTAAAATCGTACCATTATTATATTGGCAACCGATACTGGCAACTTCAATGTTCTAGTATTGAACGATCTAGAACCTAAAGTACACCTTTCTCCTAGTTTCCCCCAAAAGGTAGAAGGTATGGCCCTTACAATTAGTCCGGATTTTTGCGTCCCCAATATCTTGCCATATATATTCTTTTATTCCCTTTTAATATGTCGAAATGTTATTTGGTTTTATGACAATTATTTCATTTCTACTGGACGCTTTTCAGTGACTATTTTCTTTGTAATCAAGGCCGATCCACCATGACCAAGCTTGTTTCCATTGACAAGCGACAAAACGTGTCATTACAAACGTTTAGTTTTTTGCTGAACTAAGTTCAGAACCAAAACGTGACGTCACCCACGTACCGCAAAGCAGTGGTGTAATGCAAACAGTCCAATATAGCGCATACGATAAAATCCGAGATGGCTGCCATTATTATGCAAATCGACTATTTTATCACGCTATCCCTTGTTGAACTATTAACTCTACTTTCGATCGAAATTTCAGCTTCATACATGCTTCCGTTTTTGAAAAATAACCCCGGGATTGATCGAAACGATCATTTCGAGAAAAAAAACAGCATTTGAAGTCTAGAAACTCTGTTTTAATTATTAATCAAATTAGGTACAGCATTTACATTTTTAAAACCATATACTTTTTGAATTTTCACAATTATGGTGGTATTTTCATGCGAAAATCTCCTATATTTTTAAAGTTATGGAAGTAATGGAGTATTAAATATCACTTGTCGAAAAACAATGAAATACATAAGATGTTAAAAATATATATATTTAAGAGAAATGCGTTGGACTTTGATTTGACTTAAATTTTGGAACCGCTGCTCCGAATTTTGTAAAATAAAAAGTAATCCAAAGTAGAACATAAGCTGCTTCTTTTAGGCATAATATCTTAATAGCCCTTTTTAGCCACTGTATGGTAGACCATTACCTCAAACCAAATAAACACATAAAATACGGACAACCAAAGATACTGGCGGACAACCAAATTTTCCTGCTAGGTTTTCCGCTGGGCAATCAGTTTGTTCCCCTTAATTCGGACACTGGTAGAGAAGTATTCATTACTTTGTGCTGCAGGGATCCAAGGAAATAGAAAAGTGTTCTTTATACTCTATTATGCAGTTATCCAATAAAAAGGGGCGGCCAGGGGCGGAAACATCACATTTTGTGATGCAGGGGAAATCAGGAAAAGTGTTCACTGTTTATATTTTATATTCATTATCCTTTATAATTATGCATATTATTATTATAGATAATGATGTAAACAAATAGCTATTATTTTTATATGATGTTGATATTATTGTATAGACTATATCCTGAATATCATTCGTATGTTTGGTACACACATTTGACATTAGTTGTTCTTATAATTTAACATTGAAGATACGTATTCTCTTGTATTTATTAAATGTATGTTTGTACCGTATCAGTTTATATATTATCAGTTTTCCATAGTATTATCACTATAATATGCAATATGTTTATGGTGTACGAATACTCAGTAAATTAGAGCCTAGTTCAAGTTATTATATCTTACTGTTGCTTAAAAGGATTAGTAGGTCATGTGTTTATCGATGCACGCAATCCGTTTATATACATAGTTCATAAACATAAAGGCCACGATAACAACCTGTTCTACGGGCCCGTACTGGATATGAGTTTTTTGTGGTCTAACACATACATCCCATCGTTAAAATTATATTTTCATCATACATTTTGGTTGATATTATACTATTTTATGGAATTTTGACCACTTTTGACCATTTTTGGCCATCAATTTGGCGGCCATTTTGGTTTTACAGTATGTTAACAAAGCAAAAACACTAGATATGAGTTTCTAATGGTCTAACACATACATCCCATTGTTAAAACTATACTCTGATCATACATGTTGGTTTATATATGCCAGTACACTATGGAATTTTACCATTTTGGCGGCCATTTTGGCGGCCATTTTGGCGGCCATTTTGGCGGCCATTTTGGCGGCCATTTTGGCGGCCATTTTGGCGGCCATTTTGGCGGCCATTTTGGCGGCCATTTTGGCGGCCATTTTGGCGGCCATCTTGGCGGCCATCTTGGATTAAGGTGTGTTAAGAAACCAAAAGTTCTGGATATGAGTGTATATTGGTCTAATACATACATCCCACTGTTAAAACTATACTTTCATCATACAATTTGATTGCTATATGTCATTTTATGAGATTTGACCAGTTTTGGCGGCCATTTTGGACGCCATCTTGGATATCTGGAGAGCATCGGGGTTTTTTCACTGTTAACATGTGTGTTTAAGGACCCTAAACGGCATCCAAAAAGTTGGTTTGGTTTAGTACTGTGGGGGTGCACGGGAACCCCCCTGTACATACCCAACTATTAGAACACCGAAGCAAATACATATCCATACCTTTAACACTCCCTGTATTATTTCGAGTGGCTATTGATACGTTACCTCTGAGGTCCACATACTATTGTTGATTACATAGTCAGCTCCTAGCTTTCAGCAACCATTGTTGTAATGAGGCGGGTGACATGTCCTTCTTTAGACAATCACCCCAAGCTTCATTTCAAGCGTAATTATGAATGGAATGCACGGGTGCTAATAGCGCCTTGAAGGTATTCTGAAAAAATTGTCTTATATCATATTTCCAAATCCGTAAAACCAGACAGGCAACCCACAATATCCGCAATTCATCATTCATCATTTTTTATTCCGTTTTCTGATGATACTTATTTCATATATCATTGATTAGGTCATTTATGAACCACTTAAATTGTTGGGTTTTTTTCAGCATAAAAGCAAGTTATAAACATATTTCAGATCTATACTTACAATCCCACCTGTAAGATCAAGTACTCAAGTGTGATTTTCATTTTTGCCTTTTGCTTTTCTACACGCGGGAAAATTATTGATTATTGATAGTGGTAGTGCTAATTCACCGGCCCATGCCTTACGTACTTGAACTTCACGTTTTCCCTCATTGCTAATTGTCACTCGATGTTGCCAGAAACATGTACGTCGTCGACTATAAGTTTTAATTTCGTTCTATAATTTAACTTTAATTATTTTAGTGCCATTAAATCATGTTATATTGAAAGCAGTCATGCAATTAACGTGATTGCTTGTTTTATATAAACTGCCATGAACCCTTTCATCACGCTTTGTATTCAGTTCAGATGTGTTCGAAGACAAATTACACGTAGTATTACTTTGCAACTTAGATTAAATTGTAATTTCGATTCCATCTAATAATATTTTAACCTATTTGCACGGTAAATTAGGTTGTATTGGAGAGGTTGGTATACAAACACTCTGCCGTATGTTTCGAAATATTCTGAACAAGAGTGTCTCTGAAAGCTTGTCGTACACTGCCTGGAATTGTTTTCTGTTCATCATTAAATTCTGATAATTTCTAAAACGTTGTAACCCATTAGGTGTCTGAAAAGTGGAACAAATGAGTATGCAATTAATTTCAATATTTTAATTCTTTTAACATAATAAAAAATATAGACTCGGACAAATTGTCGTGAATTACACTGTCTCGATTGAATCCGGTCACTCTCCCTTTTTTTAATTAAAATGAATTTAACTTGGTGTAACGAGGTTAATGTTTTAACACTGCTATTCAAAGGAAAGGGTCGGTGCAGTTTGCGGGCATATTATTATTAGTAGTAGTATTGTTAGTATTATTAGTAAGAGGCAATTATAGAGCGCTCTTTATAAAGCACAGCGCTTAACTCCCAAGCAGCAACACACATAAACAAATACAAACAATTACACATTTGCAAATAAATAGGTCTTCAGAAAACTCTTAAAAGCAGACACAGTCCCAGGTTCTCTTACATATATGTAAACAGGAAGCTTATTCCAGAGCTGTGGCCCAACAACAGTGAAGCAACAATCACCAGGTAAT
This sequence comes from Ophiura sarsii, assembly GCA_035610835.1. Lineage (NCBI taxonomy): Eukaryota > Metazoa > Echinodermata > Ophiuroidea > Amphilepidida > Ophiuridae > Ophiura > Ophiura sarsii. The sequence goes on along the minus strand of CM069454.1, from coordinate 35,005,363 downwards.
TTCTTAGAACATGTAGAACGAACCGTATTGAGCTTTGTTATGTCAGATGAGGAGGGATGTCTGCGTTTACTTCTTGCAGTATCAGGATGATTGTATAGAGTGACCAGATTCAGTAGATAAAGCGGAGCAGTAGCTGACAACTTAATAATAATAATAATAATATAAAAATAATAATAATAATAGCGTTGCTTATATAGCGCTGTTCCAAAAATGATCACAGCGCATAACAAAAGATAAAGATAAACAATACAATTTACCCCAGGCAACATACAAAAGTGAATGGAAAGAATAAAAAAGCCTAAAATGTACAGATAATCAGTTACTAAACAAATGAGTCTTGAGATTATGTTTGAAAGTTTCTCGACAGAAAATCAACTGAAATGCTGGTACATGCATTTATTACATGTCGCTTAGATCAATGTAACAGTCTTTTACACGGCCTTCCAAATTCGCAGATAAACAAGCTTCAAAGAATTCAGAACTCTGCTGCAAGATTAATCACTCTTTCTCGCAAACATGATCACATAACTCCAACTCTCCGTGATCTTCACTGGCTGCCTATCAAGTATCGTATTGTGTATAAAATATTACTTCTGACTTATAAATGTCTTCATGGTACTGCGCCAATCTATCTTCAAGATCTAATCAAACAATATACACCTTCACGCAATCTTCGTTCTTCATCTCTATCGCGTCTTGTCTGCTCTTCAACGTCCACTCAGTATGGTCAACGTTCCTTCTCTGTGTCAGCTGCAGAACTCTAGAATAATATTCCACTTCATGTGAAAAATGCAGAGACTATATTTCAGTTTAAGAAATCCTTAAAGACTCATTTGTTCACAATGGCTTTTTAATTGTAGTCCATATCCATGTATTTGTTTGTAATTTTGTTTTATGTTAAAGCGCTTAGGGATCTCGTTGTTAGGCGCTATACAAATATGGTTATTATTGTTATTATTATGATACTGTTGCTGGATCTAAATGTAGATGGGATGCTATTCCATAGTGTTGGGCCAGCCACAGCAAATGAGTTAGCTCCAATGCGTTTATGGCTGGCACAACAAGACGGGTTTTGTTAATGGCAGATCGTAGACCTTGTCTAGATGGAACATAGATGGAAATATACTCAGATATGTATATGGGGGCAGAACCAGTGATGGATTTATAGACGTGTTTTGAACTTGATTCTTTTATCAACTGGTAGCCAGTGCAGAGAATGAAGAAGTGGAGCAGATGAGTGACGTCTGTTGACTTTAAAAATGATGCGCGCAGCCTTGTTTTGAAGCCGCTGCAAGACAGACTTGTCAGCACTACTACATCCAGAAAGAAGGGAATTGGCATATACGTATTCTGGATATGTTCCATAACCCAAAATTGATGGTGCGACAAATAGCAGTGACATAAGATGACATGGTCATGGAAGAATCAAAGGTGACACCCAATTTTTTAATTGTAGAGGATGGGGATATTTCTTCCGAACCAACAATAAGAGTAGTGTCACGTAATCTAGACAGGTTCATCCAAGTGCTAGCAATAAAGAACTCAGTCTTGGTCTCATTGAGCTTAAGCATATTTGCGGTCATCCAAGAATGAATTTCGTGTATGCACGCAGATAGCTTGAAGCAAGCACAGGCACAGTCACCTGGAATTTTGGGATCGAACGTTAGATAAAGTTGTGTGTCGTCAGCATAGATATGGAACTGTAACTTGTGGCGGCGTGTGATGGCGGCAACTTCCTGGGTGTACATGGTAAAGGCCTTGGGACCAATGATTGAACCCTGCGGAACCCCACATTTGAGATAGAAAACATTAGACATATGGCTATCAACACACACACGAAAACTACGATCGGTTAAGTATGACCGGAACCAGTCCAGTGCTGTGCCTTTGATACCAAAGTTTGTCTCAAATCGGTCAATAAGGATGTCATGATCAATGGTATCAAAGGCAGCAGACAAGTCAAGCATGACTAAGAGAACAGCTTTGTTACTATCTAAGGCTTTGTCAATGTCATTTTTTACCCTGAGCAACGCAGTTTCAGTGCTGTGGTTAGCTTTGTACGCTGACTGAAACACTTCATTAAGATCATTTCTAGCCATGTGCTCATTTACCTGAGTAATAGCTGCTCTCTCAATCACTTTGCCCAGAAAGTTTATATTAGAGATGGGTCTGTAGTTCTTTAGATCATTACAGTCCAAAGAGGCCTTCTTAATGATTGGTGTTACAATGGCACTTTTAAGTTTGTCTGGGAAAACACCAGTTGTCAGAGATGTGTTTACAATACTAGTGATCTATGGCGTAACAATGTCGATGTTCTCTTTAATCATCCAGATTGGCATGTAATCTAAGGAACAAGTTTGATTGGCACATTTCATTATGATGTTATAAACCTCAGTGACATCAAGGTTGCGGAAACATGGAAATTCACAATTAATAGGGACAACATTGCCAGTCTGGATGGTTGGGGGAGATCTAGAGATTGCAAAGTCATTTTCAGAGATAATACTACTTCAACATGATTTTAAAATTCATACTTTCATCGACTGAGAGCCAGTGTAGGGTATTCAACTATTCGACGGAGCACCTATCTTGTCCACATGCCCAGACCAGCCTTGCAGACGATGCAACCGTTGGATTTGAATTTCAATACAATCAGTACAAGAGTACACATGAACTAAACGCTCTCCCGTGTATTTTATTACCATTGGAATATATTGTGACCAGTTAATAACTCACAGAGCTTAAATTGTATATTGGTTTAATCTTCTTTTTATTGCATCTACCAGTAAGATTTTGTACGAGGCTCAAAAATCAATATTTTGCAATATCCTGAGCAAATTGCAAGAGACTATCTTTCATTTTAGATATAAAATGCTACCCTTACGCCAACTGATTCCCAAAGGAACCCATTGATCGCAAAATTAGTTTGTGTCGTATAGGAATGATTCCAATTTAATTTAAATTTACTACGGACACTGCACACTTAATCCTGACAATTGCCATTCAATTAGGCGATTTACATAGTCCGACATTTAACTTGAGAGTTGCACCGTGGACGAAATTTGTGTTGCTTGTTTGTGTTGTTAGTTTATTTACTTTTTCATCATTCATTTATTCATACATTTGGTTGTTACACACAATTATGTTCATCACTTGACTATGGATAGTAGATACAATACATACATATGTTCTAGTACATAGAAAATACATTTAGAACAAAGCATAACTTCGAAAGTAACACTACTAAAGTACATATCAGCACACTGGCTACTCATTCTATATTGATTTTGACAGATGTTATGACAGAAGAAAGCTTGGGATGAACAATATCGGGAAAAATGTGCGCTTTTTCAGCTCTCTTCTCGAGCTTTTCCAACTTGTGTTTGGGCAAGAGTCCTTATCGAAACCGGCCATGCATGTACGTATGAATGCTGAGCTGCTGTTCATTCCACTCCAATTGTCATTGCTTTAGGCAAATGATATCCAATTGAAAATCGCTTTTTGCAACTTTGTGCTCTGTTGATATTTGTAATTACTTTAAATGCACCTATGCGACTTCAAATGTACCTATGCGAATGTTGAGATGTCATACTATGGATAAGAAAACGTCTCGTTTAACCCTCGTCCTACTGATCATCTGTTGTAACACGGTTTACGGAGGTGGCTTCGTATACCGTGTATTTCAGTATCACACAATCGAACAACACCCTTTAAAGAAGTATCAGAGGGTATTGTTCGATTGTATGACAGTAAAATTAACAAGGTATACAAGGAAGACAATTGTGTAGGTGTACTTACGACGTGTTTTTGACACGAACGAGTATAAAAGTAAATCCCACTGAAAATTCATATATGCATGAATAACGTTTTAAATAAATCCATGAGGTTGAAAGGCATTCCATGCTACACATTCAAGTGTGAAATTTGAGCAAGACGCATTAATACTTAAAAGGTTGCTGAACGCTAGCACGCTAGCACGCTAGGGACATTCTGTTTAATCATCAGTAAGTAGTATGTGGATCTTAATTAATCGAAATTAACTACACATTTCTTTTTTACCCAGCAAAATTTGACACTCATTTCTAAGCGTGTAGGTCAATGTGTAAGTGTGTTTCAAGTGTATGCGATTTAATTTAACTCCAGGGAGGCATGTTAACTGCTTGATGACATCGGCGGGAATGATGTAATGTGAGATCGGCGCGGTATGTATACGTGCTACAGCGGCATAATAAGCCACGTGCTCGTTGTACGTCGAGGATACGCTGACGATACGTCGAACACGGCAGACATACGCTACGAATATGTTAAGTATACGTTAAGCATACGTTAGTCATACGCTCGCATACGCTCGCATACGCTGTGATACGCTGTCATAAGTATGTTATAAGTTAGTGATACGCTATCAATACGTTAGTCATACGCTATGTATACGTTCAATACGCTATGGATACGTGACAGGGCCTTTCACAATCGCCCGGCATAAGGTGAATACGTGAGAATACGTCGACACTCGTTGGATATACGTCAGGCATAAGTTAGACATACGGCACATATACGTTATCAACTCGTTAACACCTACGTTGGTTGTACGTTTCCCCCAGCCTACGTTCATCAACGTATACCAACTTACGAGTAACGTACGAGTAACGTATCACTAACGTATGTCAGCGTATGTCAACGTATATTTAACGTACCACAAACTTACCGGGAACTTATGCAGAAGGTATTAAGCACACGTTGAGTACGTCGAGAAATTTTGAGCATGCTCAATATTTTTTCGTGGTCCAAATTGTCACAGCGTATCACAGCGTGCTCTTAACGTAAACGACGTATCCCCAACGTACCCCTAACTTATATCAGCGTACGCCAACGTACGCCAACGTATTTTTCGATATTTCGCATACGTTGGCATACGTTGAGGCGATACGTGGTGTGACAGGGCCTTTTATATTGAATTCCGAGTTTTACACTCTGGAAGTGTAGAAAAGTGCCCGTAATTGGGTAAAACATGATTTGACACCATGAAAGTGTAAGAATTATTGGGTAAAGGAAATTTACCCAATTTATGTGTACCAAAAATGACACAAGTGTTGAGTAAAACCTCTTCACAACCCCGGTTGTGTAAAGTGTTACACATAAGTGGGTCAAAATAGGGAACATGGTCATTTTGGGGTAAACATTTACCCAACGATATTGTAGTTTTAAACTTTGTTGGGTAAAATATCTGTGTAGAAAGCCGCGTTACCGATCGATGTAACTATTGTCCAAGGTAAAGTAAACTATGCGTGTAGTGTTGCGGGAGCATATTAATAGTATCAAGGCGATTTTTCAACGGTTTGCCGGCAACCTGACCTTCACACATCGGGCTCCCTTAAGATAATATAGCTTTATAATTTACTAGTTTCATTATATTTATACTTTTTTCATGCCAATCTCAACATTTACCAACTAATTTCAGCAATTTCTTTCTATCTCGTCATATTTAGTCATATAAAATAGTTTATATTAACACAAAACACTTCCACATATCAACTACTTCGTTAGTACAGTGGGTACGGCGTCAGTCTTCGAATGCAAAGATTGTGGGTTCGAGCCCCGTTCCGGTCAAGTTAAGGTAAGTTCTTCTAAAAATCTTTAATTCCGTGGATATTAAAATTGCGAAAGAAGATTAGAATACAAATATGACACCCAAAATGGCTTAAAATATATTCCTGTATTTTTTTAAAGTAATTTATGTGTACCAAAATGACACAAGTGTTGGGTAAAACCTGTTGTGTAAAGTGTTACACATAATTGGGTCAAAATAGGGAACATGGTCGTTTTGGTGTAAACATTTACCCAACGAGCACCAAACATTATTTGTGAGTACAGAAAAAAACATATTTTGATCTGAATGTATCTGGGGATTTAAAAAAGGTAAACATTCGCGTCCTTGTACTCATAGAAACCTCTTTTATAAATCCTCAAATAATGTATTATGTTATGTCATCGTCTACTGTAACAACCTGGAAAATGTAGATGAAGTACCTGCATTCATGAGTTGTTTAAACTGTATACGGATAAAAGCGCGACTTCCATGCACATTCTATGTAAATATAACTACTTAATTGGAACTGAATGTGCTATCTTTTGTGACTGGATACGGTAATCCAAAATATGAGTTACGAGTGTCTAGGAGAGATGGTCACTGATGCGTGAGGCTGCACTGCAACACGAGTTCGTATAACTTACACGTATAACTAACATGTACGTAAGACTTGTACGATAGTCACCAACGTCATATTTACGCATCTCGATACGTACAAGTACCAATGAAAATTGAACTGAGACAATGCAAATGTGTCTATAATAATATAAATGTCAATTCCTATGGGATCGTGCACAAAATGGTGATTCATTGACGTTTATGTCGTATGTACAATCCACTTATACGAATAATCAACACGAACTAGGTCTGCAATGTGGCATAAGCTACAGTTAGGAGCATGATGGATTAAATGAGTTGCTTTTTATTATATTTCAAGACTTATTACTACTTTAATACTAACGTAAATCTGTAGTTGCATATATTACCTATCTTTTTGCCTTTTGCGTAACAATAACATGACCATACAACTGTGTTTTATCACTCAAAAAACAACAGAATAGGGGTACAAATCTACAAAGAATTTGTGTATTTCCTGTCTAACAATAATGTGATCCTATTTTCTTTCTGGGCTTATGTGTTTCTTTTCTTTCTTTCTTTTTTTGGGGGAGGGGGGGGGGGGGGGGGGGGCTCATGTGTTTCTTTATTTTCCTGACTTCTTATGTATTTCTATATTGTTCTGACTTCTTATATATTTCTTTATTGTTCTGACGTCTTAAGTATTTTCCTGACTTTATGTCCTTATATTTTAAGAACGTATGTAAATCATGGTATGTAGGCATCACATCCATTTTTTTTTTAAATTCTGAGTGTATGTATTTCTTTATTTTGCTGAATTATTATGTTGTTGTTTTTATTTTGCTGAATTATTATGTATTAGCTTATTTTGCTTAATTATAATGAAGAAAATCAGGGTAGGTTGGCCTTAAATCCTACCTGTTGATTTTTTTGGGTGAGTTCTTATGTATTTCTTAGATTTGAGAAAAAAGTAGAGCTATTTTTTTTATTTTGAACCAGCAAGTATCGAACTCATTAAAGATTGCGGTGAAAAGTATATATTATTAGTTTCTATGGTTTTTTTTGTTTAGTTCAATGGTTTCTTCTGAGAAATGATTTCGTTATGAACAAATCCACTAAATTGTGAATGTAATACTCACAATTTTAGTTACGTTTCACTGCTAAACTAGCAGCTTCGTCAGACTGGCAACTCTGTCTGGAAATTAACAGGAAATCCCTAATTCCTGTTGCCTCCAGACAGAGTTGCCAGTCTGACGAAGCTGCTAGTTTAGCAGTGAAACGTAACTAAAATTGTGAGTATTACATTCACAATTTAGTGGATTTGTTCATAACGAAATCATTTCTCAGATGTTTAATAACAATCCAGATGAACTTATTCAAAGATAGTTCAATGGTTGTTACGTTTATCTTCAATCAGTTGAGAGCAGGTTAGAGTTTGAGGAAATATGTAATTAAGATCCTAGATTCTTGACTGTGCTAGTATCATCCGATACTGGATCCTCCAGTCAGTGTTCTAGTATCGGTCGACACTGGCACATATAAACTGTACCAATATCGGGTGAAACAGGAACATAAGTATGTACCATTATCGTTCAATACTGGGACAAATCACGCTGATCATGTGTACCAGTATCGCCCGATATTGGAACATAAAATCGTTCGAAGTATCGCTCGGAACATAATTTGATGTTCCAGTATCGATCGATACTGGCACTTTAATGTTCTAGTATTGAACGATCTAGGACCTAAAGTACACCTTTTTCCTAGTTTTGCCTAAAAGGTAGAAGGTAGAAGGTATGGCCATTACAATCAGTCCGGATTTTTGCGTCTCCTATACGAACGTATCATGCCATAGATATTCATTTAATAATTATGTGGAAATGTTACTTTTTTATGCCAATTAATTTCATTTCTACTGGACGCTTTTCAGGAACTATTTTCTTTGTACTTACGGCCGATCCACCATGACCCAGCAGCTTGTTTCCACTGACAAACGAAAAAAGGTGTCATTCAAAACGTTTAGCTTTTTGCTGAACTAACCGTTAGTTCAGAACCATAGCGTGACGTCACCCACGTTGAAATGACCGACGAAAGACATTTGTACAGACAGCAGTGAGGAGAATGCAACATTATGCCATAATTGAGACATCTCAGCGCCGTCGATCACGAATGGTTATGATACTGACCCTGTCCCTGCTGTACAGCTCCTAAAATGTCCACCCGGACGCGTATCGAACGCCAGTGTATCACGTCATGCATGAAGAAACTGTCATACAGCACTTTACTGATCGTGAACATGGTGAGTGGCCACGATTATCAAGATTCTGGTAACGGGAAGCTTAAGCTGTGTCGATAAAGTAATACGATGCGTTTCAGCGTGTGAAGGGTAACATGATTGAAACATGAAAAATAATATGACATTTGAGACATGCCTATAGTATTATTAAAGCTTATGTATTGTATCCAGGGACATTTACTCATCACTTTAGTTTCTGCTACTTATAACGAAAATTAAGTTTAAATCTGGCCCGAATGAAGTTAATGGAATTGTGTTGACGTCTATACAACTGTTACTGTATATTTAGGTGCCTATTGCACAATTACAATGGTAGCCTTAACATTGTGAGTGTGTGGAGAGGCAGCTAAATTGTTGTTTCATGCGCTTCGATGGCTCTCGTGTCAAAAAGAGAATTGCCACTCAGTTGGTTTTATCTCGATATCGACAGGAATTCGGATAAGTATCACTAATTGGCCGAGTACACCAAATTGGCGTCATTCACTAGCTTTAAAGCAACACTGGAGAGTAAGATCGGAATAGTGACTAGCGAGGTAAATATCTATATATACTTACATCGTCCAACTTAAAAACTGATTTGTCGCATTCGCAAACAATTCATTCAGAGAGAAAAAATAATGACATAGTAATTTTGTTCCATAAAATAACACAATGTTGTATCAGTAGCTACGGAGAGCATACTGGTTTGAAAAAAAACACCTGTTTCTCCTTAAATGATCAGTTTTATTGGCAAACCCAATTGGCAATGGGTAAAAAATGCGTCCCTGAACTTTGCGATATAATGTTCCATGCTCTGGAAAGCAAGTTTGTTCAACTAAGTGATCTAATAATCCAAATGTTTCGCTTCCGAGACAGCATTCTAACATGTTGGTTACTACAATGTAGGTGATAAAGATGAGCTAGCCATTTAGAAACACATTATTTTAAAATTGTTCTAGTTGTATATTAAGCACTCAACAACTCTGCACCCGACTATATCAAGTAGCTTCTTATCCCTTACTGCCCGTCTGCTAATCACCGCTCTGGTAGCCGCAAACTCCTTGTAGTCCCTAAAAGTGCCACTGCTACATACGGGGACAGGGCTTTCTGTGTTGCTGGACCAACATTCTGGAACAATCTTCCCTTACATATTCGTAACTCTAAGACGGTCGGAAGTTTTAAATCGTCTTTGAAAACTCATCTTTTTAACTAGGATATTTAGTTATTTTATTGTGTGCAGCATTCATGTACTGTATTTGCACTATTCTTGATTAGTGTATTGCTTTATACTGTATAACATGTTAAATGAAAGCTATTGATGGTTACTCTTTGTGTTTTCTATGTGCATTCATATTTTGTATATGCTATTTGTTATTTTGTTAAGCGCTTTGTGATCTTTTCGATGTTAGGCGCTATATAAATGCCCGTTATTATTATTATCATTATTTACATAAGTCAGAGAAACATATCTAATCCGGAATTAATATATGAGTGTTCTAAAACATACATTTCATCTTCGGGAATCATTTGGGAGTATCGAGACGCTCGGATATATCAATATAAATATTGTCCAAGAATAATGTTATGTATTTTGTTCCACACCCGACTTACATAGACATAAAGTCGTGTGCTATAAACTAATATCTTCTAGTTACCACAAGGTTACAACCAGGTATAATACTATTGGATAACATATTATGTGTTAATATCATGTAAACACGGTATATCATCCATATTTGTCTCTTAGAGAAAGGTTACGAACAACTTATTCAAAACTCTTGAAGCAGTTTAATTAATGTTATAAGTGTACAAACAAGTATTAAACAAATATATATAATACAAACATTATAAAAATGTTAAAGCCCGTGAATTTTAAGTGACATAAAACATACAATATATTATTAAATAATACAGGGTGAGTCAACAAAACTGCAACAGTGGAAAGAAGCCATCATGTTTTTAAAACTAAGATGGACTTTGAAAATATTTTACCGTTATTAGAATACCCTACTTGTTACTAACTTTGTGTGAAAAAAATGAAGTCAATATCATTTTCCGTTTGCCTTTATTGAACCTGTTTACCCGTGCACCAATTTCATACGTTTGTCCACGAGATACTCAAAACATGCATACGATCGCAAAATGTGTTTTCCATTCAAACTTATTATCAAGATCCGTTGAAGGCCCTCACCATTCGGCATCCAAAAATATGTGGAAATAGCTAAAGTGTATAAAAATAAAAAAACCCCTCAAAATCTCGTCAAAAGATGTTTTGCATCAATGATGTAGGGAATTTCTTTTTCCTCCAGCGTTAATATATCTAACGGTCAACCAGGGAGCTTAGCTAAGTGATAATAATGTTGTTTAGCAAAATAAACAATTCAACTTGTCTGTTGGCCACCTCCTCCAGAGAACGTTCCGCAAACTTCTCATCGAGAGGCACGCAAACGATTTTGTACATAGCACCTGTATGGGTTTACCTTTCTTTATTCGATGAATATGAGGGATTTTTTTTAAACTCTTGCCGCAATGTAGTTTGCTAACCTGGTCACATCACCTCTATACGCCCATGAATACAAGAAACTACAAACAGTTCCGAGGTTTGTGTTATTGAATATGATTGTATAATGTTATCATCATGAATAATATTGTAAAGAAGTAGTTGTCCTTGCTTTCTAGAAACACGAGCGAAAGTAACATACGTAAGTGCTGTTTTTTCAAGTATGTGGTTAACTTCGCGTGGGTGCAACGACATCTGAATGCACCAAGCTGTAGTGAGTGTAACTTACGGTGGTTTACCATTTTGTAATGTAACATTGCACGCTACAGAATGTATATCTGACGGTAAAACTTTAGATGAATGGCAAAGAGACATCAACAATAGCGATTTAAAACATATGTAAATAAGTGACGGTAGACGACCAGAGAAAACAAATCAATACTTGCCCTCAAAGCAAGGTTTCCTGGATCAGCATAGACATTTAGACAAATCAAGAAATAACCAAGAAAGAATATTGTAATTTCCAACAACTTAATTGTGATTCGAAAGTTTCTTTTTGACAATGTAGGTAATGCTAGCTGGTGTTTCTAACCCGTTGCAGCTCAAAACGTTTGCTTAAGATGAGCTCCGAATGCTCCAAAAAGCTCCAAAATGACCACTAGGCATAATATGGTTAACAACCTTGTTCAAATGTGAAACATGACATGCGGTCAAATTCCTAATAAGTCGATATTCACGCTGGCAAATTGCTCCACCTTATAGACTTTGTAAAACATTCTAAGCTATGAATATGGAGGATATAACTAGAGGCTCAAAAGCCGCGGTAATTTCATTCAGTTTTATGATGACACTTATTTCACATATTATTGATTTGGTCATTTATAAACCACTTAAATTATTCAAGCCTACTGGTGGGTTTTTTCAGCGTTACAGCAAGTTATAAATGTATGGAAACATATTTCAGATGGAGTCATTCTGAGTGCATAGATCGTTATATTTTACTTGATTCTCTGGGTAGGTTCTAAATTACCAACATTGTTGGTTTCTTCAAAATAACAGAAAGTTATATATGTATGGACAAATATATCAGATGGAGTTATTCTGAGTGCTTAGATTATTACATTAAACTTGATTCTCTGGGTTAGTTCAACAATATCTTCCAACATGATTGGTTTCTACAAAATACAAATCATCAGGACGATATGATCACTTATCAAATCGACATCTACATACCGTATGCTTACAAGTGTATGGAATCCAAGACGCTTAGAGATGAGAACATTCGTGGAACAACATTCGTAAAGACTAGTCCGACACTATTACAATAAGCTACAGACAACTGACGAGGGAGCGCAATATTAAATACTATATAGAGATCATGTTTGAAATTGTCCTTTGGAAATACGCAACTCTCTTTCTTAAGGTGTTTTTTAGATGGAAGTTATCGATGTTGACATTAGACAGATCCTAGTGAAACACAAACAGTATCTCAAAAGAACTCACCCACTTACATGAATCTGAGTACAGTTATGTCAATAGGTAAATCATGCCAGTGTCCTTCATTATTGGTATTCTACAATGATGTATGTGAAGCAGTTGTATTTATTTGTCTATAAATACTGTCACTATTGGTTAAAGTGCTTATGAGTGCAACGTCCACGCATGCATATTTAGATCTGTTATTGCATTTAGTTGTTGTTCATTTGGAATTTGATGTTTCTGATCAAAAATAAAAACTGTTTTGTAAAAGTGGTAGATTCTAGGTTTGAATGCAACGATATCTTCTGAAAACGTATTACCGTGATCGACACAAAGGTCTATTGAAATGTTATGAATAATGAACACTTATATCACACAATATATAATAAACACTTCCCAACGCCCTTGAATCCCCTGCATCACGAAATATAAGGTTAACATCCCTATTCACTTGAATATTTGCACCACATTTTGTGATACAGGGATAACGTGTTTAGTATACTTATTACTTTGTGATACAGAGATCCCAGGGAATAGGGAAGTGTTCGTTATACTTTGTGATGCAGGGATACCATAGACAAGGAAAGTGTTCATTAAAGAGTCATCAAAATAATAAGTATCTGACCAGGTAATAAATGTGCTGGATTGTAACGTCCTCAATAATCGACAATTATTAGCGTGAAATACCTCTAATTTAAACAACTGTATTAATTATTCAATATGATTACATATATAATATATACTTTTTGAGTTGTCAGCACATTTGAAACCTGGTCAGTTTACTCTTTTTTAGACTGTACTTCGTGATGCAGAGATCTAAGGGGTCTAATTTGACATCCCAATGTTAAACGTTACAAGTAAACGTCCCTAGTGAAACATCAACAAATAGGATCAATGATTGGAAATGAGAGTGACTCTCCTTTTATAGATTTTGATATAAAGTATCTACATGTCGTTGTGTAGGGATTGCTTTTGAGATTCTTGCAAAACACAATTGCTGTAAATAATAAAGGCATATTATGTGATATTTTCAAAGTAGCGCCCTCTATCATCGATTTCTACTATGAACGCAGATCGGCCGTAATTTGGCAAAACAGCGTAACTCGAAAATGACGTTTTTGAGATATGAGCACTTTAAAGTTTAAGTGTTTGCATTTTCTCTATTATTTACAGAGGAAATTGATTTAAAAATGGAAACGTGCATTATGTTTAATTTATTTAATTTTTAAAAACTTATGTAAAGTCAACTATTTTTACTAAAGATACAGCTGATTTTGTCCAGATACGCGGGTTTGCCAATCCGACATCTAATTATACGCAGAGTTAATCTTGCAAAACAGCGTAACTCAAGTTACGTGTAATTCTTTAGTTACTATTCTTTCGCCAAACCCGCGTATCTCGTAGCAAAATAGTTGTTTGGAAAAGACGCGTAACTTAGAGATACGCTGTTTTGCCAAGAAAAATAATAGATTTTGAAACACGTAACTCGAGTAACGCTGTTTTACCATATATTAAAACGCTAAAAGTTGCAAAATAAGGCTGAGATACGTTACGCTATCTTTAAAACGGTGCGTCGAGGTCTTTTGAGACTCTCACAGATGAAAAGAGCGCCCTCGATTTCCCCAGAAATGCATGTAACTCAAAAAGTCAATATTTTGAGTTACGCTGTTTTGCTAAATTACGGCCGAGATTTTCTTGCAGATTTACATTTTTGATCATAAATTATAAAGATCTTCTAAGTTCTAAAGGAAGCGTTAGTTAAGCCATTGCTGAAAAAGTCCACTCTCGACCCGAATGAACTGAAAAACTTCCGGCCCATTTCAAACTTACCGTTCTTATTCAAGACTCTTGAACGAGCTGCCGTCCAACAACTCCAGCAGTATTTGTCTGAAAACGAACTTAATGCATATCACCAATCAGCGTATCGGAAACATCACAGTGTGGAAACTGCCCTTGTCCGTGTTACAAACGACATTCTGCAGGCAATTGATTCCCACAAACATGTTGTCGTCGTCCTCTTAGACTTATCTGCGGCGTTCGATACGCTTGATCATGCTGTACTTCTGACTCGTCTCAAGGAACGTTACGGTATCAACGGCATTGCTTATCGCTGGCTGTCGTCCTACTTTACTGGGCGTCGACAATGCATCGTCATAAACGGAGTGCGTTCTCAGCAACGAACTGTTCCATATGGTGTACCTCAAGGCTCAGTCATCGGGCCAATGGGGTTTTCCCTTTATTCCTCGCCGATTGAAGACATCATTGAAGCTCACGATCTTGAATCTATGATATATGCTGATGACTCTCAAGTCTACTTTACATTCAGGCCACACGAGTCCAATTCCAGCATCGACCGCATTGAACGTTGCATTAGCGATATCAAAAGCTGGATGATCACAAATAAACTTATGCTCAATGACAGCAAAACAGAGCTCCTCCATCTCACCTCTCGGTTCATTAATGAATCGATCAATGTTACTGTTAACGTTGGTGATGCAAACGTTTCCCCATCTTCCTCTGCACGCAACTTGGGCGTTATCATTGATGAAAAAATGACTCTATCCCAACATGTCAGCAACGTCTGCAAGAGCGCTTCGTTCGCTCTCTACAATATCGGCAAGTTCAGAAAATATCTAGACCGGGCTTCTACAGAGAAACTTATTCATTCATTTGTTACCTCACGCCTAGATCACTGTAATAGCTTGTTATTTGGACTCCCTAGCGCAGATCTTGACAGACTTCAAAGAGTGCAGAATTCTGCCGCTCGGTTAGTTACCCGTGTTGGAGGTCGTGTACATATGCAACCTGTTCTGCGTCAACTTCATTGGTTGCCGGTCCGCAAACGGATTATTTTTAAGATGATCCTACTGACATTTAAGATCATCCATGGATTAGCACCTCGATATCTGGTTGAACTGCTGACTATCTACAAACCAAGTCGCCCACTGCGCTCCTCGACGGAAGTACTCTTGAAACCACCATCACATAAAGCCGTTCGAACATCAACCTATGGGTACCGTGCATTCGCAGCCGCTGCTCCAATACTATGGAATCGCTTGCCCGCAAAAATCCGTGCAATAGACTCACTCACATGTTTCAAAATCAGCTCTAAAGACATTCTTGTTTAACTCCTCTGACGATGAGTAATTTTTTCATACTGTACAGCGGATCTTAGAACATTGTACTCTTGGTTTTATTTTTCCTGCAGCTGTATAATATCCTTGCAGGTTTTTACATGCTGTGTGATTTTTACCTTACTGTATCATGGTTTTTAGTATTATGTATGTGTAATATGTATCTTTTTTATGATGTATTGGCGTATAACTTGTAGTTAAAGACATTTTACCATTGTACAGCGCCTTGAGGTGTATTCGTAAGGCGCTTTAAAATGCGTTTTTATTATTATTATTACATATCGATACGATTCCTAATTACTTCAAAATCATGGTTTTAAGCGGTGGAAAAATAGATTGTCCAACATTTTACTCTAAATTCACTCTAAAACCATGATGTTGAGGTAATTAGGAATCGTATCGCTCTGTAACGTGAACTATATATTATGATTTATGATCAGAAATGTAAATCTGCAATAAAATCTACTTCCATTTTGTTTCGAGGATTGAGGGCGTCCCCTGCAAAAGATCACATAATAATACTTTAATATCGAGACGGTTATGCCCATTTCAGTTGTATGACGCACTATAATACGACCCTGGGAGAATGGCGTCATGGGTGCGTCATTTTGCCACTACATTCTTGACGGAGGGTACGTCAGTGGCAGGCTTTCTTTTTTAAATATGCATTTCCTGAAGTGCAAACATCACTATTCCGATACTCTTTTCACGTGTTCAGTGCACCATTTGCATGCCTAGAATCACCCGATTGCCATTTATGACCGATGCTGTAAATACACCGGGGATGGTACCCACGTATTGGACTGGTATGGTAAGTACTGTACCGCTCTTAACAAATCATGGGTCCCAAATCGCGAACATTGTAAACTCAACCATTGTTTAGGTAAAAACACTATTAAACTGGATTGGAATCATCGTTCCCGTCGTTAATATAGTAATCAGTGAGTTTATGAAGAAGACATTGTTCATTATCTTGCTTCCGTCCCGGGGTCTATACAAATACTAGTAGTATTAACAACTCAAATTAGAACGCGACCATAGCTCCACTCACGGGCTCCACAGCTCAAGTGGTTAGGCCTACATGTCCGAAGGGTGCATGGTCTTTAATCGTACGGGTCGATATTAAAATTAAAATAAATAAAGCCCATATTTAAAGTCAGAAAGGAAGCCCTTTTTCTAAATAACTCTAAGAAAACAACTTCGTGTATGACTGATATTTGAGGACCAGGGTTGATATCACCAAATATAGCATATGATCCCCCATTTGCGTCGAACATTTACTGAGCGTACCGTCATTGCATGGCAAAGGTCCGTCACTTTTATGACACAGGGGTGCGTCATGGTACATGAGAAATTGACGCACCTCGTTAAGTGACACACCATTCCCAGGGGTCGTATATAGGAATCCCTGAATCAGGTTAATGGAACTGTGTGGACGTCTATAAACTGGATTTATTAAATTGGTAGGCAGCTTTTTGCACACCTATGCAATGAATCTACGTTTTTCATCGTATTACAGTTTAAAGGTAGTCTAATAAAACAGTAAATTGCTGTGTTCAGATACAGCTAAATGGTAGCTTAATTGTCCCAAACAACTGCACCCGTAACCCCACTTTCCCAGTTGAATGGCAGTATTGAATATCAGTGTTTTATATAGCGCTTTTCTAATAGTATGCTCAAAGCGCGTACATTTAATCCGCGGTCACTAAAGGAGGATACATCGGAATCCATTCGTTTCACTTAGGTTTTGCTGCATATCATACAAATACTGATAATTGCGCGTATTTCTATCAGACACTTATATATCAATTATATGATTCTCTCCGAATAGCTACCCATGTTTATACCTGGGTGGAGGGAGGCAAGTGCGTTAAAGTGTATTGTGTAAGGACACAACACGTTGGCCGCAGAGGGACTCAAACTCACAACCTTCCGATTAGGAGTGCGGTGTTTATAATCATTGCCTTACTTTTTTTGTCATGAGTCCCAAAGCGTTTTTTCGCTAATTATTATGGCTTTCATGTTGACTAACAGAACTATTTTGTCGCTGCACGTAGTCGTCTATTGGCGCCAACGTCAACAGTATTTCAGCACTTATTATATTATGATATTCCGTAATAGCTCTTAAACAAGTTTTGGGTCGACGAGGTTATCTAGATTTAGTATCTGCCAGTAGCGGAGCTAAACATTACAGCCTCTGTTTTATGAGCCTTGCACATAATCCACTTGATATCGCGTGCTAAAAAGCTTATTTTGGTTAGCGCATTTGATAAATATGTATGTACATCCATCGTATCGTATCACTGGTGATAATACTTATCTGTCATCATACACACCGTGACTACCCGTGCAAAGTTTTCTCCGTTGATCAGCTGGAAAGATATATCTATCGCGATTGTATCTGTGCCTATATGCAGGCTCATAATTTACACTCAATATGTAGTCATCTCCTTCAATCACACCTTACAGGCAAATTAGCTCAAAGTGTTAACTTCAACAACATAATGTAGAGCTTTCCAAATTTTACATTCAAGTTTATCCATCTCAAAACCTATTGGCTGCAGACATCTGAAATGTAACCACTTACTCTAACGGGGGCATAGGGTAAACCGGCTCGATTGCCAGTTAACTGTGAATCTTAAAGCCAAGCATTCTTGCAATACATGTAATGTAACTGTTATATAGCCTCTCTTCATAATGCATAATAGGTTAGTAGTTTATAATTGAATTTAACATTTATTTGAAATAGGATCAATGTTACTCTAACAGAGGCATTTCTGTCGGCATACCAGCTCGGTTTCGAATTAACTGTGTACCTTACTGCTATTAGAGCCCGCGTACTTGTATTACTATAGTAACCCACCTGCAATCTGTCAAACTGTTCTATAGTATTTTCCTAGAAGATGTATCTTCAAAATCAATATAGGTAAGTACTGTATAATTGAATTTAACAGTTGTAGGTATGAATGAACGCTATTATGTTCGACGTTGTCCCCTAAAAGAATGAGAACGTAATAATTTCACAAGCGCGGCAACTTCTTGAAGCTTGAAGCGAATAATCCTTATACAGCTCTAGTTAGAGCTAAACTAGGATGTGGTGCTGGTTTGGTTGGGTGTGTGTGTAGAGGGTATTATCTCTAACTCCGGGGCAATGTGTTTGTACACGAAATGACGAAATGGGTAAAGTTCACTTTATTCAAGTTAAATATGAAATGCAGCACAGTCCACTAACTACAAGTAGAAACAACAATAATGGCAATTTTTAATGTTCATCTTGAATTCTGAAGTAAATTGATTAAAATTAAAAAAATCCAATATGTCATTGTGTCCCTTTAAGCCTTGCGGGTTCTCATTTGCTTTTTAAGAATAGACCTTTTAGACCAACGCACTGTTTCCTAATTAATTGCATTCAATAACTTTCATAATGCTACTTTCTGACTTCTGATGATATCAGATATGATAATGAAATTATATAGAACTATATTGTAGTTTATAAAATAAATGCACAGTCCACGATATAATGCGTTGATATTGATTGCGACCACTTGTTTCAAAATTAAGGAAATAACAGAAAATTAAATAGTTAATTTTATTTTAAGTGTCACCTCGTCCCCTTTTTCAAACATGAAACAGGCTTCTAAAGTTATTCAGTAAAATTAGACAGTCCGAGCTCGTCCATAACTAGCTTGCGTTCAAATTCAAGGAATCCCCCCCCCTCCCCCCCCCCCCCCCCCCCCCCCCCCCCCGCCACACTGGGGCACACATAGCTTAATACAGCATGCTAAGACGAAAGACTTCTGATTTACGAGCGAACAGCTGAATAACCGGAGAACAATACGAGCAAATATTCAACTCCATTCAATAGCGGCACAAAAGACACCCGTTAATGAGTTCGCCATACATTCAATAGAGAAGTGTTGCTATAATAGTATATACTGCATTTAATTTTGGTAGTGGTACTTTATTTTGCTTATTTAAAGCTAATAAGCATACGATTTTATTTTGCCAACAGCAATTACTTATCGAGGAGAAAATAATCAAATGACTATACCAATCGCATGCTCTAATAAGGCGGCTATCATGAAACCCCTTACGGGAAGCACTTTTCTCGGGTTGTACACGGTTTCCTACCCTGTAACTCATCCTCATCACAATGGCTTGTATTCCCTGTAGGGAATAAGCACGTATTGCAGTAAACCATATGTATTGAAATGTATGCGTACATGAACACCATGAGAAAACGTTTGGTGTTACCAAAATGTATTATTTTCAATACCTTATAAGTTTGAAAACAAAAAGGGATCGTTCTTTTATGTTGCTCTTATCCTGCCAATGACTAGATAAAACTTATGATAAGCAGGAAAAACGTAGCAACTACACATCTTGAGATTTTGATTTGTTTGCATAAATGGGTACTAGGGACACAAGGATTTTCATATTATGACAGATTTTTTTTTTAAATTGGGAAATACTTTTTTTTTTCATTTCCAAAAATGCAGTATCTACATAAATGTTTTTACTTCCCAAAGTAAAAACGCAGTAACTACAAATGTGTCCAATTCCCAAAGTAAAAACGCAGTATCTACAATGATCATATATCTACATAATTGCTTTATTACTCAAATTCAAATTGATAGTATGAATTTATTTGGTTAATTAGTCAAATTAAATATATCTTTACAATACAATAATTATCTATCTATTTTTGAAACAAAATTGGTTATTAACACCGAAAAACAAACCAGTAATTTTTTTCATGATATCCCCAAATTCTTCCTTGTGTGTGTGGTTGGGGTTTGGATAGCTCCAAAAACCTCTCAATAATTAATGTTAAGGTTCAAGATTGAGACTGCGTTGCCTTTGGGAATTAGTCACATTTGTAGTTACTGCGTTTTTACTTTGGGAAGTAGCAACATTTACATATTGCTTAATTACTCAAAATCATATAAATATTATCAATTTATTAGGTTCATTAGTCAAAGTAAATATCTTTACGATGCTATAATTACTTTAAAAATATATTTTAAACAATGCTGGATCGTCAGAAAATCGAAAAACATTGAAAAACGGTATTTTTTGCGTGATATCCCCAAATTTCGTGGGGTGTGTTAGTGGGGTGGGAATAGCTCCGAGAACATTTCATTGTTACTTTTACGGTTCAAGACTGAAACACGTGGTATTTAACCATGTTAACACAAAAAAATGCTAATACATGTTTGCATGTACACACTGCGGGTTTTTTTCATTTGAGAAACTGCAGATTAACAGGGCAGTATCTACCTTTTGTCTCAAAACACAAAGAAAATAAACAAATATCATTATGTTGATAATTATGAATACAAATGGTTGTATTACCAGTACTTGTACCATAGTTATATTCACGAATTAAATAATCTCTTTAGAGGCACTGCAAGAAATAAATAATTGCATTTTTCTAAGTTCATCAAAAATGTAGTTACTGCGTGTTTCCTTTGGGGGCAGAGCTGAGTGTAACTTACAGTGGTGTACCACTTTTGTAATGTAACATTGCACGTTATAGAATGTACATCTGACGGTAAAGCTTTAGATGAATGACGAAGAGACATCTAAAATAGCGATTTAAAAGATATGTAAATAAATGATGGAATAAGATCAGAAGAAAAGCAGTCAATACTTCTTAAAATAGGTTTTTCTGGATTTTACCAACGAAGGGTATTGTAAAACAACCTTGTTCAAAAGGGAACCATGACATGCGGTCAATTCTCTAATAAGTCGATTTTCACACTGGTAAATTGCCACACCTTATATAATTAGTAAAACATTCTATTAAGCTATGAATGTGGAGAATATAACTAAAGGCACAAAAGCCTTGGAAATTTGATTCCGTTTTCTGATGATACTTACTTCACATGCCATTGATTAGGTCATGTCTGAACCACTTCATTATTCAAGCCAACTAGGTGGTTTTATTCAGCATAATTACTTACTTACTTACTTATGTCGTTCTCGAACGGTCCTCGTGATGGCTCGCCAAACTACTCTGTCCCTCATGCATGCTTTCATCTCCTCATCCTTCAGTCCTGTGTCTTTAGCCAAGACGTCCAAGTATGTTAAGGCTGGGCGTCCGACAGATATATGTCCGTGCTTGGGTCTCCATAGCAGAAGGTCAGACACTCTTTCATTTTCTCTTCTCGTGCAATGTCCGGCAAATCTCATCCTTCGGTCTGTGATGTTTTCTGATACCTTTTGTAATTTTCCATACAGGTCTTTGTTCGGTACCTTGTCTTTCCAACTAATGTTGAGTGCAGTTCTCAGCATTCTAGTGTAGCACCCATTTAGAGATGTCTTAAGTCTGTTGGTGATGGTCCATGTCTCAGCTCCATACAGTAGAACACTTTGATTCAGCATAATAGCAAGTTATAAATGTATGGAAACATATTTATTTCAGATGGAGACATGGTAAGCGTAGAGATAATTATATTTTACTCGATTCTCTGGATAGATTCTAAAATACCATGTGGTTGGTTTCTACAAAATAGAAACATGGTAAAATTGTCACCATATCGGATCGATATATACATTTGCTTACATTTGTATGGACTCTAACACGCTTCAGAGATGAGAACATTCGTGAAACAACATTCGTAAAACTAGCACGAAGGTAGTACAATTAAGCAACTAGGGCAACTGACAAGGGAACGCAAAAGTAACACTAAATAGATATCATGTTCGAAATTGTCCTTTGGTAATACGCAACTTTCATTCTGACGTTTATTTTTTTAGATATAAGTAATCGACGCTGAAATTTGACAGATGCTTGTGGAACACAAATAGTATATCAAAAGAGCTCGCCCACTTACATGAGTCCGTGTACAGGTAGGTATAGGTAAATTTTCCCAGTGTCCTTCATTATGGGTGTTCTACAATGATGTATACGAAGCAGTTTCATTTATTTAGCTATGAATACTGTTGCTGTTGGTCAGAGTGCTTAAGAGTGTAACATTCACACACATCTAAGTTATGTTATTTTGTTAGTTGTTGTTTTTTGGCGATTGGATGTCCCAATATACAAAAAGGACTGTTTTGTAATAGTGGTAGATTCTAGATAAATGTGTTAAATCACTTACCGTGGTCGACACAAAGGTCTATTGATTTTTGTATGAATACAGAAAAATGTCATCACACAGTATATTGAACACTTTCCTGTTCCCTTGGATCACGACATTTAAGGTTCACATCCCTATTCCCTTGGATCTCTGCATCACATTTTGTGATTCAATGATAACGTGTTACTAGTCTTTAGGATACAGGGATCCAAGGGAATAGGAAAATGTTCATTATACTTTATGATGCAGGGATCCCCTAAAACGGGAAGTGTTAAAAATCCAAGGGATTAGGGATGCGAACATCATATTTTGTGATGCAGAGACCCAATGGAGTAGGAAAGTGTGCATTATACATTGTGGTGCAGAGATTCGAAAAATAGGGATGTGAACATCATACTTTATGATGCAGGAATCCAATCCAGTACGGAAGTGTTCGTTATACGTTGTGATGCAGAGATCTAAGACATAGGGATGTGAACAAAAACATTGCGCGATGCAGGGATCTAGTGGATTAGGGAAGTGTTCATTATACCTTGTGACTCAGAGATCCAAGAGATAGGGATGTGAACATTCTATTTTGTGTTGCAGAGACCAATGGAGTAGGGAAGAGTTCATTATACGTTGTGACGCATATGTCCTAGAGATAGGGATGTGAATATCATATGTTGTGTTGCAGGGATCAGAGGGAATAGGAAAATGTGCCTTATACGTTGTGATGCGAAAATCCATGAAATAGGGATGTGTTCATTATACTTTATGATGCGGAGATCCACGAAATAGGGAGATTAACATTTAATTTCGTGATGCAGAGATCCACGGAATAAAGAATGTCCTTTATACGTGGCCATATAGGGATAAACGGGATTCCATAACGGTAAATATTTGTAGTCCTTGTTCTTGTCGGATTACCTCTCTATGTTATCATCCTGTGGCCCACACCAAATCATAAATATTAAGCAAAGGTACTTAATGCTCCCAAATGATTAAAGCTGGAATATCGTATTGAGTTTATGACTACTACCTACTATATACTACAGTGCAAACAGTTTCCAGTCCATTTTGTAGGGTTTGGGGTGATTTTGATTGGGAAAAGTGTACTTTAGGTCCAGGCTTCTGGACTGTACTAGTATCTTCCGATACTGGAACACCCAGTATCGTACGATACTGGTACAAAGTCAGTGTTCCAGTATCTTCTGATAATTTTCTAGTATCGGGCGATACCGGAACATAATTGTGTACCAGTGTCGTCGTATATTGGGACTCATCACTACTGGTAGCATGTGAACCTGTATCGCCCGATACTAAAACATACAAATGTTCCCGTATCGCCCGATACTGTGACACAAGTTGGGGTTCCAGTATCGACCGATACTGGAACACTTAAATCGTACCAGTATCGAGCGATTCTGGCAATTGTTATGTTATAGGACCTAAAATACACTTAGGGAAGTATTCATTATACCTTGTGTTACAGGGATCCAAGGAAATAGGGAAATGTTCTATATAAAGGGTTCACAAAAGTAAGCCCCCCCCCCCCCCCTAAAATGTGATCACATTTGTTTAGATAATATTTCACACAATTGAACGTTTTGAGAGATTGAAACACTTTACAAAATCAACACTTGACTACCTATATAAAATTTCTACATTTCAATATTATAATTATTACTTTTCCCAAAATAGTCACATTTTACAGAAATAATGTTTTAAAAAATGGGAAACTTTCAAGATACAACACGAGTTTGTGTTCATAAATCCAACCACAATTAAGCATTTTGAGAGATTAAAACATTTACGAAAAAAGGAAAACCCCTGGGTACTCACACAAAGTGTTCCTTTTTCAATACCATGTTCACTTTTCCCTAAACAGTCACATTTCCCAAAAAGGATGTTTCTCGATACAGGGAGGTTATTGGCGAGAATGGTGGACACTATTGGCTAGTCATGCATGAAATAAAATCATTGTATCTATGATCTAAATTAAGGACCAGCTAAAGAAAGAAATTACTTTCTTTTAATTGAAAATAAAGACATATATGGGGATATGTGAATATTTCGGAAGAAGCGAACATGCTATTGAAGAAAAAATGGGTAGCTAAGCGTTGTCCCTTTTTATAAACGGGTCAATGTCTCAAAACGTAAATTTAAGTGTGGAGTTATGCAAACAAACGGGATCGAATTAATGGGGGGGGGAATACTTTTTTGAACCCTATACTTTATGATAAAAGGAAGCGAGATGTGAACATCACATTTTACGCTGTAGGGATCCACGGTAACAGGGAGAAGTGATCATTGTATACGTTTTGTTCATTATTCTTCATCAATATGCATATCATTATAGATAATCATGTTAAGATATAGCTATTATTTTCATATGGTGTTAATAATATTGTATAGAGTAGATCCTGTATTAACTTTCGTATTTTTGATACACACGTTTACCTTATTTTTCTTATAAAATAGCGTTGAAGATAAAGTTTACCTAGTATTTTATATATGTATGTTTGTATCGTATCAGTTTTTATTATCAGTTTCGCATACAATTATCAGCATAATGTTTGACATGTTTATGTTGTACGAATACGCAATCAAGTAGAGAGTATCTCAAGTTATTATATCTTCATGTGGCTTAAAAGGATAAGTGGGTCATGTGTTTATCGATGCACGCAATCTGATTATATATATAGT
>CM069454.1:34821538-34979939 GCA_035610835.1 Ophiura sarsii | reverse complement strand
TCTACAGAACAAGTGATATGTATAAATGGCTTTATTTTATAGTTCATATAACTTGGAACATTGCAACTAGGCCTACGTTTACTGCAGTGCTTATTCATACCAGTTTTCAGCTCAGTGGATGATGCAGACACAGCGCGAATCAATTGCTAAACCATTAGCTGCCGATAATCCAAAAGCAATGCTTTTCTAACAGAGTGATTTCTCAGGACAATTGCATACCGACTTGATTGCAAATTAAATGCGTATCGTATGTAGCGACGCAAAACGTATCAACAACGCAAAATGTACCAAAATTGATACGTTTTGCGTTAATTGCGAATAAGATAGAACAGAAAAGGGCAACTCGACGCAAAACGTATCAATTTTGATACGTTTTGCGCTGTGCAAAACAAAAAAGGGGCAATTTAAGTAAATCGTATCAAAGTGAGGATCTTCCATTCATTGCACTTCCTCCCCCTTTTCCCAAAAAGTTTCATAAATATAGAAATGTTCTCCAAATGTTCATTTTTTATTTGACTGAACCTTGGCCATTTGGGTATAGACGTCAGATTGTGTGTGTCACCGTAGGGGCGCTTTTTACAATTGTTCCTACATACTAATCACTGCGTTATTATTATTATTATTATTATTATTAATGTTATTATTAGTCTCTGGTGGTGGGTGTGGTCTTAGAGAGCGCTTTTTCATCTCCCTGGAAATGTTGAAGACAGCTTTTTTTCGTAATAAAATCTTAATGTATTATTTTATAGATGCATTTCATCCAACAAGGATTTCAGACTACAATCATCTTTAATTTATCATTGGCCGGATTTCGTCCAAAACAGGTTTCACTGAATATATCATTGACTTAAGATGTGTTTCTAGCACAGTAAATAAATCGATACGTTTTACGTAAAAGGTATTATTCGTTCAAGATGGATTTTTTCTTCTTCAGGGAATGTATTTCATTTGAAATATATTGTAAACAAATGATACGTTTGCGTCTTGTTGCCCCCTTTTCCTTTTCAAATTATACGTTTTGCGTTGGAGTAGTTTTTTGCTCTAGAGTATAAAAAGGAAATATTTTGGAAAACTGTTCACATAAATGGTGCAATTGGTCAAAACTACAAATTTCAAGTGTTTCTAGAATTTGTTATTGTTC
This sequence comes from Ophiura sarsii, assembly GCA_035610835.1. Lineage (NCBI taxonomy): Eukaryota > Metazoa > Echinodermata > Ophiuroidea > Amphilepidida > Ophiuridae > Ophiura > Ophiura sarsii. The sequence goes on along the minus strand of CM069454.1, from coordinate 34,978,798 downwards.
AGTGTTTTTTTGGCTAAGAAAAGGTTGATACGTTTTGCGTTAGGGCAGTTATTTTGCTCTAGAGTTCAACAAATTCATTATTTTGGAAAACTGTTCACTCAAACGTGGTGCAATTGGTCTAAACAACCCTCCCTATACATTTCAAGTGTTTCTAAAATTTGTTATTTTTCAGTGTATTTTTGGCTAAGGAAAAGTTGATACGTCTTGCGTTGGGGCATTTATTTTGCTCTAAGAGTTCAACAAATTAATTATTTTGGAAGATTTTTCACAGGAACATGGTGCAATTGGTCAAAACTACCCTAACAATACATTTCAAGTGTTTCTAGAATTTGTTATTTTTCAATGTATTTTTGGCTAAGGAAAAGTTGATACGTTTTGCGTTGGGGCATTTATTTTGCTCTAAGAGTTCAACAAATTAATTATTTTGGAAGATTTTTCACAGGAACATGGTGCAATTGGTCTAAACAACCCTCCCTATACATTTCAAGTGTTTCTAGAATTTGTTAAAAAGTTGATACGTTTTGCGTCAAGTTGCCCCTCTATCACTTAGGCAAACACAAAACGTATCAAAATTGATACGTTTTGCGCTAGAGCAGTTTTTTAGGTCTAGAATACACAAAAAGGAACTAAACTGCTCACACAAAGTTAGGAAACTTTTTTAATCAAGTATATTTTTATTATTTATTACCCTCTTGTATTATGTTGCATATCAATGGAAAGCTGAAGTGTTCTTCTTTAACATGATACCAAATATGCAATGATGACATGTTGCTGGACTTGGTCACATGAATGAGAATGAAGCAAAGTCACAAATAAAATGTGCCAAAATTGCCGTTATCTGTGCAAACAGTCAATAGGTAAAATTTGTATTTTTTGCTAAGGAAAAGTTGATACGTTTTGCGTTGGGGCATTTATTTTGCTCTATAATTCAACAAATTAATTATTTTGGACGATTTTTCACAGGAACATGGTGCAATTGGTCTAAACAACCCTCCTTATACATTTCAAGTGTTTCTAGAATTTGTTAAAAAGTTGATACGTTTTGCGTCAAGTTGCCCCTCTTTCACTTAGGCAAACACAAAACGTATCAAAATTGATACGTTTTGCGTTAGAGCAGTTTTTTAGGTCTAGAGTACACAAAAGGGAACTATTTTGGAAATTCTTTCACAGAAACATGGTGCAATTGGTCAAAACTACCCTCCCTATACATTTCAAGTGTTTCTAGAATTAGTTATTTGTCAGTGTTTTTTTTGCCTAAGGAAAAGTTGATACGTATAATAATAACGCAGTGAGTAGTTTTTTTTGCCCAAAGCCACTTTAAAAAGCGCCCCCTACGGTGACACACTCAATCTGATTTCAATACCAATATGGCCAACGTTTAGTCAAATAGTTACCTGTTTTGGGACTGTGGTTCTATATTGTGAACATTTGGGGAAAAGAGTCTATATTTTTGAAAATTTTGGGGAGGAAGTGCAATAAATGGAAGATCCTCACTTTGATACGATTTACGTAAAGTTGCCCTTTTTTGGTTTGTACGACGCAAAACGTATCAACATTGATACGTTTTGCGTCGAGTTGCCTATTTTGTGTTATGTCTGACCCGCCGTTAACGCAAAACGTATCAATTAATACGTTTTGCGTTTTTGATACGTTTTGCGTCGCTACAATTGTACTGCTATGATCCAATTATGTGTTAGCCAACTTACAGTTATCGAACATCTTCTATAACCTCTGTACGATCTGTCGTCAACATCCATAATGGGTTACCATATTAATATCATGGATTAACGTTGTGTTGCCCGCAGAGAAAGGAAAGGATATTAATTCCTCTAGAGTGCCAACATCTACATATCTGTCCATATTCGTATATAAACCTTCCGTGTTCATGGATTAGCGGCTATTTGCCAGAAACATTTCAAGAAGTAGCTATGCTCATTTGAAGAACACATACCAGGTTGTATGGACTGAGGAGGGTTGTGGGCAGGGTTGAACAAAGGTGTTTCTTCCCCAGGAGCAAGGTTGTGAGCTTAACATTTCCCCACCTACACTTTACAATGTTTACAATGTTAGCTATAGTGTTGTTTAGATATATACCAGTACCATCATAGTATTAATTTGACATTTATATTTTGTTAGGGGGCATGAAGAAAAACAAATAATGTACGCGAAGCGCGGATATTTTGTTTTTGGCTTTTTACGCTAAAATTGTCAAATGTTTTTTAATTTAATCTAATTTAGTAAAAATTAAAACTGTCGATTTTTCTTTTATTTTTAAGTGTTTTATTTTTTTATTATTTTTTTTTGGGGGGGGGGGAAGTGGAGGATGGGGCACAAAACTATTTTGGGGGTAAATGCCCCTTTCCCCTGTAGCGCCGCCACTGGAGAAAAGCAATAAAACAATAAACACGTTAGTATGCCTGTGCAACCACAGCTCATAACCCAAAGTTGCAATTTTTTTCTCTTCATCTTTTTTCACCCTTTTCCCCAATACTTTTTCTTTTTCCACTTGGCATTAGTTCCGCAATTATGCTCATTATTTCTCGGGAGCGGTGCCTCCTGCTCCCGAACTTTGTGCAATACTGGTTGTGGGTCCGAACCGCGTTGCAAACACCTCTGTATTGGCAGCTAATCCAATGCACGAAAGGTACGTCTCTATATGGAAATAGTTATTTGGCTTGTATGATAATAATAAGAGAGCATGTTTATTTCCAAAATGTGCCACTTAATAGCACTTGTAGAGTTCTGTATCTATCTGTAAAGGTAGGTTAACAAGCGAAATAATTAATTAAACACTGTTGCTTTATTTTGACCTTGCATCGCACAAAAAATGTAAGTTATACGTTAAACTTTGCATTTAAAACCCAACAAGCTGCAGGTATCTGAAATATTACCATCGGTGAATAACTGACATTTTGTCTTTTATTTAATTTGACAATTACCAAACATATACGGTAGGTGTCAAAGTACGTTCAAAGGCAAGCAATCACACATACAAACAAACAATCAATATTATAAATACATACATGAAAATGAACGAGAAATGAAAATTATAAAAATAATGTAAACTCCTAAAGTTGTACGCAAATAAAATGCAGAGTTGACAAAATTAATTACTGGACGAAAACAATAACATTCGCTAACCCTCATCATAAAACATGTTATACAATCGTAGACACTTCCCTGACAACAATACGCACAACCAGCTTTCACCTAATAGAAAAAAGTGCCATAGTTTGTCCCAGCAGGATTTTTTATGTAACTAACCTCTATATAGGTTAGTAGTTCAGACATTTATATTAAGAATGGATGTTGTATTTCGTTTATCCTCGAGGAGTACGTACGTGAATGATATTTCACCAAACGATCGGTAACTTCTACTCATCTGATCATGTACGGATTGTGTAAATTCCTATGGGCATTATATAGTAAGGAGGTTAACAATAAGGGCAGTAGTTTATTTCCAATATACATTTCGCTAGTGGCGAATTCAATCTTAATGTTGGTGTCTGGTCTCTTAACTTTAAGAATACGAACGTGTTAACAAAATACTCGCGGCAATGCAGTTCGCTAACCCCTAATCACATCATGTGAACATATACAATGAGGCACAGGTATTGCCACGGTTTTACATAGCCTCTGTGATAACGGTTGATTAAATAACAATCTTATAAACATATTCACAAATGGAATACACAAACACACAATCACTTTGAAATTGCAGGTCCACTCTTACCAGCCAGATCCTGGGAATATCTCAATGTTGAGATTTCTCCATCTTAACTCTATTTCATCTGTCACCGTATGAACAGGTGTAACCTACAATGTTAGAAAAAAGTGTTCGAACACTTTGTAGGTGTAATGTAAAGTATTCCCCCTTCCCCCCTGATCAATGTTGAATCCCACAATTTGCCCACCATCAGCACAGGGCCTCGCAACATTGTTCGGTGGGGAAGGGGGAGGGATATGAGTAAGGGGATACCTCAGGCTACCAGAAACAAGTTTTGATTTTCACGTGACTCAAATAGCGTGCCTGTTATGGTCCAATAAGCATGGCAATTAGGGTCAGTGTTCGAACACCTTTTTTCTATGATTGTAGTTCACCCTTGATGAACTAATCGAAGTATACCTAAAGTGACGATGACATCGAATACGACGATGAAGATGAAATTGAAGATGACGATGACAATGGAACACATGAGTTTTACGTAAGTCATAATGGTGACTTCTGATAAAGCATTTACTTCTGATAGTGATATAGAACTCGACGGTCTCTACCCATAGCCCGAAGCTGTGACATGATGAAGCTTCATAGCATCATCCCTAAGGTAGTACCGTAGTCGTATTGGTTCACTACGTGCACCTCGGCAGCATACGTTACCATCGTCTGGATCGCCTGCTCGATTTTAGAGCTACTTGTGATAGTTTACTATTTTAACATTTCAGCTATTCAAACGTGTACGTTATTTTGTTCGTTCTTTAGTGTATATTGGGTTGGAATCGTATTTTGATGTCTTAGGCAATACAAAGCTTGTCACATAAGCCTGTGCGGATCTGGGAAATGATTGTATTGTAATTAGAAGATGCTAATGCTGATAGAAAGTGATCATATTTGTCCAGGTGCTCATTTTTTGTTTACATTTTAGATGCACACAGTTAGGTAGCATTTGCAGGCTCTTAATACTTTAAAACATGAGGTTGAGTCACTCTGTGTACTTTCACCAAGATGATTTTAATGAACATTTGTTTTCATGTACCTCAAAGAGGGGGAATGACCTTTTCTGTAAAATTTAGAATTTTGAGCATGCGCCCAAAACCTATAAGTACATAGAGGAATGTGGAAATTTGGTATTCGAAGGTAACAGTTAATGTATACGTAGGTAAGAGAAGTAAAACTGTAATACATTAATGTTCTACTTAATTTATGTTACATTTTGGGGTGAAATAATTATGCAGGGCTGTTAACAAAATATGTTTAAATCCTAATATTATGAACATATTCCCAGCAGTTTACTTTAAATAGATACTAGAATATTAATTTAAAGTTGAACAAAATATACAATATCTAACTGTCAGATGTAATTTTGAAAAGGTTTATTAAGAACAATATTATATATCAGGCAACATTTTTAAGCATTCCTATAAGAGAAAAACATGTTAAGACTTAAAACACGGTAGCTTACATTGCAATAATCAAAGTATTCGTAGGTAACACATTTGTTCTCAACTTCAACTTCTTTGACTAAGAACAGTTGGATTCGTTGATTTGACAGAGGTTTAAGGGCAAAATGGTACTCGACGTAGTTTTTATGCCCTGAATCGCGTGTGAGGGGAATGTCGTATCAAAATGGTGTATTGATTGACTTTATAAGTAGATTTAAGAATGTGCACTCAGCGCTGCTTTTACAAAACAATAAGAATTGCGTAATATTCAACATTTGAATAAAACAGCAAGATTAACCAAATGAACATTAGAATAATATAAAACCATGTTCCTATTTCTAAGATAAAAAAGAAAACACCCTAAGCATCAATAACCTCACTAGTGATAGACCCATACTGTTATTATTCTTGATGTTAAAGGCATATTGAATAGAATTAACCTTTTACACATAATAATTATGGCAGAAAATGTTTTATCATGCTAACGTATCTGATAATCCAATTTTGTTAGTGTCTTTCTTGCTTGACTTTCAATTATTAAGAATGCGCGTTTAACTTCTACAAAACAGTCAGAAGTGTGTAATATTTAACATCTGAGTTAGGGCAAGATGATGACAACATACATATTGTACTGGGTTAAAATTTCGTAAAGTTATAGTTAAACAATCAATTAACTCGCTAGTAATACTAATATTATTACTGATCTAATTTGGTAAAAAGCATGTTCATCATTAAAACTAAACATGATAAAAACTTAAGCATATATACACATTTTAATTAAGAAACATCTGATCATTCAGCCTCGTGATCATTCAGCCTTGTAATCTCTACTTAACAAGTTTAGTGGTTCTTGATGTATTCTGTGTGTAGATAGTTCTTTAGGTCTCTCATGTCGCGAGGATGAATATCTAATAGAACATAATTACTCTTTGTTTATTATATAGGACATTCTAGAATGTTAAGAATGAACGTTTCAGTTTCCGTGTGAATCCAAAGTATTGGATCGAATCAACTATTGAATAGTTCACCGAGCTATCTTTATTTAGAAAGCGAGCGGTTTCCTTTAAGCAAACAGTTTGATTTGCCTGTAATTCATAGTCTTGAATGTCAGGTTACTTGTTTTAAGCAATAAAACAACCGGTTGCCTTCCTCAATTTGTTCTAAATAAAGGAGGCACGTGAGGTCTTCTGGAAGTTATCATTTTGAATAGCTGTTTTAAACACGAAAGCCAGATCGCTTTTTGATTCATTTAATATATACTTTGAAATAATTTCATATCAGACCTTATATATATAAGTTTAATATGATCCGAACATGTTCAAAGTCTAGAACATTCAAATATGTTGCCTTTCAGTCCACAACGGAATAAATCACATACAACTTTCAGCAAGACATTCAGTTGTCAGATTAGAATTAAGATATAATTTCCTAGTTTGGAATTTGTATCATTCTAAATGTCGTACAAAGTCAGTCTTTATCGAGTTTCAACCGGAGGCAGACTCCGTTTGACATAGAATCACCAATATGATATATTTTGTCAGATGTAGACAAAATAGGAATTTTATGTTTAGAAATTCAATGTTGTTTAATTTAACAACACTAATCTAATAAGTTTTGCCACGACAGAGATATTGTCGGGCATGTGCTTTTCATTATGGTTTAAAAAAAAATCAACCACTGCTTAGTTTAATTACACTAAGAAATAAATGTCGGAAGCATTATTCATGAGCAATTGTTGTATTTAAGTCTGAAATCAGTATAATAGGCCTACCCTCGATTCCCTCCCACCTTTAAGAAATGAAAAGGTTTTACTAAATTTCTTGTTCACTTAAAATACGTTTCGGTGACATTACACAACCTGCCAGAGCAAAAATGAAGCAAGTCATTTTATATTTGTTACACATGAATTCCATTTTCAAATACTACTGCAATAATGGCCAATATTAAGTACCTCAGTAGTCACTGCTCTGCAATTCCTGGGGAAATTGGTTAACTACGCATACATCATATCGACAAGCTGGTTTAAAACAATATTACGCACCAAAACAATATTATTCCCGTCTTATACATTCCTACTTAATATTTACATAATATTAGGTGCGAATGAAAGCGACAAACAATGCAGGAATTGTACCATGCCCATTAACTAATATATAAGTTACCTACGAATACAAAATGGAATATGAAAATATTGATTATGAAACCGAAATTTCATGGATGTTATGTCTAAATGTATCCATTTTAACGATCAACGTGGAATCTATTGATATAAATATCATTCATTCACTCTAACACCAACAAAAACATGTTCTCGGCAAAAACAGTGTGATTACACCCTGCATTTGATTTAAATCAACACCTCCCATTTTCGTTTAATAAGGAATATTATTTGTTACCCCTCCAAATATAAATATAATAGTATATCCAGTCAGATTGTATGATTGCGTACTGCTTTTATGTAAAATAAAATAATTTAGGGCCAATATGCACTGTGTATATTATTGAATGTTGCCTACATATACATGTTACCTCCGAATACAACATGAAGTCATGCACGAGATGCTGTTACTGAATATTTATATAAACATTAATCACCCCCATTGCGATTTAAATCAACTGTCAGATGATGTCTTTGCGTGAATAGCATACAAAACTACACTAATAGGAGTAATAAGATTGAGAAAGAGGGAGGCTATATAATCAACTTTTAAGACAACAACATATTATTGAGAATTTTGTGAAAGGTTACTAATACAAAAGCTGAAAGTTTGATGCAAAACTTCTCCGTTGCTTGCCGAACGCAGCGCACATTTCTACTTTATTCCAGTCGCTACAAGTATGTAACAACAGAGGGAAGTACCACGGTATCGTTATTTGTATTTGAAGGTAACAGTTCATATTTCAAATTTGCCTACGAATACAGCCTTTTATTGCTGATATTTCAAAAAATATTGCCTTCAAAATGATAAAACTTGGCACACATGTACATTGTATCATACTTCGCTTATTCTATAGATATCAATCATTCACTAATATGTGTTTATATTAAAATGGCAGTGTTTTAAATAGGTATTCGGAGGTAATGCATTTTTTTTTTACCAAACCGATCGTTTCCGCTTTTAAAATTTCTAACAGCTTTATCAAAAAATCGACTTGAATGGGGACAATGCATTAAAGTATTTAATATATTTAGGCTTCCTTACAGCACAAATTACTCTACCTCCTGCGAATTCTTCCCCGAAAGTGAGATTTAACCAAACATGTATTTGTAGGTAACGTCAAAACTTCCCACAGCAAAAAAAAATCACAACAATTCAGGGATTGATCGAAAGTAACCAAAAATTAAAAGAGGCATTCTTGAGATATCCAGCAATCAAACAGGCAACATTATTTCCGCTTAAGCTTGTTTTCATCTAAACGGTTATATGTCTAACAAAAACCTTAACAACTATTTTGTAAAAAGGGTAAAAAATAGCAGGTTTATTGCTCGTATACGCCCAATTGTGCATTTAAGTTGGTCATATTATATATGGCGCGAACCGTCTCATCAAGGCGGATACGTATAACACAAAAATAAAATTGTCAAGATATAGATTATTTTATTAGAGGCCTGAACATCACGTGTACACTTTTCGTTGGATTCGACCATATATGCTACACAGTCACAAATAAGCAGGTCTTGTATACAGGGCAACCTGGAAAGATATGCAAAAGGTACAGGTTACTTCGGTGTGTGGCTGAATACTGGACGGGAGTCAAAATACCATCCGCAGGCCAGTCTGTGACATTAAATATCCATGTATACTCGGAGCAGTTATTTTTTAGACTCGGAATTGCGTGTCTCATGCAGTAGCATTTATGCACTTATCAATTGCAAGCCTGGCCCCGGGGACCCGGGGCATGGCGGGGACCATGCCGGGACCGTACACGAGTGTAAAAAAAATGATGCTCAGCTATGCGGTGGAGTGTACGTGGACGTACAAACTGTGCCCCCTCTAGCCAGGGCGTGTAGCGGGAACGTACGCTAAGGTACACAAATGAACACCCCGGGCGCTTGCTATAAATAAGCTAGAGATGCGATGCGCTTGACGAAATAAGCCTAATAACACATAGGGAACACGTAGAAATTGCAGACAGAAATAAGCGACCTTGGGATTGTAGCCGGGTGAATAGTTGTGTCCTGGGAAATGGGTGGCCGGGACTGTACACTTTGTCCCGGCAAAGGGGGGCCGGGACTGTGTAGGGGGGACGTACACAAAATGGTGTCCGGCCCTGCGGGGACTGTACACGATTGTACCCGGGACGTCACATGGGCAATTTGTACGTCCCGGCCCTAATCCCCGGGTCCGGGGATGCAATTGATAAGTGCATTACACACAGGCCGCCTCGCTGGGCGGTATTCCGCGTACAGGTCAGCGTTGCGTATTTCCATGGCATCAAACGCACATGTCTGCATCTAATTAGACGGCTTGGAGTATAACAATCAACAAGATGCTATTTTGGCGGCCATTTTGAATTTTTAAATCAGTAGTGGGGTTATCTATACATACCAATTAGTGTTTAAAAGTGTCATTCAACTTCCCAGATCCTAATAACATATACAAAGACGTAGTTAAAACCATGTATCTGTCAAAATATGCCATTAATAGGCAAAATTACGTCATGTTGGCGGCCATTTTGAATTTTAAAATTAGTATGTAGGTCAAATGTCATCCATACACACCAATTAGTGTTTAGAGTATCCAATTCAACTATTCTAGACCCTGGAACATATAAAAAGACATACTGAAATGTAGTCATTTTGGCGGCCATTTTGAATTTTTTAATCAGTAGCGACGTAAAACGTCATCGGAGGTCAATCATCGGAGAACATATTTGGATTCTACGCAAAATTTGGCCTTAGAAACAACTCGTTTAAAAAAACCGATGGTGATTTGCCCAACCCTAATATTACAGAAGGTTGCGATTTGAAAAATAAAATGTATTTAAGTTTCCCTTTGACTATGAATGAGGTAATGCTTTCTTTTGTTTCCAATTCATATTATGATTTGACCACTGGAAAAAGTATTACAACTCTGCTCAATACTTTTACGTTTACAATGAACTCTGTGTAGCCCCAGTTGGATTGTCAGGCTAAGTGTATACGTTGCACTAACTTTAATAGTGTTATCCCAAGTGTCTGTGAGGGAGGGAGGGGTGATTGACGCTTATTCTTCAGTCCCAGGTACTGAGAAACTTAGTACGATGTTATTTTTGATTGGCCTCTCCATGTTGTCCGCGGATGTCGTCGGTTTACCGTCAAATTGTTAATGTGTCAATGGGGGTTTAGGGTTTGCACGTTGTCTCGGAGCAGAATCCGACGGGAATACTGCCGCGGCCTACACTATACCGAGCAAAAGTCAATACGCAGTAATTATATCATTGGAAATGTATCATCTATAAAACAAACTATTGATTATTTTCAGTATAGTAACGATGTTTTATGTGTGCGTTATATCGGTCTTCTTCCTAAATGTATGTTCGTTGCATATTACGATCATCAGATATCAAACAAAACCCGATAAATTGGGACAAGTCAACATCACAGTGAAATATCATAGACATTTGCCTACTTATACATTCATGAGCTCATTATCGCCGATAGGCCAACAAAAAAGAAGTTATGTTGTCCTCCACAGCTCTCAGAGAGGAGGGGCGGGCGGGCGATGTGTTTATGGTTTTTTTAATTTATTTTAAGGGTTAGTCAAGCAATTAATCATATATATGAAGTCCCGACTTCAGTCAAATCAAACAGCAGAGACTTCATACACTTCATTTAACATTTGAAAGGAAAAAAAACTAAATTCACTAAATTATCACTTAATATGGCAAGATATGTATTGCTTGTTATATTATATAACAATAGAACAATAGAAAATATAAATAAAGACATTTTCTCAGCATTTCCGAAGGTATATTAGTGCTTTTGACTTTTTTTTGTATTTTGGTTAAAAATCACCACCGATTGAATCAGGGAGGTCATGACTATGCATCACGCAATAAGCCATGGGTGGTCTTAAAAGTTATTTTGAATAAACATGTTGTCAGGGTCCAAGGCTTACACATACGTCAATACGCAACGCAATGCGCAATGCGGGCGTCGTGACGACGAAGCAACGCGGGAGACAGAAGAAACAAAATAAACGGAGAGGGAGACGGAAGGAGGCTGGAAATCGGCACGAAAGGGCTGAGGGCCTGAGGACCATGCCGGAAAACTTTATAGAAAGATACGGCACTGCGAGAGAAATATCTGTTGGCAGGACTATAATATAAGAACTTAAGAATGTAATAGAAAGATACGTCACTGCGAGAAACTTCTGTTGTCTGTGGCAGGACTAAAATAATAGCTCATCCCTGTTGAATGAGATCGGAGAACATAATAGAAGATACAGCACTGAGAGACTTACTTCTGTAGTATAAGGAAGACTTGTAAACTGGTCCAGTACGGAACATCACTGCTGGAGAACTGACTATTCTGTGTTTTGCCGAGGATACTGAAGACCTTTAATAACACTATTCAGCTAGCCCGCGATAACTGATCTTCTGGTGGAACATGTTATACATAAGTGCACTTAGCCAACTAAATCAGTGATCACCGATCGCGTTAAATGTGTTGCATTATTCATTCGTGATTTTTGTTTAATATTAAACTGTTGTTTATAAAGTCTGTGTATAGTAAAACGTTTAATTGTAAAGTCCGAGCTAACTCGGGTCCTGACAATTGGGGGCTCGTCCGGGAAATCTTTTCAGAATTTTGGAAGAGATTAATTCTTTTTAGTGAAATATATTTGTATTATTAATTTTGGTTTAAATAGTTGGAACGATGATATCAGTTGAGCATTTGGTGTAATTGGATAAAGCTATCAAGGCGGCTAGGTTCGAACTAGCCAATATTAAGCTCCGACGTAGAATATCGGAATGCATTATTACTAGGCCGAGTTTTGAAGACAATCGTGATGATATTGTGGCATACTTGATCAGATTTGAACGCCTAGCGCAGTATCGCAAATGGCCGCAAGAAGCGTATTTGCCAAAGCTAGTGGAATGTCTAACCGGTGGGGCTTTTACTAGTTATGCTCAGCTGAATACTGACGAGAAAGCAAGCTATTCTGCGCTAGAAATTGCGTTACGCGAACGATTTCGGGCAGACGGAAATAAGGGCGGCAAACAGCGGCCGAATAAATAAAAGGCCAGGGAAATATGGAAAGCGTTCCACAACAAACGCAGGGGTTTCCGTGAATACAAGTCGTGCTGATTTCAATTTTGATACAGGAGAAATTGTGGTGGATAGTCAGGCAAATGCCAAGAAATGTTATAGAATGACGAAAGGTCGGGAAGCTAATAAAAAGCTGATGGATGATGAAAGGTATGTTACTTTATGTAATGGGTTTAATGTACAGATTGTACATGAAGAAGATCCTAAAACAAAAATAATTGATGGTAAGGATATTGTTGATGTTGTTTATAAAGTCTGTGTATAGTAAATCGTTTAATCGTAAAGTCCGAGCTAACTCGGGTCGTGACAATTGGGGGCTCGTCCGGAACACCTTAGTGTCAGCGTCCAAGGCTTACACAGACTTTAATACGCAACGCAATGCGCAATGCGGCAATACGCGACGCGGGCGTCGTGACGACGAAGCAACGCGTGAGACAGAAGAAACAAAACAAAAGGATAGGGAGAAGGAAGGAGGCTGGAAATCGGCACGGAAGGGCTAAGGGCCTGAGGGACATGCCGGAAAACTTTATAGAAAGATACGGCACTGCGAGAGAAACTTCTGTTGGCAGGACTATAATATAAGAACTTAAAAATGTAATAGAAAGATACGTCACTGCGAGAAACTTCTGTTGTCTGTGGCAAGACTAAAATAATAGCTCATCCCTGTTGAATGAGATCGGAGAACTTAATAGAAGATACATCACTGAGAGACTTACTTCTGTAGTCTAAGGAAGACTTGTAAACTGGTCCAGGACGGAACATCACTGCTGGAGAACTGACTATTCTGTGTTTTGCCGATGATACTAAAGACCTTTAATAACACTATTCAGCTAGCCCGCGACATGTTATACAAAACGATAAGTGCACTTAGCCAACTAAATCAGTGATCACCGATCGCGTTAAATGTGTTGCATTGTTCATTCATGAGTTTTGTTTAATATTAAACTGTTGTTTATAAAGTCTGTGTATAGTAAATCATTTTATTGTAAAGTCCGAGCTAACTCGGGTCGTGACACATGTAACACATAAGTAAGAAGCCTTCTGTGGCCCTTTAGATGAATTTTGGTAGTTTCGATGTGATCACATCGAAAATCAAAACGCTATCAAATCCATGAATTTCACTTTTGTAAACCATGTTAGTCTCCAGTATTTACCTGGAATACAAGTACATTTCTGCTGATTCTATTTCAACAATTATGTGAGGTTCTCCAGAGTAGTGTGTGTCGATGACCCAAACTACATTGTTATAAACGATTACTTATGGTAATGTTATCCAATGCCACCCGAGACATCTATTCATCACAAGTATTCTAGATAAGGCACTAATCAATTATTGCTTCGGGATTTCAGCGTAATCGTAGATGGTCCTCGGGATGTATCCTGTGTACTTAACTTGTTACAAGATATAACTACATAGCTCTGTCAGTATACAGCCTAATACAGAATTTCAGTTCATCTTGAATCGATTTCTGACAATTTGAATACAACAGTACATAACATGGTCGTGAATCCGGGGTCTACCCGCTAGTCATAATTATCCTCGGTCATTTACATTTGAAAATGGCTTTTACTCGTAAAGTTTGTAGTGCGAAATCGATAATGCTTTTGCTATCCTGATGCGCGTCATTGCCCTTTTTTGTGTTCGATGACCCTGTGTACTCATTTCAACCTGATCAACAAATTTAGTGTTAGAGAGCATTTACTAAACAAATATTGGCGCGTGATTTTGAAACTTGATTATGATGGCATATTGGGCATCTAATATCGGTATAAACGCGTGACTGAATATCACTGAATCACGCATAGACGGCACGTTGACTGGGTAAACTATGTAATATAAATTGTGTGAACAAAGCCGCTAATCTTTATGCGTGCAGTATCAAAAGCGCACTTTAAGGGAACATAGTCAAATGCTACATATATGTCATGATTTATAATAGGGCCTGTCAGTCCATGGTACCTGTCCAGAGCAACCCCTGTTTAGTAATTTAGGAACCATGCTGAATGCACTTCTATTCTACAATCACGTGGGCCTAAATTATGCGGTGGATACACGCATCACACAACGTGTTATTGGATCAACACGAATCTGTGGACTATAAACTATTTATATTTGATTTAAAACCATTTATATGGGTGTTTTTTAGTATATAAAGAGCAAATGTGAACAATAGCCCAGCAGACATCAACAAAAGTAATGGACTGAGTGATTACAAATCAAACTGGTAAATTTCAACAGAGAGCTATGATAGGCCAATTAATTGGTTCACTGCAACTCAGAAGATAATCATAATACAAGTAAACACAATTTGGCTTTTTAAAAAAGCCAATACAGTGGCGTGGGACAGGAATAAGATATAAAAGCCCAATCAGAGAACAACATCAACAATATAAATCAGAGAAAAAAGTAAGTTTCTGGAGGTCATTGACTCTGAGGAGTTGAAGAGAATGTGTCTGCTCACACGACACTTAAACGGTCGTTATCCCTTTTCCATCCTTACAAAACAGATGTAGGCACTTTCAAGATTAGTAGACCTAACTCGATCGACTGCGTAACACGATGAACGTTTGGTTTGTAATAAGATCATTTAGACTTCAAGTTGCTGTCGCAGCTGGACGATGATCTGAATTCACAGATATAGTATTACTCATGTCGAACGATTCCTTACAATGGCCAAGCTGAATAAACTCATATGTGTTGAGACAAGTTATTAATATCTATTAAGCGTGCACAATATATGTCAAGACAATTTGTTCTTGGAACAACATCATAAGCAACACTTACGCTAAAGATTTTTACGCTATTCAGCATGTCTTGATGAGAACACGAGGATGCCTCGGTTTACCGATTCCAACTAGAGCTGTTGATCCATTGGCCTATCCCGTTGGCTCCACATAATTATTATTTGTTACATAACCAAAAAAGCAACAACAAAAAAGGCAAAGCGAGAGACACATACTACACGATATGTCAATGCATAAACGCTGACATATGTCTCTACTAGTAAATACGAATCTTAATTACGACGAGAACAATTTCACTTGCGCGTTGCCACATAAAACATCAATCACCCTGTTTTAATAGTATGATCAACACTTTATTGTAAGCGCGCTTAATCAAATTCTTACTCAAACGTAAACATATTGCAGTTTTCATCAAAGTTGACACTTTATCGGAATCGTGTGAATTAGTTAGCAAAATTCGGATTTTTATTGCGTTTTGTGTGATATAAAGAGGGAAATGAAGGTATGTTGAGTATGCGACAGCTGTAGAAACATGTAATAGGTAGATTAATATGGAAATTGTATATACTTCAAGTTGTTACTCTATGTTAAAGCAGCTGTGACGCAAAACACACGGGATAACAAACACAAGTCTGTTATGGGTATCCGTGTTATTCAGATGGGAGATTCTACTGATCAAATGGTTCATCGTCAGTTTTAGGTTTGTTTTTTAAATTTATAAGGTATTGGATTTATTAATCAATGTTAGAAAAACCAAACTTTATCAATTTCAATATAAATCATTATTGTTGTCATACGAAACTATACATGTTATCATACATTGGTTTGAATGAATTATGCATATCAGTCTTCGAAGGCTAATATACAGCCGAACTAAATTATTTATATATATAAATTAGATACGAAGACTATTGTTAGTCATAATTAATAAGTCAAGTCTACTAACATTTAAGTCTATGTTAGCTTGAATGCTACTAAGTATTAAATGGTATAAAAACAGTATTAATACCCTTCGAATGTTGTTTAAAGAACATACGAAGACTATGGTGCCATTCCTATTGGGTAAAAATGGTACAGGAGCTAGTAATGTATTAAATACTTCAATAATAACTGTTATATTATTACATAGTGTATTCGGTTGCTTAGGCTATATTTAGTGAACTTGAGGAGGTAATTTTGGCTTTGGTTAATTTGATCGTAACAGAAGACTTACATGTGCCTCAGTGACACTATGTGGAGTATACCCTCCCCCCTCCTGGTGGTTGTATTCAGAGTGCACTACACTAAATAGGATATCTCATACCCTTAAGAAGTGTTGCTAATTTAAATCCTACATTTACATGATTGAAAGTAAGAACGATTGTGTAAATGCCTAGGATTTTTTTTATTAATTATGATTAATGGGACATCACCTCTATGCACACTGACTATAACATGTGCATACCATTATAAGTACATTTTGAGATGTCTTTCAAATGTATGTTTTTTTTACAGGAAACAAGGGCGATCAGGGTGACATTTCCAAGCTCGTCGGACATGTAGTCTCTTCAGGGCAATCGTTTGGAAAATCAAGCAGGCTACCCTGCCTATTATTTACACGGTACGCGGGCTTTAATAGCAGTAAGGCACACGGTTAATGTGCAACCGAACTGGTATGCCGACAGAAATACCTCCGTTAGAGTATATAGCATTGATCGTTATAACAAACATTGGCAATATTTCAGCTAAATGTTGAATTAAATTATAAACTACTAACCTGTATGCATTTTGAATAGGAAAAGAGCTATTTAACAGTTTGGATTGTTTCAAGTATGTTTTGCTTTAGCTGTAAGATTCACAGTTTAGCACACGTGATCAAGTGGACAATGCACGAGATTCATGAAACAAATACTGTGACTTGTAACCTCGCTCGCTACTGGCACGATACTAAATATTAATTACCACGTCGACCCAAGCGATGGTTTGGGAGCTGTTACTGAATGTCATAATCAAATAATTGCTGATAGGCTGTGCATGTTGGCCGGTAGACGCTTACGTGCTTATACTCCCTAATAACTGCCATTTGTAAATATACTTTTCCGTGGTTGCACTATGAAACTAAGGAAATAGGGGGTAACGGGTGCAGCGCTCGAATTATGTTCGACTAGGCATGGTTAGGGCTAATATTCCAATCCGAAAAGCTAGATAATCCTAAATGTACGTATTTAATAAAGGATGAATAAATCAATTGAATTAGCATTAAATATAATGTTAGGAAATGTAAAGATACTTAAGAGAAGCCATATCGATATTCAGCTAGGTATTTGAGACAATTAACCCTTATCTCTCCCTACACACAGCACTACCTTTAAACTGTAATATGTCAAACGTATACTCATGCATAATTGTGCAATAATCTACCTACCACTGCAATAAATCCAGTTTTATAGACGTCAACACAATTCCATTAACCTGATTCAGGGTAAATTTAAACTTGATCCTTATGAGTATAGTAGCCACTAGTGTGATTCAGGGCATTAATCACCTACAAAGCATATTTCGAATGTGTTATAATTCTATTCTATTCTATCAATCATGTTACCATTCATACACCAACACGCATCATTTCATTCAAACAGAACAATTTGGCGGCGCATGGGACATTGGTACGGCTCATGTTTCAAAAATCTTGATGGTTACACCATTCAAAATCCAATCAATTCTACGGCCCAATTAGCCCGTATCCCACACAGCAACTAAACTGAGAACAATATTTACTTCAATGTCAACGTTGTATCAACTTGGTTTATTATATCAAAGGATTCCGTTTTGGACTTAATGGAAAATATTTGAATATTACCGGACCTTTTGTGGGCCATAAAATGGTAGAACATGAGAAAATGTGAACATGATGATTTAGTAATGTGCTATTCTCCACGCGCGTTCATGCCTTCTAATATCATCAATGCATACTTTTGAAATTGTATTAATAGAGAGGTTTCTGTGAATGCAAGAACGCGAATGAAAACATCTTTTATAATCATTGACAAATATGTCGTTTGCTTATACGCATCGTTCACGTATACGGGTAAATCATGCTATATGTATAACTGGTCAATTTGTAACTTGACATGTGTGTCCCACAGGTATACATGTATGTGTATATCACATGTATATGGTGCTATTAACCACCTGTAATATAATTAGCGATAAATAACGCGGCAAAGGGACATTTGCTTCAAACAAGTGCTACAAAACGATAGCCGCCGACTATTTCAATTCAACTCTGCAACGTGACCAGGACATAAACAATGTGTTTGGAATGTATTGTTAAATCGTTCAAGTCAGCATCCCCAAGATGGTAATTTACGAGATGTTAATGCACAGTTGTGAAATGAAAAACGTGAATAACCGTCTCGGTATTAAGAAGGATATTCTGGTAGACTCATGCAGGAGGAGGAACACGAAGGTTGGCATATTTGGTTCATATTTTGTATATTGAGTGAGTGCCCCAAGTTATGACCAGTGGTGAAATAAAAAAATTCTCCGACCCCCATAGGCTAAGATTCATGACCCCCCTAAATGTGGCCCCCCTGGAACGGCAATTTTATAAGAAAAAGTAATAAAAGTAGTACATTGGATGAGTCCAAACGAACAGAAAGGTACTGCCAATGAGAATCAAACTTCTCATGAGGTAAATTAGTACCCTCCGCTTTGTAAATATGATAAGATGTGTGAAAAAAGTTATTGGGTTAGTCTATTTTTTCAAAGGGGTGTTTTCCTATTTTCGTGTTTTCAGGAAACTTTAAAAAATGCAATTATTGGACAAAATTTGATTTAAAAAAAAAAAACTTTCATATTTTTTAATTTTTTTAATTTTAACATATAATCTATTTATATCATTGCTTAATCAAATTTAAAAGTCAAAATAATGGTATCTCCTCTGATTCAGTATAAACCAACCTCAAAAAGACAAGCAGTTTTGTAAAAGTATAAAAATGCACATTTGTAATTATGCTGAGTTTTCTTCAAATGGTTTGTGTAATAATCTTTTTTATTCAAATGCAACTACTCCTTGGACACAAACTAGGGCCAACATAGTCCTTTTCTGTCATTAACCATTGTTTATAGGTCAAACCATTTTATTGGAGGGGTGTTTTTGTCAATACGTTATCTGAATTGCACTAAAATAGATGCCTTGTTGATCGTTAAGTTAAATAACGGGTTGTTTTCTCGGGCCACCCACTCAAATATACCCCTACACCACTCACCCCACACCACAACACCCCAACCAACCCCAACCCAACACAACCCACTCCACCACCCCTGTCAAGCAACAGGGTTATGCTATAGGGAGTAAACCCTAGCGCTTTACATCACGCATCAGGGTGAGCTATAATTGCTGAAGAGCCGAAACTATACCTGAGTAGCATCATCAGCCAATGTTTTCAACACCCCACCCCACCCACCCCACCCCACCCACCCCACCCCACCCACCCCACCCCACCCACCCCACCCCACCCACCCCACCCCACCCAACCCACCCCACCCACCCCACCCCACCCAACCCACCCCACCCACCCCACCCCACCCATCTACTCAAAATTCACCATCCATCTATATTCCCTTTTGAAAACATGGTATTAAAAGATTATTTGGTGAACATTCTGCAACTATGGTAACAGAGAGTATACTAGGTAGTTGAAACACACGTGAGACTGAAATCCGACTCCAAGGCCTGCAAGTTCTGTTCTGCAAGTCAACAAAATTCGTTGCAAGGATTAGATTACTTTTTGACGGAAGGTGGAAGGGCCTTTGACACTTTGGATGACATCACAAGTAGCCTGTATAATGCAGGTTTTGAAAGAAAAAAGTGTGATGAAATAAAAAGGTACTATTAAAAGAAGGAAAATTTTATTTGAAAACTGATTACAAAACGCACATTAAAAATGAAGATAATTGTCCTGATCACTGCTCAAAGTATGCCCTTACCGATCCAACAAGTCCCGACTATGATGAGAGCTGTGATCATGACCATGATGTATATACAATGTAACAGATGTTATAAACTAGAGAGGGTACTCGCCGATGTCAAAAATGCTATTCAAAGCTCCACGCTGCCAGAAGATGAAGTACAACGTCTTCTCTCATATGACAAAATCAAGAAAAGGTGGGCAATGAAAGTATCCGAGTTGCAGATGACACGTGAACAACAAGCACCTCTTCAACCATCACAAGCATCAATATCAGATGAAGAACAAGAGTATCAAAGACAACACGGATGGGCTTTGAAAGTTATAAAGCGGGCACCGAGAATTCAAGAAAAGGTGAAAAACTATCTAACAGCCAAATTCAATGAAGGGGCTCGAACCGGAAATAAAGCAGATCCAGCTCAGGTCGCCATTGAAATGCGTCACAAACAGGATTCATCACACAACCTGGAATTCTTGCCACATGAATGGCGCTCTGAAAGACAAATTGCAAGTTTCTTCGGACGTTTGTCTTCACGTCAAAGACGGGCTGAATTAGCTCAAGTGCTGCGGAGGTAGAAGAAGATATGTGGGATGAGGAACACAACCGGAGAGAAATAAGAAATGCCGTTTTCGGTACGCTTGATTTTGGACACCCTTTAGTTTACCAGGAGCATGATTTATGCAAACAAGCTAAAAAACATAAACTCAACCAATTCAAGCTGAAATACTTGGAAGAAATTTGTGTCAAATTTGAAATTGACCCAGTTGGAACAACATCAAGGAAAGCTAGCTTCATTAAGCCTCTGCAGCTATTCATTCAACAATGTCCATGCTTTCAAGATAATTAGTTATATTGTGTTACACATTTAGCATTTGGCTTATTCTTCAGAAAGTGAAATGTTACTTTGTGCTAGCTACAGTTCCTAATCTGTACAAGAATTCTTCTTTGATATAGGAAGAAAAACAGTTGTGACTTTGCGCAATATTCTTGAGACCACTATTTCTGGCTCATGTATATATGTTATGAGTGATATAGTAATGAGTACACAAATGGCATCGCAGTTAAAATCTGAATCTATTGTACTTGTACCGGGTGGTTCAAAAAAAAGTTGACCCAAGTTCAAAGTAATTTTTCAACCACATTTAAAGTTTCAGGGAATTTATGTTGACATAGTCTCAATCAGCAGTAAGTTTTGAAATTATCCTGAAAAGATGGTACGTGTAGCTTGTTTGGTTCTTCAGATATGGTTCATTACAGAAAACATGTACAAAACTGACTTGTCCACGGGAGCGTCATTTAGTTGTTGACTTCAACATGTTCAACAAAACATCATGCTCTAGTTTCAGAATTGAAAAGCCCACCCTGATGACAAAGTATCACAATCTCTATGCTTATGTGCCATACACATTCAACAAAGAAACGTAGGTACGAAAGTCATGAAAGTAGGTAATGTCAAGCACCAGACAAATGTTTCAGATGTCTCCTTTTTCCTTTTTCTCCATTTTTTTTACAATTTGTGACCAATCGTATGTAAGTCCACTTTGTGCATTCCATCTCTACTAAAGGACGCTCCCGTGGACAAGGCAGTTTTGTGCCTACTTTCTGTAATGAACCATATCTGAAGAACCAACCAAGATAAATGTATCATTTTTTTTAAGGATAATATCAAAACTTACTGCTGATCAAGACTAAGTAAACACATATTCTCTAACACTTCAAATGTGGTTAAAAAAATTCCTTGAACTTGGGTCAACTTTTTTATGAACCACCCGGTATACCAATCATTTTGTGGCCTTGCTTTTGGTAACAAATGTAGCATTTGATATATGACTTTTGTACAATTTTAGTATAAATCATTTGCTCATTCATGCATGGATAATAAAACATCAACATTTGTATTATAAAAATGATTCTCGAGTATCTAGGGGAATTACCAACAACTCCGTTTATGGTCTAATATTTTAAAAAATAATAATTTAGCTTGAAACAAAAAAAAGTTTCACCTTCTAGAGAATGAGCTATTTGATCATTACTTGTGCATTATCAAACAATATACATTTTACTATCACCAGTTAAATGTTGAACTCAATTATTATGGTTATTACATTTTGTTTGATTAATTTAAGGGTTGGATGCATATGTAAAACATTGATTGCTTTGCAAGATATAAAGTACGGTACAATTCATGAAAATGCACAAAGAGGGTATAATAGGAACACAGAAAAGGTGATAAAGGCAAATAAACACCCCACTTATATAACGGAATGCTCTTAATTTGACTATAAGTTTTAGTCTGCTCATTAACAATGCTCAGATTAAAGAATGAATACTGAATATGACTAATTAATATATGTTCTACTTTGTACAATTACCAAGCTTTATTAAATGCGTCAAACGTATAACCATTATAGGACATACACCCCTACGTAATAATGGTATCAACCTTGTATGGTCATGTGTTTGAGCCAGCATACAATAATCATTACCCATGTGTATTCATGGTTCAAGTAAAAACAACTTGTGTATTATTCGGTGCCACATTAAAGTTTAAAATGCTATGTAAATTGTGAATTCCCTATAAAAATAATGGAATAACCCTCTTTTAAGAGGGTTACACGAGTGAACCGGTCAAATGATGAGTTTATTGGACTGAGTGGGAAACTAAATGGGGAACAATTTCTTTGACAATGGTTCAAAACAAGTCAATATGGAAGGGGAAATGGGCATTAAATACATTATAATATTTGCTAAAAATACAAAAGTGTACCTTCATTAACGTCATGTGATCAAAATACTCATCATGGCACCATTATTTGAAATGCATTTTTATAAACATTAACAATAGGGTAATACATGGCACAAATATTAAAAAAATTAAAAGATATGAAAATTGTTTGTTTTTTAAATGAAAACGGTGAAAAATCACACTTTTGAGATATTTCTAAAACCATGAAAAGTAGCACCACCCCTATTCTTTATAATGGAACATTCCAAAATAATTTTTAGTTGTTCTGTGTATTTTTGAATAGTAGAAAGATGTCACATCAGATGTACGAAAAGAGAAAGTGATTAAAGGTACCTTCATTGTTATAAACATAGCAACAAATGTCTCCTAAATTCATTATTATCAAGTTTTCAACGGGGATATTTTAGCCTCGTTTTGAGGGGCTAGTATATCTCCCTAAGGGGGGTACCTGAGAATTTTTCATACTGATATTCATGAATGCTTTGAGGAACACAACAAAACTTCATAGTATGAGTAAAAAATGCTGACCCCTCTTTTCCTGGATTTTGCAATACTGCATGGTTTTCTCAGAATGTCTGTGTTAATATGTACCGCAATTGTATTTTGCACTAAGCTCAAAAGCAATCCCTAAATACCAAGTAGTCTTAATCGTTAACATTAAGATACTTTTCAAAATCCATAAAAGGACATTGTCCCTATTCGTTGATGGTTCACTAGCGACGTTCATTTATAACGTGCAACATTGGGATATGTTAAACATTATATAAAGACAACAAACCAAATATATGTGATTCTTACTTTCGTCTATATTTCTACATTAGCGTGACTAATAATTTCAAGAGAGTATAAAAAACGTTCATTTAAACCCTTTGATATTACTATGGTACCAATACTTATATTTGTACCATATTAATCAAAGGGTTTATATTCAAAGGGTTAAATATTACAATGGAACCAATACTTGTATTGAACTGAATGACATTTTCTTTTTGTATTTGACATATGCATAGCTGAATGATGAATTGGGGATATTGTTGGTTGCCTGTCTGGTTTTATGTATTTGGAAATAATGATGAGACAAATCTTTCGGAATACCTACAACGCGAACCCGCTATTAACACCCGTGAATTCCATTCATAGATTATGCTTGAAATGAAGCTTGGGGGATGATTGACTAAAGAGGGAAATATCACCCGCCACATTACTCAAATGGTTGATGAAAACTAGGTGCAGACTATTTAATCAACAATAGTATGTGGACCTTCAGAGGTGTCGTATCAATGGCCATTATAAATAATACAGGGAATGTCAAAGGTAGGCTGTGCTACGGCCATCTCACTCATGTAGTGTCGGTCATTCGGGAGTTATTTTTTCAAAAGCTGTTAACTTTTGAGGAGTGGCGCCGGCCGAGTCAGCCATTTTAGAGCTGTGGGGGGAGGGGGGACACCGTATCAACAATTTGATAGCGGGAATTTGGGGGCCAATAAGTATCTTTGCTTATTACTTATGATTCCGTGTGAGCCACAGGATAATAAAATAGAGAGGTAATCCAATTTTCGTCGACAAAGACTACAAATATTTACCGGTATGGAATCCCGTGGATCCCTAAATGACACCGTATACTGGACATTTCCCTATTCATTGGAACTCTGTATCACAAACTTTGATGTTCATATCCATATTTATTTCATCTATGCATCACAATGTATAATGAACATTTCCCTACTCACTTGGAGCCCTGCATCACAAAATGTCATGTGCACATCCCTATTTATTGGATCTCTGCATCATATCGTGTAATGAAGACTTCCCTATTCCCTTGGATCCCTGCATCACACAATATCATGTTCACATCCCTATATACACTCGGCAAAAGAAGTTCTTGGACACTTAAATTAAATTAATATTTAATAGAATATATATAATTATATATATGATTATAATAAATTATCAAAATGATGCACTGCCCGTATCAAAAGTGCTCAATTCCTAAGAAGAGCGTAATATGATGAAAACAAGCAGTAAAATAAGAAATATTTATACATAGTAACTGGCAGTTTCATGCACACCAACCACACAGGGTGGTGGCAATCTTCAGACTGAAGTACATCTAATTATAAAAATAGTCAACAGTAATAATATGGTAATACAGCATTTCCAAGTTATTGACATACATAAGTGGAATATCAATAATCCATAATAGGTGTGAAAGTCATTCTCCAGATAGGATAATCCATTATGAGTTGTATAGGTGAAAAGTAAATCACAAGATTAGGTATAGGTAATCCCTGGGGTAATCACTAATCAGTCATAAAGATGGATCATAATAATGAAAAATGAAAAACAATAGTCAATAGAAAACAGGATGTGTGAGCTGGTAGTCTGGTAAATATGGCCATCCAGGAAAAAACATTACGTTACGCCAAAAGCATTGAGTTTGTGTTTCCGTTTATGTCTGCACATAGAGTATAGTTCCGAGCGTTTGTTTAGAGTACATATCCTGGGTGCAGTCATGATGTGAAACTTCTCCGCGATGCATAGGTTGCAGCGCTTTGAGGCCGGGTTGTATGGAGTCGCGTGTTGGATGATGGACCATTTGATGGGGAATGGGTCTTTTTTGCGTTACTATGTATAAATAATTCTTAATTTTACTGCTTGTTTTCATCATATATGATTATATAATTGTATATCAAAATAAGCAGAAAGTAATCCTCTAACAGCTTAACATGGAATTTAGACATGATCACTCATGCATGGCAGATCCCATTCACTTGACAATGGCAAGAAGATTGCAAAAAATTGGATAATCCCTCCATTCAAATGACTGTAAATGCTCATTTCTTGCAATTTCCTTTTACGCACCTTACCATTGCTTAATGAATGTGCTCAGCCATGCATGAATGCGTACATCTTAATTTCATACAGACATGATAGAGAATTATTGTCTGCTTATTTTGACATGCAATTGTTTAATTTATATTAAATATTTATGTGAAATATTTGAACTTCAATGAGTGTCAAGGAACTTCTTTTGACGAGTGTATAAGATCTCTGTATCACAACGTATATTGAACACTTCCTTATTACACTGGATCCCTACATCAGAAAATATAATGTTCACATCCCTATTTCTTAGATCTCTGCATCGCAACGCATAATAAACACCTCCCCACTACATCTGATCCCTGCATCAAGAAATGTGATGTTCACATCCCTATTTCTTGGATCTCTGTATCACAACGTATAATGAACACTTCCCTACCACATTGGATCCCTACATTACAACATTAAATGTTCACATCCCTATTTCTGGAATCTTTGCATCACAACGTTGAAGAGCTTATTTCCAAAAGGCGCTTAATCCACTTTTTAAAAAAATCAGTTAGGTGCAGAATATGAAAGAGAGTTACAAAATACAACTTTTAACCTTTGGTCTACATCTGTAGCATGTTCGGGTCCAAAGTTATGACCCTCGACAATTTCCGGAAATTTGCAAAACATTTCCGGAAATTCCCGGAAATTTGAATATAATTCACAATTTTTATTGTAAAAATATGTTTGTTTTTTATGGTGGTAGAACATTGATATGAATCTACTTAATAAAATTCAATGAAAAAGATTATTGGGATTTTTGTTTTGAAAATTGCACACGAAAACAATTGTTGTTATTTCAAAATATGTGAAAAATTGTCAAAAAGTACAGTTTTCTCACGAAATAACAAAATATCATAATTCAAAAAGTTTGAGAGGTATTTGAATGCGGTTTTCTGTTTTCAATGTTATTTGACAATGTCTTTTAGGTGCACTTTATTTCTAAGTAAAGATTTCCGAAAATAAAGAAAGACATAGGAAATATAGTGGAAATAATCAAATGAATTCAAACACGTTTTTAAGCTTCCACGTGTGGTATGTTTCATTGGGTAGAAAATAAACTTAATCAAAGAAGTGCAACATCCTCATATTAAAAAACGTTGATTTTCTCCTATTTCATTTTTATGGAGTAAGCGCCTTTTGGAAATAAACTCTTCGTATAATGAATACTTCCCCAATCACTTGGATCCCTGCTTCACAAAATATCATGTTCACATTCATATTTCTTCGATCTCTTCATCAAAATGTATAAATAACACTTCCCTACTCACTTGGAGCCCTGCATCACAAAATATCATGTTCACATCCCTATTTCTT
This sequence comes from Ophiura sarsii, assembly GCA_035610835.1. Classification (NCBI taxonomy): domain Eukaryota; kingdom Metazoa; phylum Echinodermata; class Ophiuroidea; order Amphilepidida; family Ophiuridae; genus Ophiura; species Ophiura sarsii. The sequence goes on along the minus strand of CM069454.1, from coordinate 34,951,751 downwards.
GGATCTCTGCATCATAACGTATAATGAACACTTCCCTATTCCCTTGAAGCCCTGCATCACAAAATATCATGTTCACATCCCTATTTCTTGGATCTCTGCATCATAACGTATAACGAACACTTCCCTATTCCCTTGGAGCCCTGCATCACAAAAGATCAAGTTCACATCGCTATTTCTTGGATCTCTGCATCATAACGTATAATGAACACTTCCCTACTCTATTGGATCCTTGCATCACAAAATATAATGTTCACATCCCTATTTCTTAGATCTCTGCATCACAACGTATAATGAACACTTATGGCAGGCTCAATGTCCATCGGCCGAAAATCCCGGATTATCAATCGATAATCCAGGTTTTTCGGCGATAAACTTGGTTTATCTAATTATTGGACATTGGGTCTGCCATAAACACTTCCCTATTTTCTTGGATCTCTGTAACACAACGTTTAATGAACAATTCCCTATTTATTGGATTTCTGCATCGCAACGCATAACGAAAACTACCCCACTACATGTGATGTTCACATCCCTATTTCTTGGATCTCTGCATCGCAACGCATAATGTTTACTACCCCACTATACAGCTGATCCCTGTATCACAAAATCTGATGCTCACATCCCTATTTCTTGGATCTCTGCATAACAACGTACACTGAACACTTCCCTATTCCTTTGGATCCCTGCATCACAAAATCAACTGTACATGTCCCTATTTCATAGATGTCTGCATCACGAGGTATACTGAACACTTCCCCATTTCCTGGGATCCCTGCATCACAGAATGTGATGTTCACTCACATCCCTATTTCTTGGATCTCTGCATCACAAAGTATAATGAACTCTTCCCTACTCCATTGGATCCCTGCATCACAAAATAGCATGTTTAGATCCCTATTTCTTGGATCTCTAATCTCAACGCATAATGAACATTTCCCTATCTCCTTGGATACCAGCATTATAAAATGTGATTTTTGATATCTGCATCACGAAGTACTGTCATCAAGAAAAAGGTAAATGGCCAGGTAATAAATGGGCTGATAACTCTAAAATTATAGCTTAATAATGTCAACATAAACATATTTAATAATATAGAAGATCCGTATTGATCCACCGGAACAACGCGGCCTGTCCAATAATATATGCATGGGCCGGTGAATTCGCACTACCACTGCCAGTCCGCGTGTAGAAAAGCAAAATGCGAAAAATGAAAATCGTACTTATAACATATAAAGCAGAGATCCAAGTGAATAGGAAGTGTTCAATATACTGTGTGATACAAGTGTTCATTATTCATAACATTTCAATAGCAAATTGTTGTGACCGCGGTAAGTGATTTAATACATTTTCAGAAGATATTGTATCGGTCTAGTTGTGCGTGGATGTTACACTCATAAGCACTTTAATAAATGCAACTGCTTCGTATACATCATTGTAGAACACCCATAATGAAGAACGCTGGCAGTAGTTACCTAGTGACATAAAGTGTACACTAATCCATGTAAGTGGGCGAGTTTTTTGTTTGATAAACTGTTTGTGTTCCATTCAAAAAACCTTCAGAAAGTGAGTTGCGTTTACTTTTCAGTTGCATCTGTAGATGAATTGGAATAGCGTCGTGCTAGTTTTACGAATGTTGTTTCAAGAATGTTCTCATCTCCAAGCGTCTTAGATTCCATACAAATATCAAGCAAATGTAGACATCGATCCGATATGAGTGACAATTTGGCTCCATTTGAAATATGTTTCCATACATTTATAACTTTCTATTGTGCTGAAAAAAACACCTAGTTGGCTTGAATAAGTAAGTGGTTTATAAATGACCAAATCAAAGATATGTGAAATGAGTATCATCAGGAAACGGAATAAAATTAACACGGCTTTAGTGCCTCTAGCTATATCTTCCATATTCATAGCTTATAATGTTTTACGCTTATTATTAGCTTGTCTTTATTAAGCTGGCGCATATTCCCAGTGTGAATATCGACTTATTAGGGATGTGACTGTAGGTCATGTTTCCCTTTTGAATAAGATTGTTTACCATGTAATGCCATTTTTAGAGTTCATTTTGAGCATAAGTTTTAAACAGCGTCGTATAGATATAATATCAAATCATTTATATGGACCACCATGAGTCTATTCAATGATACGTTAATTTGGTTGCTCTAATAATGCAAGGGATTAGAAACAAGAGCTAGCAATACCTCCATTGTCAAAAGGAAACTTGAATACATGTCATTTTTCGAATTGCAATGCACCTGTTCGGAATTACAATATTCACCCCTGGTTATTCCTTGCTTTGACTAGCATGTTTGACAAGTGCATGCTATTCCCAGAATCCCTGACTTGGAGGCAAGTATTGACTGATTTCCTCTATAATCTACTACCGTTACTTATTCACTATGTTTTAAATCGCTATTTTAGATATCTCTTTGTCATTCATCGACAGATTTCACGTTACATTACAAAATGGGACACCACCGTAAGTTACGCTTACTACAGCTTATCACTATAAGTGATTTAAAACATTTTCAGAAGATATCGTTTCGTGCAAACTTAGAATCTACAACTTTAAAAAAACAGTCTTTAATTTGTATCAGAAACATCCAATTGTATAACAGTTCCATTCGCGAGGTTCTTAACATACATTACACACCGATTTTCTACCCATTGACTACACAATCAATTTGCTCCGAGCCGATCGTAGCTGAAAAGTTCGGTAACCTCTCATTCAGCGTGAACTTTGCCCAAAAATGCGCGACCTTTGCCCGTTGCCATAGCGGCAGTTCCGCTAAGACTATACCCGCACGGAATTGTGGTTCATAGAAATATTCCAAAAATGGCGGCTCGCACTGACGAAATGTACTATTCGACAACTACCTTTGGAAAAAAGAAATTTTGATTTAAGAAAAGCAAAAGCGATTTTGGTTTCCTCCAAGATGAGGAATGTGCATATTTCTAGAGGATGGTGTTTCCTATTGTATTGGGGGTGACGGTGCCGGGAGAGATATGCCGGGCCATATCGCAGATTTTACTACATTGAGTGCTGCTGCCGTGGCGGATGAAGATCATGGTGCCAATTTTCGGCCAACAGTTGCCTCTTCGCGGGCATTGTTTAAGCAATGTGTGCGATCCCCAAGCAGTGTTCCGTCAAATGTGGGAATTGATTTCATGGCAGGTGTCAGTACTGGTGGGTAATTTTTCATTTTTAACACTTAATATTGAAAATAATAAGCTTATTACATAGGACAACACATCTTCAAAAAAGATAGATAACATTAATAGTAGTAAAACATCGCCTGAATCATGATATTTGGGCAAGGGGTTGCTAAGTTGTGACATTTTTAGTAATAAATGAAAAGGCATTTTTCCACGCCCTATAAAAGCTATGAAGATTGTTAAACGGGGTCAGTCATTACAAACATGCACAAACACAATAGTCAAACGACCTCGCTATTGTCAACACTCCCAACACAGAGGCCTGCAGTGCAAAGCTGTACGATTTTCGCCATGTAATGTCTATGGCGGATTTCATTCCTTGGTATGAAGCTATGACGTTTCCGTGGTCTTCGCTATCTCCAAGCAGATAGAGCAATACGTACATGGACTTTTTTGTAGACGAGGGTTCATTTCATGATCTAGTGAGGTTTAGAATGAGTTAGGATTCCTGTAATTTCGAAGACCACAGATTTTCAAAACGTGAATTTTCCAACATTTTACGACATGAATTTGGTCACAAAACGTATTTAATACTATATATTTTACCGTTCTTCAGATGTTATTAACCCTCCTCTAAAATTCTACATGATTTTTAGCACGTTTCTCAGTTTCTGATGCCCAAATAGACCATTTTCCGAAGCTATTTCTAGCAAATATTGCAGTCACTGAGACTCCATTGTTTTCTTGCGTATAATAAAATCTGACATGCAGCGTGACCTCCCTGCTGACTGCCCATTATCACGTCCATCATCAATCATTCGTTCATGTCTGGTTCATTCTCTCTCAATCTCTGTCAAGCTGTTGTCACACCACTTATAAAAAAACCACCCCAATCCAGATTTACTTACAAACTACCGTCCTGTGTCTTACTTTCCTACATTAGGTAAGATCACTGATTAACTAGCCATTTCTATATTTAAAAATCATCTCCATGCGCAGGTTGATAACCTCACTGAAACTTACAAGTCTGCCTACAAAACTGCCCACAGCACTGAAACAGCTCGTCTTAGGGTTAAAAATAATATATTAAACGAGCTCGACGCTGAAAAAGCACTCCATGTTGGTTCTACTGGATCTTTCATCTGAAATTTGATATGAGACAAATCTTTCGGAATACCTACAACGCGCTATCGGTACCCGTGAACTCCATTCATAGATTATGCTTGAAATGAAGCTTGGGGGATGATTGTCTCAAGGGGGAAATGTCACCCACCTCATAACTACAATGGTTTCTGAAAGCTAGGTGCAGACTATTTAATCTACAATCGTATGTTGACCTGTAGAATAGCCACTCAAAATAATAAAGGGAGTGTTTAAGGTATGGATATGTATTTGCTTCGATGCTGTGTGCGTAGAAGATCTCAACAAAGGGCGTTAAACCAGAACATACTGTAGAGTCAAGTAAAACTGTTCATACTATATATTCATGATATTGTGATATTTGAATGAAACATTAACATTTGTTGTATTTTGATTAGATATTAAATGTCCGTAATGATATTATGCACGTGTTGAACACATATGAAAAGATGTTTCAGAATGTAACATTCCCGCCAAGGGACCTAAGGCTACGGCCATCGAATCCCCATGTGGTATCTGACGAGCGTTGGTGTTTGTTCCAAGGTTGTCAACTTTGGAGGGGTTAGCGCCGCCCGAGTCAGATATTAGAAGGCAGGGCGGCCTAGGGGGGGGGGGGGGGGGGGGGGGGGGGGGGGGGGGGGGGGGGTTACGGGTGCAGTTTTTTGAGACAATTCGCTGTCTCTAAACACAGCAATTTACTGTTTTACTAGACTTCCTTTAACATTATTATACGTAGATTCATGCATAAGTTTGCAATAAGCTGCCTTCCAATTTAATAAATCTAGTTTTATAGACGTCAACACAATTCCATTAACCTGATTCTGGTTAGATTTCAACTTGTTCCTTGATAAGTAGTAGACACTAGAGTGATGAGTATACAACTGATCCCTGGATCCAGTACATTAATCACCTCGAAAGCATGTTTCGAATGTCATATCATTCTATGTAATGTATCAATCATGTTACTATTAATACACCGAAATGCACCATTTCATTTAAACAGAACAATTTGGCGGCACAGGGGACATTGGTATGGCTCAAGCTTCCAGTTACTAACATCTCGATGGTTATACCACATTATGCAAAATACAATCAATCATACTGTCCCATTAACCCTTATCCAACACAGACACTAAACTGAGAAGAATCAAGTAACAGTGTCATTTTCAATGTCTACGTTATACCAGCTTGGTTTATCATATTAAAGGCTTCATTTTTGGACTTTATTGGAAAATGCTTTAAAACATATCGAACCTTGTGTTGGCCATAACAATGTAGAACATGAGAAAATAAGAACATGATGATTTAGTAATGGGCTTTTCTCCATGCGTAACGTATATCATACTCATGCCTTATGATATCATAATGCATTATTGTGAAACTGTATTGATAGAGAGGTTTCAGTGAGTGCAAGAACGCGAACGAAAAAAACCTATAAACATTATAATCTCTTATTTTTACTGCAATGTAATGAAATGTGAACTTCTACATTTTCCTATATAGTGTCGGTTACCAGCAAACAATCACTTTTAAACTAGTGGAAATAGATAGTGTGTACGTTTAAGTTTATTTCATGAATGTAATAAGGTCAAATATTGAACAGCTCAGAAGTATGAAGAATTGTTATGATTAGTGCAAAGTTCACCCCATTAAAAAACTACAGCATTGTCGTCTCGACTAAATCGTTAGCCTCGTTTTCGGAGCACTCCTGCATCACAAAATGTGATGTTTACATCTCTATTCCCTAGAAGTCAGCATCACGAAGTTCAGTCTGAAAAAAAGAACTTTTACAAAACAGTCTTTATTTTTTATCAGAAACATCCGATTTCCCAAACACAACTAAATGCAATAACAGATCAAAAGATGCGTGGATGCTTTTCTTCATGAACATTTAGGTAGAATACCTATAATGAATGCAATGGCATAACTGTTCTTAGACTCATGTAAGTAGGGGACTTCTTTTGATATACTGTTTGTGTTTCACAAGGATCTGTCGAGTGTCAACATCGATGACTTCTTTCTAAAATAGAAACCTTAAGAAAGAGAGGTGCGTATTACCAAAGGACAATTTCGTACATGATCACTACATAGTATTTATTCTTGCGCGCCCTTGTCAGTTGTCTCTGTAGCTTAATTGTAATAGCGTCGTGCTTGTCGTTACGAATGTTGTTTCACTAATGTTCTCATCAATTTCGCCCTGATGATTTGTACTTTTTAGAAACCAACCATGTTGGTATCTGTTTTAGAACCTAACAGAGAATCAAGTAACATGATCTATGCACTAAGAATGACTCCATATGAAATATTTGTCCATACATTAATAACTTGCTGTAATGCTGAAAAAAACACACCAATCAAATATGTGCCTTAGTTATATCCTCCATATTCATAGCTTAGAATGTTTTAATAAGTCTATAAGGTGGAGCAATTTACCAGTGTGAATATCGACTTATTAGGGATTTGACCGCATGTCATGTTCCCCTTTTGAACAAGGTTGTTTACCATGTTATGACTAGTGGTCATTTTTAGAGTTCATTGTGAGCATACGTTTTGAGCAGCGTCGTAATATTTTACTATCAAATCATTTATATGGACCACCATGAGTCTATACAATGATACGTTGATTTGGTTGCTCTATATTATGAAACAAGAGCTAACATTACGTCCTACATTTTCAAAAGGAAATTTTCAAACATGTCATTTTTTCGAATCGCGATTAAGCTCTTGGGAATTACAGTACTCTTCCTTGGACAGTCCAGGCAAATGACCAAATCTGGAAATGTGCTTTATCTGGAAATCGATTGCCTGCTCTGGAAATCAATGCTTTGCATATGATGGTCTGATTCAAAAACTACAAACTTGATTATTACATAAATTTCAGCAATAATGTGTACTCGTTTAGTTTAAAAATGAATTATACATAGCTACAATTAATAAAATAGCAAACATAATTACCCAACGACAATTTATCCACTAGTAATGCTTAATTAAATTAATTGATATTAATTCCTTTTTTTTAAAACGGCACGATCAATATTTAAACGCCACGGTGATTATTTAGTAAATTCTCTTTTAAACATGATTTTATAAGAATGAGTCAGTCCTTTTTTATAATAACCAGTCTCTAGGCAGAAAATTGTTAATTTCGTGAACTATTTAATTTCGTAAAAATTGCTAGTGCTTAAATTCGCGAAAATAATCACCTACAAAAATGGCAGTTTATTTATTATGATATGTGTGTATGGTTTCGAATCGCAACATTTAAGTATACACACAATTGAAGCACTTTGGCAATTCACAAAAATAACTACCTGCAAAATTAAGTTATCACTACATTTCCAGATATGGAAATATAACCTGATTTCCAGATTTGGTCATGTGCCTGGACTGTTGGTTATCTCTTGCTTTTTCTAAATGTTTGACAAGTCCATGTTAATCCAAGAAACCTTGCTTTGAGGGCAAGTATTGATTGATTTCCTCTGATCGTCTACTGTCATTTAACTACATATATTTTAAATCGCTATTTTAGATGTCTTTTCGTCATTCATTTAAAGATTTACCGTCAGACATACATTCTGTAGCGTGCAATGTTACATTACAAAATGGTACACCACCGTAAGTTACACTCACTACAGCTTGGTGCATTCAGATGTCGTTGCACCCACGCGAATTGTACCACATGCTTTATATATAAACAGCACTTACATGATGCTTACGTAAGTTACTTTCGCTCGTAATTTAGAAAGCAAGGACAACTCCTATTTAAAATATTAATCATGGTGATAACATTATACAATCATATTCATTACTATAAACCTCGGAACTGTTTGTAGTTTCTTGTATTTACGAGCGTATAGAGATGATTGCGGCAAGTGTGTCAAAAATGCATCATATTCATCATATAAAGAAAGTTAAACCTAAAGAGCGTGTGTGGTCTAGTGGATAAGACGCCGGTCTCATGATGCAAAGACTGTGAGTTCGAGCCCCGCTACGGCCAACATGTTTGTATCCTTGGGCAAGGTACTTAGTCTCAATTGTTTCGTCGACCCAAGCGATATTTGGGGAGCTGTTAGAATATCAAAATCTAAGTAGTGCTGATAGGCTTGTGCACTTGGTAGCCGCCTAAGTGTAGCGACCAAAGGATTCTGATATCTAAACTGGCAGCGATAATAATTGATTTAAAAAGCGCTTTGGGACTGTGCTTGCATTGTGATATACGGCACAAATTAGGGTTACAAATTTTTGTTCCGTTTTCAAATCGTTGAAATCGGAACAAAAATCGGAACATTTTGAGGAACAAAGAAATACATAAGAAGTACCAAAAAAAGGCGATATTTTTTTTTTGTAACTCAACGAAATCGGAACAAATAAGAACATTTGAAAAACAATAAGATACATTTAGAAGCGAAGAATAAATAGAAAAATTTGATGTATCATTTTGAAAACGGAACAAAAATCGGAACATTTGAAGAAACAAAGAAATACAAAAGAAGTACCAACAAAAAAGGCGATATGTTTTTTTCTTGAACTCAAGGAAATCGGAACATTGGAAAGCCAAGAAAGAAAAAATAGAAAAATTGGATGTATCATTTTGAAAACGGAACAAAAATCGAAACATTTGAAGAAACAAAGAAATACAAAAGAAGTACCAAAAAAAAAGGCGATATGTTTTTTCCTTGAACTCAAGGAAATCGGAACATTGGAAAGCCAAGAAAGAAGAAATAGAAAAATTGGATGTATCATTTTGAAAACGGAACAAAAATCGGAACATTTGGTGAAACAAAGAAATACATAAGAAGTACCCAAAAAAAAGGCGATATGTTTTTTTCTTGAACTCAAGGAAATCGGAACATTGGAAAGCCAAGAAAGAAGAAATAGAAAAATTTGATGTATCATTTTGAAAACGGAACAAAAATCGGAACATTTGGAGAAACAAGGAAATACATAAGAAGTACCAAAAAAAAGGCGATATGTTTTTTTCTTGAACTCAAGGAAATCGGAACATTGGAAAGCCAAGAAAGAAGAAATAGACAAATTGGATGTATCATTTTGAAAACGGAACAAAAATCGGAACATTTGGAGAAACAAAGAAATACATAAGAAGTACCAAAAAAAAGGCGATATGTTTTTTTCTTGAACTCAAGGAAATCGGAACATTGGAAAGCCAAGAAAGAAGAAATATAAAAATTTGATGTATCATTTTGAAAACGGAACAAAAATCGGAACATTTGAAGAAACAAAGAAATACAAAAGAAGTACCAAAAAAAAAAGGCGATATGTTTTTTTCTTGAACTCAAGGAAATCGGAACATTGGAAAGCCAAGAAAGAAGAAATAGAAAAATTGGATGTATCATTTTGAAAACGGAACAAAAATCGGAACATTTGGAGAAACAAAGAAATACATAAGAAGTACCAAAAGAAAAGGCGATATGTTTTTTTCTTGAACTCAAGAAAATCGGAACATTGGAAAGCCAAGAAAGAAGAAATAGAAAAATTGGATGTATCATTTTGAAAACGGAACAAAAATCGGAACATTTGGAGAAACAAAGAAATACATAAGTACCAAAAAAAAGGCGATATGTTTTTTTCTTGAACTCAAGGAAATCGGAACATTGGAAAGCCAAGAAAGAAGAAATAGAAAAATTTGATGTATCATTTTGAAAACGGAAAAAAAATCGGAACATTTGGAGAAACAAAGAAATACATAAGAAGTACCAAAATAAAGGCGATATATTTTTTTCTTGAACTCAAGGAAATCGGAACATTGGAAAGCAAAGAAAGAAGGAATAGAAAAATTGGATGTATCATTTTGAAAACGGAACAAAAATCGGAACATTTGGAGAAACAAAGAAATACATAAGAAGTACCAAAAAAAAAGGCGATATGTTTTTTTCTTGAACTCAAGGAAATCGGAACATTGGAAAGCCAAGAAAGAAAAAATAGAAAAATTGGATGTATCATTTTGAAAACGGAACAAAAATCGGAACATTTGAAGAAACAAAGAAATACAAAAGAAGTACAAAAAAAAAAGGCGATATATTTTTTTCTTGAACTCAAGGAAATCGGAACATTGGAAAGCCAAGAAAGAAGAAATAGAAAAATTTGATGTATCATTTTGAAAACGGAACAAAAATCGGAACATTTGGAGAAACAAGGAAATACATAAGAAGTACCAAAAAAAAGGCGATATGTTTTTTTCTTGAACTCAAGGAAATCGGAACATTGGAAAGCCAAGAAAGAAGAAATAGAAAAATTGGATGTATCATTTTGAAAACGGAACAAAAATCGGAACATTTGGAGAAACAAAGAAATACATAAGAAGTACCAAAAAAAAAGGCGATGTGTTTTTTTCTTGAACTCAAGGAAATCGGAACATTGGAAAGCCAAGAAAGAAGAAATAGAAAAATTGGATGTATCATTTTGAAAACGGAACAAAAATCGGAACATTTGGAGAAACAAAGAAATACATAAGAAGTACCAAAAAAAAAGGCGATATGTTTTTTTCTTGAACTCAAGGAAATCGGAACATTGGAAAGCCAAGAAAGAAGAAATAGAAAAATTTGATGTATCATTTTGAAAACGGAACAAAAATCGGAACATTTGGAGAAACAAGGAAATACATAAGAAGTACCAAAAAAAAGGCGATATGTTTTTTTCTTGAACTCAAGGAAATCGGAACATTGGAAAGCCAAGAAAGAAGAAATAGAAAAATTGGATGTATCATTTTGAAAACGGAACAAAAATCGGAACATTTGGAGAAACAAAGAAATACATAAGAAGTACCAAAAAAAAAGGCGATGTGTTTTTTTCTTGAACTCAAGGAAATCGGAACATTGGAAAGCCAAGAAAGAAGAAATAGAAAAATTGGATGTATCATTTTGAAAACGGAACAAAAATCGGAACATTTGGAGAAACAAAGAAATACATAAGAAGTACCAAAAAAAAAGGCGATATGTTTTTTTCTTGAACTCAAGGAAATCGGAACATTGGAAAGCCAAGAAAGAAGAAATAGAAAAATTTGATGTATCATTTTGAAAACGGAACAAAAATCGGAACATTTGGAGAAACAAGGAAATACATAAGAAGTACCAAAAAAAAGGCGATATGTTTTTTTCTTGAACTCAAGGAAATCGGAACATTGGAAAGCCAAGAAAGAAGAAATAGAAAAATTGGATGTATCATTTTGAAAACGGAACAAAAATCGGAACATTTGGAGAAACAAAGAAATACATAAGAAGTACCAAAAAAAAAGGCGATGTGTTTTTTTCTTGAACTCAAGGAAATCGGAACATTGGAAAGCCAAGAAAGAAGAAATAGAAAAATTGGATGTATCATTTTGAAAACGGAACAAAAATCGGAACATTTGGAGAAACAAAGAAATACATAAGAAGTACCAAAAAAAAAGGCGATATGTTTTTTTCTTGAACTCAAGGAAATCGGAACATTGGAAAGCCAAGAAAGAAGAAATAGAAAAATTTGATGTATCATTTTGAAAACGGAACAAAAATCGGAACATTTGGAGAAACAAGGAAATACATAAGAAGTACCAAAAAAAAGGCGATATGTTTTTTTCTTGAACTCAAGGAAATCGGAACATTGGAAAGCCAAGAAAGAAGAAATAGAAAAATTGGATGTATCATTTTGAAAACGGAACAAAAATCGGAACATTTGGAGAAACAAAGAAATACATAAGAAGTACCAAAAAAAAAGGCGATGTGTTTTTTTCTTGAACTCAAGGAAATCGGAACATTGGAAAGCCAAGAAAGAAGAAATAGAAAAATTGGATGTATCATTTTGAAAACGGAACAAAAATCGGAACATTTGGAGAAACAAAGAAATACATAAGAAGTACCAAAAAAAAAGGCGATATGTTTTTTTCTTGAACTCAAGGAAATCGGAACATTGGAAAGCCAAGAAAGAAAAAATAGAAAAATTGGATGTATCATTTTGAAAACGGAACAAAAATCGGAACATTTGGTGAAACAAAGAAATACATAAGAAGTACCAAAAAAAAGGCGATATGTTTTTTTCTTGAACTCAAGGAAATCGGAACATTGGAAAGCCAAGAAAGAAAAAATAGAAAATTGGATGTATCATTTTGAAAACGGAACAAAAATCGGAACATTTGGAGAAACAAAGAAATACAAAAGAAGTACCAAAAAAAAAGGCGATATGTTTTTTCCTTGAACTCAAGGAAATCGGAACATTGGAAAGCCAAGAAAGAAGAAATAGAAAAATTGGATGTATCATTTTGAAAACGGAACAAAAATCGGAACATTTGGTGAAACAAAGAAATACATAAGAAGTACCAAAAAAAAAAGGCGATATGTTTTTTTCTTGAACTCAAGGAAATCGGAACATTGGAAAGCCAAGAAAGAAGAAATAGAAAAATTTGATGTATCATTTTGAAAACGGAACAAAAATCGGAACATTTGGAGAAACAAGGAAATACATAAGAAGGACCAAAAAAAAGGCGATATGTTTTTTTCTTGAACTCAAGGAAATCGGAACATTGGAAAGCCAAGAAAGAAGAAATAGACAAATTGGATGTATCATTTTGAAAACGGAACAAAAATCGGAACATTTGAAGAAACAAAGAAATACAAAAGAAGTACCACTAAAAAAAAGGCGATATGTTTTTTTCTTGAACTCAAGGAAATCGGAACATTGGAAAGCCAAGAAAGAAGAAATAGAAAAATTGGATGTATCATTTTGAAAACGGAACAAAAATCGGAACATTTGAAGAAACAAAGAAATACAAAAGAAGTACCAAAAAAAAAAGGCGATATGTTTTTTTCTTGAACTCAAGGAAATCGGAACATTGGAAAGCCAAGAAAGAAGAAATAGAAAAATTGGATGTATCATTTTGAAAACGGAACAAAAATCGGAACATTTGGAGAAACAAAGAAATACATAAGAAGTACCAAAAGAAAAGGCGATATGTTTTTTTCTTGAACTCAAGAAAATCGGAACATTGGTAAGCCAAGAAAGAAGAAATAGAAAAATTGGATGTATCATTTTGAAAACGGAACAAAAATCGGAACATTTGGAGAAACAAAGAAATACATAAGAAGTACCAAAAAAAAGGCGATGTTTTTTTCTTGAACTCAAGGAAATCGGAACATTGGAAAGCCAAGAAAGAAGAAATAGAAAAATTGGATGTATCATTTTGAAAACGGAACAAAAATCGGAACATTTGAGGAAACAAAGAAATACAAAAGAAGTACCAAAAAAAAAGGCGATATGTTTTTCCTTGAACTCAAGGAAATCGGAACATTGGAAAGCCAAGAAAGAAGAAATAGAAAAATTGGATGTATCATTTTGAAAACGGAACAAAAATCGGAACATTTGGTGAAACAAAGAAATACATAAGAAGTACCAAAAAAAAGGCGATATGTTTTTTTCTTGAACTCAAGGAAATCGGAACATTGGAAAGCCAAGAAAGAAGAAATAGAAAAATTTGATGTATCATTTTGAAAACGGAACAAAAATCGGAACATTTGGAGAAACAAGGAAATACATAAGAAGTACCAAAAAAAAAGGCGATATGTTTTTTTCTTGAACTCAAGGAAATCGGAACATTGGAAAGCCAAGAAAGAAAAAATAGAAAAATTGGATGTATCATTTTGAAAACGGAACACAAATCGGAACATTTGGAGAAACAAAGAAATACAAAAGAAGTACCAAAAAAAAAGGCGATATGTTTTTTCCTTGAACTCAAGGAAATCGGAACATTGGAAAGCCAAGAAAGAAGAAATAGAAAAATTGGATGTATCATTTTGAAAACGGAACAAAAATCGGAACATTTGAGGAAACAAAGAAATACAAAAGAAGTACCAAAAAAAAGGCGATATGTTTTTTCCTTGACGATATGTTTTTTCCTTGAACTCAAGGAAATCGGAACATTGGAAAGCCAAGAAAGAAGAAATAGAAAAATTGGATGTATCATTTTGAAAACGGAACAAAAATCGGAACATTTGGTGAAACAAAGAAATACATAAGAAGTACAAAAAAAAAAGGCGATATGTTTTTTTCTTGAACTCAAGGAAATCGGAACATTGGAAAGCCAAGAAAGAAGAAATAGAAAAATTTGATGTATCATTTTGAAAACGGAACAAAAATCGGAACATTTGGAGAAACAAGGAAATACATAAGAAGTACCAAAAAAAAAGGCGATATGTTTTTTTCTTGAACTCAAGGAAATCGGAACATTGGAAAGCCAAGAAAGAAGAAATAGACAAATTGGATGTATCATTTTGAAAACGGAACAAAAATCGGAACATTTGGAGAAACAAAGAAATACATAAGAAGTACCAAAAAAAAGGCGATATGTTTTTTTCTTGAACTCAAGGAAATCGGAACATTGGAAAGCCAAGAAAGAAAAAATAGAAAAATTGGATGTATCATTTTGAAAACGGAACAAAAATCGGAACATTTGAAGAAACAAAGAAATACAAAAGAAGTACCAAAAAAAAAGGCGATATGTTCTTTTCTTGAACTCAAGGAAATCGGAACATTGGAAAGCCAAGAAAGAAGAAATAGAAAAATTTGATGTATCATTTTGAAAACGGAACAAAAATCGGAACATTTGGAGAAACAAAGAAATACATAAGAAGTACCAAAAAAAAGGCGATATGTTTTTTTCTTGAACTCAAGGAAATCGGAACATTGGAAAGCCAAGAAGGGAAGAAATATAAAAATTTGATGTATCATTTTGAAAACGGAACAAAAATCGGAACATTTGAAGAA
This sequence comes from Ophiura sarsii, assembly GCA_035610835.1. Taxonomy (NCBI): domain Eukaryota; kingdom Metazoa; phylum Echinodermata; class Ophiuroidea; order Amphilepidida; family Ophiuridae; genus Ophiura; species Ophiura sarsii. The sequence continues at coordinate 34,936,706 of CM069454.1, read as the reverse complement.
ACAAAGAAATACAAAAGAAGTACAAAAAAAAAAAGGCGATATGTTTTTTTCTTGAACTCAAGGAAATCGGAACATTGGAAAGCCAAGAAAGAAGAAATAGAAAAATTGGATGTATCATTTTGAAAACGGAACAAAAATCGGAACATTTGGAGAAACAAAGAAATACATAAGAAGTACCAAAAGAAAAGGCGATATGTTTTTTTCTTGAACTCAAGAAAATCGGAACATTGGAAAGCCAAGAAAGAAGAAATAGAAAAATTGGATGTATCATTTTGAAAACGGAACAAAAATCGGAACATTTGGAGAAACAAAGAAATACATAAGAAGTACCAAAAAAAAGGCGATATGTTTTTTTCTTGAACTCAAGGAAATCGGAACATTGGAAAGCCAAGAAAGAAGAAATAGAAAAATTTGATGTATCATTTTGAAAACGGAACAAAAATCGGAACATTTGGAGAAACAAAGAAATACATAAGAAGTACCAAAAAAAAGGCGATATGTTTTTTTCTTGAACTCAAGGAAATCGGAACATTGGAAAGCAAAGAAAGAAGAAATAGAAAAATTGGATGTATCATTTTGAAAACGGAACAAAAATCGGAACATTTGGAGAAACAAAGAAATACATAAGAAGTACCAAAAAAAAGCGATATGTTTTTTTCTTGAACTCAAGGAAATCGGAACATTGGAAAGCCAAGAAAGAAAAAATAGAAAAATTGGATGTATCATTTTGAAAACGGAACAAAAATCGGAACATTTGAAGAAACAAAGAAATACAAAAGAAGTACCAAATAAAAAGGCGATATGTTTTTTTCTTGAACTCAAGGAAATCGGAACATTGGAAAGCCAAGAAAGAAGAAATAGAAAAATTTGATGTATCATTTTGAAAACGGAACAAAAATCGGAACATTTGGAGAAACAAAGAAATACATAAGTACCAAAAAAAAGGCGATATGTTTTTTTCTTGAACTCAAGGAAATCGGAACATTGGAAAGCCAAGAAGGGAAGAAATATAAAAATTTGATGTATCATTTTGAAAACGGAACAAAAATCGGAACATTTGAAGAAACAAAGAAATACAAAAGAAGTACAAAAAAAAAAAGGCGATATGTTTTTTTCTTGAACTCAAGGAAATCGGAACATTGGAAAGCCAAGAAAGAAGAAATAGAAAAATTTGATGTATCATTTTGAAAACGGAACAAAAATCGGAACATTTGGAGAAACAAGGAAATACATAAGAAGTACCAAATAAAAGGCGATATGTTTTTTTCTTGAACTCAAGGAAATCGGAACATTGGAAAGCCAAGAAAGAAGAAATAGACAAATTGGATGTATCATTTTGAAAACGGAACAAAAATCGGAACATTTGAAGAAACAAAGAAATACAAAAGAAGTACCACTAAAAAAAAGGCGATATGTTTTTTTCTTGAACTCAAGGAAATCGGAACATTGGAAAGCCAAGAAAGAAGAAATAGAAAAATTGGATGTATCATTTTGAAAACGGAACAAAAATCGGAACATTTGAAGAAACAAAGAAATACAAAAGAAGTACAAAAAAAAAAAGGCGATATGTTTTTTTCTTGAACTCAAGGAAATCGGAACATTGGAAAGCCAAGAAAGAAGAAATAGAAAAATTGGATGTATCATTTTGAAAACGGAACAAAAATCGGAACATTTGGAGAAACAAAGAAATACATAAGAAGTACCAAAAGAAAAGGCGATATGTTTTTTTCTTGAACTCAAGAAAATCGGAACATTGGTAAGCCAAGAAAGAAGAAATAGAAAAATTGGATGTATCATTTTGAAAACGGAACAAAAATCGGAACATTTGGAGAAACAAAGAAATACATAAGAAGTACCAAAAAAAAGGCGATGTTTTTTTCTTGAACTCAAGGAAATCGGAACATTGGAAAGCCAAGAAAGAAGAAATAGAAAAATTGGATGTATCATTTTGAAAACGGAACAAAAATCGGAACATTTGAGGAAACAAAGAAATACAAAAGAAGTACCAAAAAAAAAGGCGATATGTTTTTTCCTTGAACTCAAGGAAATCGGAACATTGGAAAGCCAAGAAAGAAGAAATAGAAAAATTGGATGTATCATTTTGAAAACGGAACAAAAATCGGAACATTTGGAGAAACAAGGAAATACATAAGAAGTACCAAAAAAAAAGGCGATATGTTTTTTTCTTGAACTCAAGGAAATCGGAACATTGGAAAGCCAAGAAAGAAGAAATAGAAAAATTGGATGTATCATTTTGAAAACGGAACAAAAATCGGAACATTTGGAGAAACAAGGAAATACATAAGAAGTACCAAAAAAAAAGGCGATATGTTTTTTTCTTGAACTCAAGGAAATCGGAACATTGGAAAGCCAAGAAAGAAGAAATAGACAAATTGGATGTATCATTTTGAAAACGGAACAAAAATCGGAACATTTGGAGAAACAAAGAAATACATAAGAAGTACCAAAAAAAAGGCGATATGTTTTTTTCTTGAACTCAAGGAAATCGGAACATTGGAAAGCCAAGAAAGAAAAAATAGAAAAATTGGATGTATCATTTTGAAAACGGAACAAAAATCGGAACATTTGAAGAAACAAAGAAATACAAAAGAAGTACCAAAAAAAAAGGCGATATGTTTTTTTCTTGAACTCAAGGAAATCGGAACATTGGAAAGCCAAGAAAGAAGAAATAGAAAAATTTGATGTATCATTTTGAAAACGGAACAAAAATCGGAACATTTGGAGAAACAAAGAAATACATAAGAAGTACCAAAAAAAAGGCGATATGTTTTTTTCTTGAACTCAAGGAAATCGGAACATTGGAAAGCCAAGAAGGGAAGAAATATAAAAATTTGATGTATCATTTTGAAAACGGAACAAAAATCGGAACATTTGAAGAAACAAAGAAATACAAAAGAAGTACAAAAAAAAAAAGGCGATATGTTTTTTTCTTGAACTCAAGGAAATCGGAACATTGGAAAGCCAAGAAAGAAGAAATAGAAAAATTGGATGTATCATTTTGAAAACGGAACAAAAATCGGAACATTTGGAGAAACAAAGAAATACATAAGAAGTACCAAAAGAAAAGGCGATATGTTTTTTTCTTGAACTCAAGAAAATCGGAACATTGGAAAGCCAAGAAAGAAGAAATAGAAAAATTGGATGTATCATTTTGAAAACGGAACAAAAATCGGAACATTTGGAGAAACAAAGAAATACATAAGAAGTACCAAAAAAAAGGCGATATGTTTTTTTCTTGAACTCAAGGAAATCGGAACATTGGAAAGCCAAGAAAGAAGAAATAGAAAAATTTGATGTATCATTTTGAAAACGGAACAAAAATCGGAACATTTGGAGAAACAAAGAAATACATAAGAAGTACCAAAAAAAAGGCGATATGTTTTTTTCTTGAACTCAAGGAAATCGGAACATTGGAAAGCAAAGAAAGAAGAAATAGAAAAATTGGATGTATCATTTTGAAAACGGAACAAAAATCGGAACATTTGGAGAAACAAAGAAATACATAAGAAGTACCAAAAAAAAAGCGATATGTTTTTTTCTTGAACTCAAGGAAATCGGAACATTGGAAAGCCAAGAAAGAAGAAATATAAAAATTTGATGTATCATTTTGAAAACGGAACAAAAATCGGAACATTTGAAGAAACAAAGAAATACAAAAGAAGTACAAAAAAAAAAAGGCGATATGTTTTTTTCTTGAACTCAACGAAATCGGAACATTGTAGAGCCAAGAAAGAAGAAATAGAAAAATTGGATGTATCATTTTGAAAACGGAACAAAAATCGGAGCATTTGAAAAACAATAAGATTCATAAGAAATCACGAGATATGTGGATGTATCATTTTCAAAACGGAACAAAAATCGGAACATTTGGAGAAACAAAGAAATACATAAGAAGTACCAAAAAAAAGGCGATATGTTTTTTTCTTGAACTCAACGAAATCGGAACATTGGAAAGCCAAGAAGAAATAGAAAAAATGGATGTATCATTTTGAAAACGGAACAAAAATCGGAACATTTTGAGAAACAAAGAAATACATAAGAAGTACCAAAAAAAAGGCGATATGTTTTTTTTCTTGAACTCAACGAAATCGGAACATTGTAGAGCCAAGAAAGAAGAAATAGAAAAATTGGATGTATCATTTTGAAAACGGAACAAAAATCGGAACATTTGGAGAAACAAAGAAATACATAAGAAGTACCAAAAAAAAAGCGATATGTTTTTTTCTTGAACTCAAGGGAATCGGAACATTGGAAAGCCAAGAAAGAAGAAATAGAAAAATGTAATGTATCATTTTGAAAACGGAACAAAAATCGGAACATTTGGAGAAACAAAGAAATACATAAGAAGTACCAAAAAGAAAAGCTATATGTTTTTTCTTGAACTCAAAGAAATCGGAACATTGGAAAACCAAGAAGAAATAGAAAAAAAATTGATGTATCATTTTGAAATCGGAACAAAAATCGGAACATTTGAAAACAATAAGATACATAAGACATCTCGAGATATGTGGATGTATCATTTTGAAATCGGAACAAAAATCGGAACATTTGAAAAACAATAAGATGCATAAGAAATCTCGAGATATGTGGATGTATCATTTTGAAATCGGAAAAAATATCGGAACATTAGAGAAACAATCAGAAATTCGCAAATAATGGCAGTAGGCGTACGTTCAAGAACCCGTTTGAGCCGAGTTTCTTCAATCTTTTTACAATTTTTGTTTGCATTTTCCCCGTAGGATAGACAACGGACCAACATGAACAGAAGTAGGATGCAGACAAATTCAATATATTCGATTTTTTTTTGGCTTAAAACAATGTTTTGGCATCACAAAACCTTAATATTTACATGCTTGCAGTATAAAAGCCTTTCAACTAAAACAAGGGTAGAGGTCCATAAGATAAAAAGTTTTTGAACTTTTTTAAAAATTTCAAACGGTGTCTTATCATCATGGTATTCAACAAATCTAGTAAATGTCAGATGATGATGTCCGCAACCGTTTGACGGACGCGGAATGACTGAAATTTTCTCTAGATTTGTTGAATTGCATTATGTCCACAGAATGTCATAATCACTTAAGGGGGGGGGGGGGGGGGGGGGGGGGGGGGGGGTGGGGTGTCTATTTTGATTTGCACCAATTTTGGAAACAGATTTCCCCAATGTTACCATGGGTTTACCCCTTAGAGTCATATATCAAATTGAAGCTTAGGTAACAGCGTTTCCAAAAATGCGCGTTATTTTGATCCTGTTGCTATGGTAACCAGTCAAGGCCTCTGATTGGCTAAACACGGGAACAAACGTAACTAGAACACTAAATGTTTCATGTTCACCATACTTTGGTAGATGATGTATGGGACCAATAATGCGCACGAAACAATGAAGCCGGATTTTTTATACGGTTGCCATGGTAACCAGGAACCGACCAATCAGGTAACATTACGTTATATTTCAAATTTGGAAAGATAAATTGAAAATCCGGCTTCATTGGTCCATACCTCTATTCAAGCTTATTATCCATTCTTATTTTCAAATTTCAAACGGTGTCTTATCATTATGGTATTCAACAAATCTAGTAAATGTCAGATGATGATGTCCGCAACCGTTTGATGGACGCGGAATTTTCTAGATTTGATGAATTATGTCCACAGAATGTCATAATCATCTAAAATGCTTTCCTTCGGCAAAATGGGTTTATATTCTTATGTTTTTCATTTTAATCAGTTTCAATGACATTCATTCAGTAATAATCACAAAACTTGCCAATGCACCGCATGCTATCTACTGAAGATAGCTCTTTATTTTAGGGACCGTTCATTATTTATGGTGGAGGGGGGGTTGGGACAAATTCGAGACTCGTATGTTAAAATTACCTAACCCCCCTACAACTGAAACTGAAAATTACATGACCCCCCTGCTAACCAGTAGCTTTTTACACAACCCCCCTCCCCCCTCTCCGAAAATCAACTTGTCACATACTTAAGGGGCTGTCTTTACCTTTGGAATTTTGTTCATGGATACGTTGGCAAATTTTGTTTGTGCCCTATCTGAACGGCCAATAATTTTATGATGCCCCTTCTTTTTATTGTGTGAAATTAGTAAAGGCGAGCGTAGCGAGTTGGAATTTGTTTTCATATTTATACATTTTGGGTGGTTTTGTGAGTCTTTATAACCCGAACAAGTTAGAACATTCTGAACAGAAACGTATAATCCAGTGACTAAACATTCTACTTTTGTGCAGCATTGGTGCAAGGCAGAGATGAGGTGAAAAGCATGCAATAAATCACATTTTAAAATCATGAAATTGGATTTTGAAACATTATACACCCTGTGGCTCTAATGTCTTGACCGTTGATGATTATATAGATGTTTTTCCACCATATCGATTTGCTGTCCAGAAGTCATCTCATAGTAAAAGTCGATAGGCTTTAAGAAAATATGCGCGAAGCGCAGAAAAAAATGGCATTTACACTCCAAAATAGCCTCTAAAATCACTCCAATCACCATCTTTATAGTTTAAACAAATTTACACAACCCCCTCTGTTCAAGAATAAAAAGTTACATAACCCTCTATTTCAACATATGAAAGTTACATGACCCCCCTATAGTTTACCCCCCCCCCCCCCCCTCCACCATAAATAAAGAACGGTCCCTTATATGTACATTTTCCACGCGTGGAATGTTTTAAAAACACGTGCAAAATACAAATTTACGTACGGCGACACGCTTTTTTAAATGACTACATCTCCAAAATGGAATTTCAGAATTCTATAAACTTTTTGCATTTATACTTAAAATTTAACTCTGAAATCAATGGTATTAGATTTATATGATTTTGAACAAACACGTGTTCTTAAAGCAAACATCACTAGTTTCCGTTGGTTTGAGGCTCCTAGTGAATGTGCATGGTCAATGCGATGAAAATGAACGAATACCAACATAATACGTTCAGTCTTGGGCGGTTTTTTTAATCACAAATTCGGAAATAATGGCAGTAGGCGTACGTTCAAAGAAACCGTGTGTGCCGAGTTTCAATCTGTTTACGATTTTAGTTTGCATTTTCACCGTGGAATAACCAACGGACCAACAAAAACAGAAGTATGATGCAGAAAAATTCAATACATTCGAATTCTTTTGGCTTAAAACAATATTTTGGCATCACAAATCGTTAATATTTACATTTTTGCAGTATAAAAACCCGCCTTTTAATAGGAAAATGCGACATTATTTGAAATACATGTGGGTTGGGGGTATCCTTGGTATGCCTTCCAACCCAGACAAGGGTAGAGGTCCATAAGATAACAATTTTCTTGAACTTTTCAAATTTCAAAAACGGTGTCTTATCATCATGGTATTCAACAAATCTAGTAAATGTCAGATGATGATGTCCGCAACCGTTTGACGGACGCGGAATGTCTGACATTTTCTAGATTTGATGAATTGCATTATGTCCACAGAATGTCATAATCACTTAAAATGCTTTCCTTCGGCAAAATGGGTTTATATTCTTATATTGTTCATTTTGAACAGTTTCAATGACATTCATACAGTAATATTCACAAAACTTACCAATGCACCGCATGCTATCTACTGAACATAGCACTTTCATATGAATTTCTCTAGTATAATATTGGTAGCTAACATAGCACTTTAATTCAGCCATATAACAGCGTGATGTTGCTGGTTATATGCTTTGTTGACTTTCCAACAACTGAGAACAATACAAAGTCAATAACCAATCTATTGTCTGATACGCATTTCACCTACACACAAATTGTGAAAATGCTCAATAAATTTAAACCAAGTTGCACTCTTTTAATCATAGTTTCTCTCATTTATCTCTGTCGAGAAGTTAAAAGACATGGTTGGAAAGAGGAAGATTTCTGCTTTCAATCTAATGTAAATTTTATATAACAGGGAACTATTTGACCTATTTTCTCATGTGAGACAAAATTGGTTCAAGATATTTCATGTTCATCCCTGATTCTGCACAATCGAATGACTCAACTCTAATTGGTTTATTTTTCATCTCTAAATCCTCTGACCTCTCTTTTGACCAATCATTATGACTTTTACAGACATGAGAATGGAGTCCCTGCTCTCCCAATCAGAACTTAAACTAAGTTTATCGGCCATCGGGTCGCAAAGTTACAACATTTAGGGATCGTTTTGGAAGTGCATATTTGCCGAAAATAGCATTGATGCACTGTAAAACGAACCAAACTAGCACTTTTCACTTTGAGATCCTCCTAACGGTAGATTTTTTTAAAAATACAAATAATATACTAAAAAAAGCATAACAATATCAGCTTCATTTTACAAAAACAACGAAAATTATAGGATATTTGATCGCTGAGCTATGATTTTTAGACCTTAGAAATCTGATGATTTTAGGGGCAAAAACTGTGAAAGGCAGCGCACGGTTGATTTTTCTCTTAAGTTGCGCTAAGAAATTCATATGATATGCACATTTTAAAAAAAACACGTGCAAAATGCAAATTTATATACGGCGACACGGTTTTTCAAATGACTACATCTCCAAAATGGAATTTCAGAATTGTATAGGCTTTTGCATTTATACTTAAAAGTTAACACTGAAAACAATGGTATTAGATTTAAATGATTTTGAACAACGGATTTAACATTACGGTTGACAACTGTAATAGTTGTGTGCACCCGACCCTTAAAGCACACATCACTAGTTCCTATTGGTTTGAGGCCCCTAAGTGAATGTGCATGGTCAATGCGTTGAAAATGAACGAATACCAAAAAAATACGTGCAGTCTTGGGCGGTTTTTTTAATCACAAATTCGCAAATAATGGCAGAGGCGTAGGCTACGTTCAAAGAACCCGTGTGAGCCGAGTTTCTTTAATCTTACGATTTTTGTTTGCATAGACAATGGACCAACATAAACAGAAGTAGGATGCAGACAAATTCAATATATTCCAATTCTTTGGGCTTAAAACAATGTTTTGGCATAAAAATCTTAATATTTACATTGCAGTATAGAAGCCCGCCTTTGAAAAGGAAAATGCGACATAATTTGAAATACTTGGGGGGACCCCTTTTATGCCTTCCAACTCAGACAAGGGTAGAGGTCCATAAAATAAAACGTTTCTTAAACTTTTCAAATTTCAAGCGGTGTAGTATCATCATGGTATTCAACAAATCTAGTAAATGTCAGATGATGGTGTTCGCGCCCGCAACCGTTTGACGGACGCGGAATGTCTGAAATGTTCTAGATTTGATGAATTGCATTATGTCCACAGAATGTCAAAATCACTTAAAATGCTTTCCATCAGCCACACAAAATGGGTTTATATTCTTATATTGTTCATTTTGAACAGTTTCAATGACATTCATACAGTAATAATCACAAAACTTACCAATGCACCGCATGCTACCTACTGAACATAGCACTTTATATGCACATCAAGTTTCCACGCGTGGAAAGTTTTAAAAAAACACGTGCAAAATACAAATTTATATACGGCGACACGCTTTTTCAAATGACTACATCTCCAAAATGGAATTTAATAATAATTAAATGTCAGATGATGATGTCCGCAACCGTTTGACGGACGCGGAATGTCTGAAATTGTCTAGATTTGATGAATTGCATTATCTTCACAGAATGTCATTATCACTTAAAAAGCTTTCATGTGAAAGTCCAGATCATTAGCTAAGGGATCACGTCAAAACTCGACCGCCCGGCAACCGCCGGTTACGGCCGGTTCCGTTCGGTTCTCACAAAACGTGTCGTCTGTTATAATATACACACATAATGAGGTCAAATAGTAACACTCTGGTGAACACGACCGGTTGAAAGTGCCTCGTCACACACGTGAGCAATAACATCTGAAGTAATGGGCTCTTTTAAGACTTAAAAGTCTCAGTTAAACAACCAGTACAATACAGCTATTGATTTTCGCTGGGGTTGGCTTTTTCAATCTGTTTATAGCTCAATTAACTTTTTAAAATCAATACCGAAAGTCTATGAATGGTTTTTTTTTATAGAACGATTATAGAGAGAGCTATTATGACCGCAAAGTAACAGATTGATAGTGTAAATTGGTCAGATTACAGCATTAAGTCAACCGGCGGTTGTTCAGTGTTGCATGCGCGAATATTCATATACCAGTAAAACATTTGACCTGAAAGAACCGGGCGGAACCGCCCGTAACCGGCAGTCAACGGGCGGTCGAGTTTTGACGTCTCCCCTAACTATACAATGGAATCGCCCAAACTGGTTATTTTTTCTTAGAATTTTTTATTTTCGTCAACATTAGTAATTCACTGACTGGGCATTCAATGAAAATGGGCATGCCAGAACAGCCTACACAATTTGAGACATCTCATTCCGAGCATTTGGATCCAAATGCTCCCAATCAATCAAAAAACTACTCTTCCCTTTCATTGTAAATTGTTGACGATAAGGATTTGTGTCGATAAAAACCAACCGTCGTTGAGATTGTTTATTCTATTACAGAAAAGTCAATACTCTGAATTTTGAAATGACCTGGCTTTGCGTGTCGCGATCCTGAAGCATAGCTCGGAGGACGGTGCTGCGCACCGCTTGGATGGTACGGTACCTGATCAATTTCATTTTTGGGCCCCCCTAAACTTTTCTGGATCCGCGCCTGTTCATGTACATGTCCCAGCCAACATGTATGCATGGCCCCATGTGGGCTACATGTGGGCATGGGCTACATGTAGGCAAGGGCTATGTGCGGGCTGACCACATGGGTCCCATATGCCGGTTTTACAAGGGCCATAATGGGCTACGTTTGGGTAAACTTATCGGGGTCCCATACAGGCTGACCACATGGGCCCCATGTGGGTTTTACAAGGCTCATAATGGGCTACGTTTGGGTAAACCTATCAGGGTTCCAAATAGGCTGACCACATGGGCCCCATGTGGGTTTTACAAGGGCCACAATGGGTTACTTTTGGGTAAACCTATCAGGGTCCCATATAGGCTATAACCACATGGGTCCCATAATGGGCTACGTTTGGGTAAACATATTAGGGTCCCATATAGACTGACCACATGGGCCCCGTGTGGGTTTACAAGGGCCATAATGGACTACGTTTGGGTAAACCTATCAGGGTCCCGTATGGGCTGACCACATGGGTTATATCACTATCAGGGTAATTCCACGCAGGCGCACTGACCTTGGTTATATTGGTTTCGTAACACTATGGATTTCGCATTTATAAATGTTGATAAATGATTCGATCCACATCATGCGCACTATTTCATGCCAGTCATTTATTCGGGTACGTTAATAATTCAATTATCAATTACCTTATAGGCCCTATAGGCTGCCCATAAGGGCAAGGCCATTTAAAACCCTGATTTGGCCATAATTAAATCCCCCATTGAACCCATGGGGCCAACTCGCATGGGCCCCTTTCGGACAAAGTGACCAAAATAGCAAGTGTCCCATGTGGGCATGCGCCTACTCAGATGGGACCCGTGGGGGCCAACTCGCATGGGCCCCTTTCGGACAAAGTGGCCAAAATATTAAGGGTCCTATGTGGGCCGCCCAAATGGGGCCCACATATTTACATGGGTATGGTTTCTATTTAGTATGAATCCTTTCATGTACAGGGTGTATCAAAAAAAACCGCAACACTTTTTGTCGCGAGCTCTCCGATTACGGCAAATCACAAATCAGTCTGAAATTTATATATTCTGTTAGGTGTACTTATTGGCTATCACATAGTCAAATTACAGCGATATCAATTATTGATTCGCTGAGATATCAACGATACACGTAGACAAGTGCAAAACACGTTTTACATCGTTTATCCTGTATGCCTGATTTTCTTGTCAGGTGAATATTAGCAAGACCCTTTAATAACTCGTTGTACTTAAATAATTGGAATCAAACTCATCATTCTGAGAAGAAAATGTCATGTTAAAGGTATCTAATATCTGGCTATTACAGTATCATATCAATATTAATTAAATCTGGCAATAAATGAGTTGATAGTTTAATGACACAACCTGAAAATCCAGATTACAAAGTTTGTTTGCAAATCCTCTCTCTTTTTCTCTCGTTAATGTCATAAATAAAACAGTATGGCACATTATTCAAAAGATAAACAAATGGAATAGTCCAGTGAAGGTTGTGATTGTCTTGTATGAATCAGTCATTGTTAGTCTGTTGTAAATGGGACATTATGGTGCTGCTCGACCCTCAAAATGCTGTCCTTGTTTTAAGATGCATCGATTATGAACTTGAACGTACCATAGACATTATGTGGCGATCATAGCAATCGGTGGTTCAGAACTTAAAAAGGGTGATTGACGAATTCAAATGGTCGAATGATTATCAAATTACACGATTCAATGATGTTATGTACCACCTTACTCAAACAAAGGAAATTAAGATAAACCATTCCAGACATTAAGGTTACATAGTTATTAAACTGTTAACCCATAACACTAATCGGACAGGAAAATCCAAGTTTTTAGAACGAACGATGTAAAACGTGTTTTGCACTTCTCTACTTATAAATACCTTTAATATCTCATTGAATAAATAATCGATATCGTTGTTATTTGACTATGTGATAGCCAATAAGTAGACCTAACAGAATATATGAGTTTTAGAGTGATTTGTCTTTTACTGTGATCGTACAGCTCTCGACAAAAAGTGTTGCGTTCTTTTTGATACACGCTGTATAGTCTCATCACCTGCCTGTGAGAAACTCTTGTTGCAATATTGACATGGGTATGGTTTCTTTAGTATGGATCCTTTCATGAATAGTGTTGTACCCTGCCTGTGAGAAACTCTTGTTGCAATATTTACATGGGTATGGTTTCTCTTTGGTATGAATCTTTTCATGTATAGTCTTATATCACCTGCCTGAGAGAAACTCTTGTTGCAATATTTACATGGGTATGGTTTCTCTTTGGTATGAATCTTTTCATGTATAGTCTTGTACCTTGCCTGTGAGAAACTCTTGTTGCAATATGGACATGGGTATGGGTTTTGTTAGAATGGATCCTTTCATGAATAGTCTTGTACCCTGCCTGTGAGAAACTCGTGTTGCAATAATTCCATATTAAAGAGAAACCACACCCATGTAAATATTATATTTACATGGGTATGGTTTCTCTTTAATATGGATCCTTTTATGAATAGTCTTGTACCCTGTCGGACAGTGGGTGAGAAACTAGTGTTGCAATATTTACATGGGGATGATTTCTCTGTAGGATGCTTTCATGTAATAGTCTTGTACCTTGCCTATGAGAAACTCTTGTTGTAATGTAGGCCTACATAGTTTCTCTTTGGTATGCCTTGTTTTATCAGTTGCCTGTGAGAAACTCTTGTCGCTATATTTACATGGGTATGGTTTCTCATTGGTATAAGGGGGCTGGCATTTTCTTCGGAAGGGGGGGGGGGGGGGGGGGGGGGTGGGGGGGGGGGGGGGGGGGGGGGGGTCCCAAAAATGTGGATAGACCCAGACAATTTTTTCATGACCCCCCCTATCCAAGAGCTGCATATTTTTATGACCCCCCCTACCAATACAGTCCATTATTTTGTGACCCCCCCCCCACACACATTTTAGAAAGCATGCTTTGATAAATTTGTGACCCCCCCATTTTCAATGAAATAATTTTATGACCCCCCCCTGTTTTCATGTCAAAAAAACTATGACCCCCCCCCCCCCCCGAGTATATTTGGGACCCCGCCCCCTTCTGAAGAAAATGCCAGCCCCCTAAATCCTTTCATGCCTTGTCTTGTGACCAACCATTGAGAAAATCTTGTTGCAATATTTACATGGGTATGGTTTCTATTAGGCCAAATAAAAAAATATAGTAGTTTCTCGTCCCCGCGCGCATCCGTTTTGGCTGCCGCATCCCAAAAAGTTTTTTTTTATTTTTATTTTTTTTAAATTTTTTTTTATTTTTTTTATTTTTTTTAATTTCAAGATCACACTGATGTTGTTAATGGAGAACGTGTCAATATTTTAAAAAAACCTGTGTTACAATCAAAAAACAACACAACAGGCGAAATGTACTCATTTTAAGGTTATAAAGCTAGTCTTAGAAAAGTGGCGGCCATTTTGAAGCAAAAACATTTCCACCATGTTGGAAAAAGCGAAACCAGTTTTGGAAAAAGGGGCATCCGCCATCTTGGATCCGCCATTTTGGAAAAAAAAAAAAAAAAAAAAAACTGCCCTCATCCTCCATTTTTCAAAAAGTTGGGACGAGAAACTAGTTTTTTGTTTTTTTTTGGCCTTAGCATGAATCCTTTCATGATAGTCTCATCACCTGCCTGTGAGAAACTCTTGTTGCAATATTTACATGGGTATTCTTTCTCTTTGGTACGGATCCTTTCATGAATAGTCTTGTACCCTGTATGTGAGAAACTCTTGTTGCAATATATGGGTATGGTTTCTCTTTGGTATAAATCTTTTCATTAGTGTTGTACCTGCCTGTGAGAAACTCTTGTTGCAATATTGACATGGGTATGGTTTCTTTAGTATGGATCCATTCATGAATAGTCTTGTAGGCCTACCCTGCCTGTGAGAAACTCTTGTTGCAATATTTACATGGGTATGGTTTCTCTTTGATATGAATCTTTTCATGTATAGTGTTGTACCTTGCCTGTGAGAAACTCTTGTTGCAATATTGACATGGGTATGGTTTCTCTTTATTATGAATCCTTTCATGTAATAGTCTTATACCTTGCCTGTGAGAAACTCTTGTTGTAATAATGTACATGGGTACTTGTACTTGGTACTTGGTTGGATATCCTCCGTAGTACTCCGCAGGGAAGTTTTAACAGGAGGTGGGTGGTCACAGGGCGATTAAGGTTGGGGGATGCTCTGCTTCAGATTTCTCTTTGGTATGAATCCCCCGGGATGAATCCTTTCATGCCTGGTTTTATCACTTGCCTGTGAGATATTCTTGTCGCAATATTTACATGGGTATGGTTTCTCATTGGAATGAATGAGAGGGGGCGGGGCGTTCAGTAGACTATATAGAGGCGTGAAAACTGCAATTTTCTAACTAATTTGCCTGTAGTCTTTCTTTCTCCTTTCTGTCCGTTTTCCTTTTACCTTTCCTTCTCTTCCCTTTTCATCTCCTCTTCTCCCTTTATTTCCCATCCTTTGCCGATTTTCCCGGCCAATTTTTTTTTCAGTGGGGGTCGGTGACAGTGGGGGGTCCCGACCCCACTGAAATTTTTTTATTATTTTTTTCCACCGACTCGGGTGGAATACGAGTAGGAGGAGTACGACTCGACGATTCATATAATTATATATTAGGCTACAGTCATTCTTGGCTTAGGTTTTTGGTGACTTGGTTGACTTATAATAGTACACACGATCACGAGATGTAGTCGATCGGTTCACATTATATTAAGGCTACCGTAACCGGTATTTACTATTAAATCGGCAGATCTATAATAAACAAATCATCCGAAACCCGATTGTTTGTTTGTTTCTTGACGGTCACCTAACAACACTACGATCCGATCACAAGAACACGTAAGCTGTGGCAATGAGGGCGGTATAGCATGTAGCGTTTTTTGTTCCGTTTATTTTCGGAACATCAAATTCCCGCCCCTAATCTCGGCCATACATGTGCATTGTGGAAAGCGCTATATAAGAACGGTAATATTATTATTATTATTATTAAATAGACGCTATGGCACTTGTGGCACTTGTTAGTACAATATCGTTTGCGCATCTCACGATGACCTCCGGAGAAGGTGGCCACAGACAAGTTGAATTGTTAATTTGGCTAAAACAACATTATTATCACTTAGCTGAGCTCCCTGGTTTACATTTGGATGATATTGACACTAGAGGAAGAAGGAATTCCCCACACCAGGAGGTTATCAATAATAATTTTAATGATAGTGGTTTCGAACTGCAGTCAGCTGTCCACGTATTCGAAATTAAGATTCGAAGACGAAGGGACCAAGTGTTGCCCAGTCAGGTAATAGCAGTCTAAATAATATCACTATTGATATATCTATAATTATACATTATCAAGGTAAATAAGCGTCACAACAGTACTGTGCTATAAATGTATTAATAGCACATACACAGCCAATCCAGAATTCCACAAATTTCACTTATTGTACAGCTTCAGAATGCTGTAAATTTGACATCGTAAATAACCTGATTAATTACAGCACTGTAATTATTAGCCAACTTGGTGTGTGTGTGTTTAGTAGATGATTGTCTAAGTCGGGGTGAGTGAGAGGTATCCTACTGTGAAAGTGGTGTGTAGGGTAGAGCTCTGCCACATAAATCATCACTAAAATAGTCACTGTCGATGAGTGCTATTAATTCCTTATAGCACTCGGCAGCGTATGACTTTATGACCGTGTAAGTCTTATTTGCAATCAAATACATATAATTATGCTTGGACAATATTATTTTTGATATATACGAGCGTCTCCATTCTCCCATAGAATTCTCAAAGATGAAATGTAATTATGTTTTAGACCACGCATACGTTAATTCCGGATTAATGGTGTTTCTCTGAATTATGCAATTGGTTAGCTCATATTCTTCTTTATCAATGTTACTTTCCAGAGCATGGAACATTATATCGTATAGTTGAGGGACGCCTTTTTGACCCATTGCTACACTGCGGATTCGCCAATAAAACTGAGAAACAGTTTCTTTGCGTACCAGTTAAGCAATGTTCTATTAGGCTATTAATGACACATTTGTGTTGTTTTACTGAACAAAATTAATATGTCATTATTTTTTTAGTTCTGAACATTTTGTGCATGCGTCGTCAAGCTGGGCGGTGTAAATTTATATACCTTGCTAATTACTATTCCGATCTTACTCTCCAGTGTTGCATTCAACATTACACCGCTAGCAATTTACGCTGTAGTTAGGGCATTACAACTAGCGAGGTAGCGACATTCTCTAGTAAATTACGCCACTTTGGTGTGCTCAACCAATTGCTACGTAACCGAATTCCTGTCGATATCGAGATAAAACCAACAGGCTGGCAGTTCTTTTTTGACGAGTGAGCCATCGAAGCGCATGAGACAGCCCTTTAGCTGCCTCTCCAAACACACAATTTACTGTTTCACTAAAAAAGGCTTCCTCTGTATTTGTGCAAT
This sequence comes from Ophiura sarsii, assembly GCA_035610835.1. NCBI lineage: Eukaryota > Metazoa > Echinodermata > Ophiuroidea > Amphilepidida > Ophiuridae > Ophiura > Ophiura sarsii. The sequence goes on along the minus strand of CM069454.1, from coordinate 34,919,572 downwards.
AGGCTCCCTACTGCATATACAGTTGTACTATAATAGACGTCAACACAATTCCATTAACTTGATTCAGGGTAGATTTAAACTTGATCTTCGTTATAAGTAGTAGAAACTAGAAAGACTAGAGTAAAGGTTCCCTGGAGACAATACATTAAGCCTTAACAATACTAGGCATGTCTCAAATGTCAGATTATTTTCCATGTTTCACAAATTTTACCCTTTACAAGCTGAAACGCTTCGTATTACTTTATCGACACACCAAAAGCTTCGTGTTACCAACATCTTGATTGTCGTGGCTGTTTACAGTGTTCACGATCAGTAGAGTGCTGTATGACAGTTTATTAATGCCAGACGCGATACACAGTCATTCAATACGCGTTCGGGTCGACGATCCTTTAGGAGCTGTACAGCAGGGACAGGTTCATCATCAGAACCATTTGTGATATACAGCGCTGAGATGTCTTAATTATGGGCTGCTGTTACATTCTCCTCACATTCATCGGACATTTCAAGTCTGCTTGAAAAAAAACAAATTCGCTAAAAAACGGAACTAGATATCGCAACTTTCATCACCACAATGCTTTGTGAAACGTTGGTGACGTCACGTTTTGGTTCTATTTACCGTTAGTTCAGTACAAAGATAAACGTTTAAATGACACGTTTTTTGCTTGTCAGTAGTAACTACCTGGGTCATGGTGGATCGGCCTTGAGTACAAAGAAAATAGTCCCTGAAAAACGTCCAGTAGGAATGAAATTAATTGGCATAACAACAACAAAAATCGACGTATTAAAAGAATATCTATGGCAAGATATAAGGTGACGCAAAAATCCGGACTAATTTTAAGGCCATACCTTCTACCTTTTAGGCAAAACTTGGAAAAAGGTGTACTTTAGGTCCTACAATCAAGGAAAAAAGGTTAGCACACTTTGTCCTAATTACAGAAAAATACGCCCCTCTCTCCGGAGGCAATGCTGATGCGAGTCATGTTATCAGAAGCCTTGGCAGTTCCCCCAACATTGATTGATGGGGGGTGGGGAAGGATTTAAGAAAAGGAGAGACTTTTGCTTTCTATTAAACAGTGCTATGACCCTAGGCTGATCTATATTGCGAGCACAGGGATAGTTGTAATAAGTTGCGTCAAGTGTGCCAACTATTATTTTCCTTGATTGTAGATCGTTCAATACTAGAACATTGAAGTTGCCAGTGAGTATCGGTCGATACTGGTACGATTTCACTGTTCCAATATCGGGCGATGTGTACCAGTGTGATTTGTCCCAGTATTGAACGAATCTGGTACATAATTATGTTGCAGTTTCACCCGATATTGGTACATCTTATATTTTATAACGTTCAAGAATCGGACGATACTAGTACAGTACAGAATCGTGGATCTTAAATACATATTTCCTCAAACTCCAACATGCTCTCAAATGATTGAAGATAAACGTGAAAACCATTGAACTAACAACACAAAACATAGACACTGTGACCATCTTTCTTAGACACTTGTAACTCATCTTTTGGATTGCCGTATCCAGTCACAAAAGATAGCACACTCAATTTAAATTACGTATATATAATTACATTTAATGTGATTGGAAGTCGCGCTCATCCGTTTACAGTTTAAACAACTCATGGATGCAGACATTTAATCTACATTTTCCAGGTTGTTACTGTAGAAGATGAGAATATACCATAATACATTATTTGAGGTTTCTATGAATGCAAGGACGCGAATGTTTATCTTTTTAAATCCCCAGATGCATTCAGATTAAAATATGCTGACAAGTCTGTTTGGTGCTCTACACATCAATTACTTAAACGGGGATTAACCCATACCTTCATCATCACTACAGATCACTGCACTAGATGCTGGTAGCGTGGCAGCGCACTCGTCACCAATCTCGTGTAGCGATCAGGCGGACTATCATATGCAGATGGAAATCTTGAGATTTTCGAAGCTGACTCCGTGGAGCGATCCTGTTGAGGCGGTACTTCCCCAAAGATGACCTGGGCTCGATTCGGGGCGTTGGCACAACCGAACATTTATCCCTAATTTAACCTGTTTTTCTCCCCCAAAATAGTACGCCGTGGGGGCTAGGGTCAGTACGTAAGTGTGGTTCACGTGTAGGCGATTCAATTTAACCGCAGTGATAGCTAGCGATAAACACTGCGGGACGGAGATGCATGCTTAACGTACTGCAAGCGGTACCAACCGTCTACTCCACTCTGCAACGTGACCAGCAGATAAACAAGGTATTTGACACTCAAAATTAGGTCGTAAAAAGTCCTCGTTCCCAAATGTACGATATGGCATTGCTGCAGAGCATTCCCTTGATGTTGGGAATCCATGGTTGATATTTGGTGAACACATGCATTGGAACAAGTGGACCTGTGAGATCGGTATTAATATTTACCCGTGTTAACAGCAATTGTGTTTTGCATTAAGCTCATATGTGACATGTTCTACCAAAACCAGACGGAATTGGGCAGAGCTCCAAACTGAGAAATAGCCCAAAACATAATTGGGGTGATTTTGGGGGGAATTTGAGTGTCTGGTAAATAATTAATCTTCAGAGTGCTTATAACAATAATGTGAAAGATTCAGATTAAAAAATCATCCTAAATGTATGTTTCAGTGATTTAAAAAAGCCTAGTTCTAGTAAAAAGCCTAGTTCTAGTAACTTTAAAGAGGGATATCTCAGTTTGGAGTTTTCATAAAGACCGTAAAAGACGAACTTGAAAATGATGTAACTCCGCTTTTGGGAAGTCCGATTAAAAAAAGAGAGGTACCACTGTAAAGCTGAAGATCTCTACTTGAATAATCAACTACTAACTCAATTTTGATACCTTGCCCAATTGTGTCTGGTTTCGGTAGAACACGTCACATATATTAAGCCATCCCTGAAGACCGCGTAGTCTTAATCGTGACCATGATACTTCTCACAATACATAAGCACACGTTTCACTAGCGAAGTTAGATTTTTAACATTTAGAACTTTGTTATTTGATTATAGACAACATACTAAATACACGTGTCTTTTACTTTGATTCACCAACAATATAAGGATGTGTTTAAGCGACTGATAAGATAATTTGGTCATTATTGCATGAATATGTCGTGTAGAAAGTCAGTAAACATAGTAGTAACTGTATACATACAGTAAACGTCAACATCGTTACGTTGGTCACATAAAATATTTCAACATTTTTAAAAAAATTTTGGAACAGAGTTTAGTTTCCACAAAAAATGGCCGACACATGAATGCCCTCTATACTATGTAATATGTATGATACGTTGCGATAGCTTTAACAACTGTAACACGCAGAAATTCAAGCGTTATTAACAACCCATTGTGGCTCGTTGTTTACTATTTACACAATTGAATATATTATTTACATTTTCTTTTATTAGCACCTTAAATTTAGTTATTATCATGGTTCCTTGAAATGTGGTGCCTGGCTAGGAATTACAATTAGCATCAACATGGCCTATGTTACGTATATGTTAATATAGTTAGCGTGTATGTTACCTGCGTTTTACAAGTAGGCCTACAAACTAGTACTGCCGGTATATCCACGGGTATCATTTCAACCGGAATACCATTACAGCGTTTATGGGTTAGGGCGTTGATAGAAAACAATTAATCGAGTTCAGTTTATACATCTTTTTGCAGCGAGTTATGTTGTCTCTGCCTACGATCATGGCAGTCGATGGCTTATCACACCTGTTCGCGTATATACGAAATAGTCTCATTTACAGGGCGACCTCAGTTTTCACCTTACTCTTTTGGTTCGCCATATTTGGAAGTGATATCGCCATATTTGGAAGTGATATCCAAATTGATCGATATCAGCGTAACGAAACACCAGTTGGGCGCGCTTCTAAAATGGCGACGGCTGTGCACTGATTTTGTTTCTGGCGCGGCGCACGGTTGTTTGATCCTGAGACTAATATACCTAAAGGTATATTAGTCTCAGGTTTGATCGATGTTTTATAGATAAAAGGGTTGCACCAGTTAGGACGGGGGACTTTTAATAACATTTTATCACTGCTAGATCCCTTTTCTTATTTGATTTGATTTGGATTTATTTCGGTATCTCCACATAACAATGACAATGATAAAAATGTAAAGAATCTCAAGCTAATACAAAACCACACTAAATTGGGGAAGATACAAGCAGGGCCCGAAGGCTTATTTCCGAAAGGGGTCCTAAGGAAAACGATAAATACTTCAAATAACATTAAAAGACACAACAATTACGTCAACAGACACTGTATACATATTTAAAATTGATACAAAATATTAAAATATTTTTAGCATTTTTAGCTTTAGTATTAAGAAAATGTATGACATGAAAAAAGTATAATTTTGAGGGACACTTCTTTTTACATAGAATTAGCGGTACCATTTCAAATCGAGAGAAATTTTAGTCGTCAAATATGTTTCCGTTTCACCGATTCGTCATAATAATGTGATACGTAACTCAAAATCTGATATCGCATCCAAATAAAAATCATGTGAGCACAATTCTGGATTTGGCCTAGGCCGGACCTGGAATATCGGTTATCCCTACCATTTCAACGCGAGAGAAATTATAGTCGTCAAATATGTTTCCTATTCACCGATTCGTCATAATAATGTGATACGTAACTCAAAATCTGATATCGCATCCAAATAAAAATAATGTGAGCACAATTCTGGATTTGGGCTAGGCCGGACCTGGAATATCGGTTATCCCTACCATTTCAACGTGAGAGAAATTTTAGTCGTCAAATATGTTTCAGTCTCACCGATTCGTCATAATAATGTGATACGTAACTCAAAATCTGATATCGCATCCAAATAAAACTAATATGAGCACAATTCTGGATTTGGCCTAGGCCGGAGCTGGAATATCGGTTATCCCTACCATTTCAACGCGAGAGAAATTTTAGTCGTCAAATATGTTTCCGTTTCACCGATTCGTCATAATAATGTGATACGTAACTCAAAATCTGATATCGCATCCAAATAAAAATAATGTGAGCACAATTCTGGATTTGGCCTAGGCCGGACCTGGAATATCAGTTATCCCTACCATTTCAACGCGAGAGAAATTTTAGTCGTCAAATATGTTTCAGTCTCACCGATTCGTCATAATAATGTGATACGTAACTCAAAATCTGATATCGCATCCAAATAAAACTAATATGAGCACAACATATTGAAAACTTTGGTGCATCTGCTCAACGCAAACCTAATTACCTCACTAAGCACGTAATTTTGAGCTTGTCCCTTGCCATATTGAAACTTCTTTGATCATCACTGCCAAGTGTGACAACTTAACTTACAATTACGCTCGGTATAGTGCAGTAAATAGTATAGGCTTCAATAAAATACCAAACACTTACAATTTAAAATTTGAGATAAACACGCGTTTTCCCAAATAAAAATTACACTTTTAGCAGAAAAGAATGCCACGCATTGACAAAATAGCCTGATTTAGGTCCATTTTACGTGGGTCGGTGTACTAAATTCAATGGCAAAATTTATGGAAGCGTCTGATCGAAAATTACGCTTACGTCAGAATACTAGACAAAATTCCTCAGAGATTGATGTAAAATATAATATGATTGGTTGAAAGGAACTACCCGCGTTTTTTCCCACCAATCAGGACTATTTTAGGCAAAATCTTGGCTCAGCGGATGTTTTGGTCAGTGAATCAATACAACACAATACACATACAATACGACATCGATCCACATGCTTGGGTCGCGGAACTATCGCTACAGGGGTGTTAAAGTATATTATATTATCTATTCAGCTGTAGTTCGTCATTTATAAATAGTCACAATACCTCACGTTAATTGTTGTATTAACGTTTGACGTTGCAATGTTAATGAATTGTTTTCTTGCTTACAAATAAATGTTTATGGTGAAATGTTCAAGCGGCATTAGTGTGTGTATTGTTTACTTCACCCCATTGAGTGCAATGGAAGAGTCCCAGAGTCCCGATAGTACACAGCGTGTGGTGAATTAGGATCACGAAGCGTAGGTTGATTTCATATGGGACTTTATGCGTTTAATACCCCTAAAGTTTTCAATATGTTCTGGATTTGGCCTAGGCCGGAGCTGGAATATCGGTTATCCCTACCATTTCAACGCGAGAGAAATTTTAGTCGTCAAATATGTTTCCGTTTCACCGATTCGTCATAATAATGTGATACGTAACTCAAAATCTGATATCGCATCCAAATAAAAATAATGTGAGCACAATTCTGGATTTGGCCTAGGCCGGACCTGGAATATCAGTTATCCCTACCATTTCAACGCGAGAGAAATTTTAGTCGTCAAATATGTTTCAGTTTCACCGATGCGTCATAATAATGTGATACGTAACTCAAAATCTGATATCGCATCCAAATAAAAATAATGTGAGCACAATTCTGTATTTGGCCTAGGCCGGAGCTGGAATATCGGTTATCCCTCCCATAGTCCCATTTCAATCAACGCGAGAGAAATTTTAGTCGTCAAATATGTTTCCGTTTTAGAGTACAGGCCGTATCGTCGATATACACTCAGAAAATGACACGGTCGACGCACCCCTCACAAGTACAAAACTCTTTCACAATTCAATAGAAGATAGTATACCTGAACTATCCACAGTAGTCGGCAAAATTAAAAGATGTCCATAAAGTGGAAATATCCGTTAAATGTTTCATCGCGATGCAGCCGAAAGGTGCAGAATTTGGCAGTCTGGGCGTCATGTAATATACCCCGCCAGTTGGGACTGGCTGCTAACTGCCTAAATCTAGAGCAACATGATACCTCGTTCCGAGTCCTAAAATGACGTTTTTGAAGTTCAGCTACGTTTGTTTTGGTCCGATTATTATTTATGAAAGAAAATAAATCATTTTGGGTGTAGTTTTATTATGTTTTTTACCAAATGTGACTGCGCATTTCTCACGGATTCTGTTTACTAGTGTTACAACAGCTACGAAATAAAGCACAGAGTCTGAGACAGTCCACGTCGCCGATTTACTTTTAGCGGGGATAGGGCGTTCGAAATTCAAGCCAGTATTTCTTGATATTAAAATAGTGGCAGGTTGAGATATTTTTACCCGGGGGGGGGGGGGGGGGGGGGGGGTAAATAGCCAACATTTTCGCGAAAATAGACCCATTGTAAAAAGTGGCCCCATTATTAGGGATTTTCCAGCACAAATCATACCCCATTGTTTAGAAGTATTGATGAAAATATCCGACCATCCACTATGTCGACTCATGCTTTCATTCAATAGCTCTCCTACAGAGAGCTAGGATTCAGAGCTATGGATCTGTAGTATACAAAACGAAAGCCTAAAAGGGTAATATTTAGAATACCCTACCATTCTTATTCTTCACTGTATAAATTAATATACCCCCTTTGAAACAGGAACTCCCAATGAAATTAGCTATTTCTGTATTAATATTTTCATTCATTTTTGTTCTAATTTATTTTTTGGGGTGGGGTGCACAATGTATATTGGAGGGAGTAGGCACGTGACGGGAGGGGTGAGATGACCAATATTGATCCACTTTTACATGTTGTCAGTGGATCATCTCCTTTATTCCTATACCAAGGAATCCTAGTTAATAATTTGTCCACAATATGACCCTTTATATTTAAAACAAATAATGCCCTTTATAAATGAAGGCTTGAAAATATTGTTGACAGATTATTTACAAAGATTCAAATGGTAAGGAATAAAGGGACAAATCTGATCATCCCGTCACTTCCAAATTTCAGTTCCCCCACTTCAACGAACGGTACTACCATTCTTTGTATCACTGTACAATTTCAAACCTGGAACTAGTACTGTTCCAGAGGTTATCCACACCAATTATTCATGGTTATTCAGGTATCCCGTAGTATTGTGTTAAACAGTCAAATAAATAATGACAACTGAGACAGACATACAATTTTGTACATACATTATATTTTCAAAATTTTCTTTTGATATTCTGAAGTTTAATAATGCTCATCTACCAACAGGGATCATATTCCATGTTATTTTAGGAGGCTTGCATATAAATAGGGTTCGGCAGAATCCATAAACACAGATTTCAGGGTGTTATTCAGGGATTTCATACTTGATCACAGATTTTGGAAATTGTACCGTAACATCGCTGAAATGCTATTTCAGCCGAGATAATTATTCCAACAAGCCGATATTTACTCCATCAATAAGAATCACAAATTATCCAAATTTCGATTGCTATTGCGTGATTTTTTTATATTGCCCTTTCCTTGTTTTTGTTTTTTACTTTGAATTTTTATTCCAATCAAACACTTATTTGTTTACTATCCCTTGAATAATAGATATTTTTAAATTGAGTGGCGAAAAATATGACCGAGCGGATTTAATGCACGTCATTTCCCACTGTTTGATCTCGATTTTGCTTCAAATCACACTAATCACGAAATAAGTCATCGGCGGTCGGCGCAGACTCCAACAGTTTATTTTCACTCTAATACCATGATTTTAAAGTTATTAAGAATCGTACCGCCCTGTATTGTACGATTTATGATCAGAAATGTAAATCTGCTTTCATTTTTTTTCTCGAGGATTGAGGGCGTTCCCTGGAAAAGATCACATAATATACCTTTAAAAGAAATGAAAATGGAGAGGAAAATATCCCACGATGGTTAATCACCATTCAAGGTGTATTAAAATAGTGAATGCCTTGGAGCTTCGTTGTGTTCTACTGTAATTGTAACTCAATCGTGTAATTTACAGTGTAGTATATTGTTCAACGTCACAACAAAAGATGCCACTCGGTCTGATTTTGGCCTGTAAATATCTTCTACATCTTCAGCTTTATAGCTTGATTATCTATTTCAGTTTCAGTCCGAACAGGCATAACAAGTTGTTCTTCACACAGCTACAGTACAAGCAGATGGACATGTCTATGTAGATGTTGGTATGCACTGAAATAAAAGGGAAGATAAAAGCAGAATGAAATTATTTTATTAGTAATACATCGCCTGTGTAAAAATATATCTGGTTCATCGGGCAGACTATTGGATCATTGAAGGTTTGGAGCAGTGTTGACAGTACACTCCTGACAATGCAATTACGCAATGCACATTGGTGCAGGGTGAAGTTTGAAGAAAACTACACAGAAACTGAATAAATAACTTAATCCGGGTTCCGATCATCCGATACCATATCGATAGGTCACATTTCCACGGTTTTTAGCATTTAAAAAAAATAGAAGGCCTAAAAAAAAAGGAAGGCAATGTCATGCGAGACGTCCACCCCATGCTCATAACAATTAAAATGAAATGTGTTGCGGTATAATGTAGTGAACAGGTTTTTCTTAGTGCGGGACGTAAAACAAGATTATAGCCAAATGTAAGCTTACCTTTCATGCAAAACAACCTTGCAGAACAATGCGCCATTTTAGGTCCGGAACTGTTCATTCTTCTGTTTGTTTATGTTTGGTAGTCAGCCTGTATCAAAATAAAAATCAGGGCCAGTTCGGTTAGCGTACGACGCAAGTTTAAGTCATAAATAGGCTTATAAAATAACATTACTAAACTAAAACTTTTAAAAGCTCTCCGATGGTTTTATGGTATAATGATCAGCTGCATCATTGTTTTTGATCAGGTTTTTTCTCACCAACTAGTAATATTCGTCTGAAAATGAAATTTGGCTGAACAGCTACGTGACGTGTGAGTCGACGTGTCTTTCTGTTGTATCTTGCATATTATTTCGAAAATATGCAGTTACTACACTCATACTAGTCATGTCCATGCTACACTAGTCTACAGTACCTCTTCATTTCAGAAAGCTCTAGTCTAGCTCCGTTCCACTTTCACGAAAATCGGACTTGAATTTGTATTGAACCATTTATGAATCACGATCAGGCCTAGGCTTACTTGTGGAGGTGGTGGATGGATCATGGATTGATATTGACGGTAGACTCAAAATCAGATTTTATAAATTATTCATTTAAAATTAAATATCATTTTAATATCATTGAAGCTTATTTTGAATTACGAAATAATTACCATTACCTTGCCCTTTTGACTTCATCCTTATAAAGTTTCCCCAGTTCATGGTCTTCAACTTTCGTCTGATACATGGATATTGGTGATGCTGTAGTAAATTTGTAACATTTTGTACCAACAACAGTTCGTACATGTACACATTGGTGTAAACTGTAGTGCTGACTGTAAAAGATCGATTTGATCATGCATCTTCGAACATTAGATTACGTTTTGGCGAAGAATAGCCAGCTATTTTTCTTTCCAGACACTCTAAATACATTCATCTAGACGTACAGTTTTAAAATATGAATCACGATATGCGATATATCTTGATTTAGGCCTCTAAATCGTGTGAGAAATGCGCACAATATCAGTCAAACCAACGCATGGATTGTGATTGTCATTTCCGTGTTTACAATGACCTTTTATCGAGAAACAAAACAACGCGCGCTGTGATTGGTTAATGACATATACTCGCTGACTACATCGCTCGTAGACTAGCATTGATTGGCCAATAACGATGATGTCATCGACACCGAAAATGGCATCTAGTTTTTATTTCGGGAATAATATTCAAGATTTTTCTTATAATTCTTTCATTAATGTACACGGTAGAATTTTGCCGAACCCCGTCATTAATTTTTAATTGATTAAAGCTTGATTGTTGTGAAGAGAAATTGTACTTGTATAAGGTACGTCACTAAAAATCGTATTTATTAACATCGGCCTGTACTCTATTTTTAATAATGTTATACGTACGTAATTGAACAAAGAACATAGGCTAATTCCTTCTAAGGCATTTTTTTTTAGAAATCTGTAAAAACGCATCATATACCCAGGGGGCCAGCTTAACCCCCCTGTATCCCCATGCTGTAAAAGGTTGGTGGGTATACAGATAACCATTAGGACCTATACAACATTCCTAGGGTGGACAACCTAAAATATCAGGTGCACAAAGATGGGAAACGGGGGGTCAAAGTTCAAGGGGGGTCAAATTTGGTAAATTGTGAGCAAACCATATCATGTTTGGTATCAAATGATAGCAAATTTAATTCTGAACATGGACTATGACATTTATATTGTTGTAAAACAATTTGTTTTAATGTTATGACCTAAAACTGATGTACCAGACCTAGAGTCAAACCAGGAAGAGGCAGACACACGTATGTTATTGCATGCCATATATGCTACTCAAAATGATGATGTGAAACGCATTGTCGTGCATGCAAATGACACTGATGTAATAGTTCTCAGCATATATTACTACGCGACATACTTAAAAGATTTAAATTTTCAAGTGATGTGGATGGTTAATAAGCTTGACGATGAACTATGCCGTGCACTCCCTTTCATTCATAGCATTAGTGGTAGGGACATTACAAGCTACCCATACTTTACAGGGAAAAGGTCATGGCTACAGAGATCCAAAGAGGTAGAGCTGGATTTAATTGCCGGGTTTGGTGAGGAGAATGAGTATCATCAACCAGGCAAGGAAGTTACTCAGATCGGTATACAGTAAAGCTGGCGATGACTCTCTTTTCTCTTCTCTAGAAGAAATCAGGGCACATAAGTTCTTGAACAAGAATAACACAGTGTTGAAAATGCTGCATTCGCAACAATCATTGACAAGACAGCGCACCAAGCGGAACAAAATCTCCCCTCAGCAGAAGAATATGGCTGGACTTTGAAAGACGGTATGTTTGTACAGGATATCAACAAGGGAATATCATGCGGCTGCAAGAGTGTGCCTTTGTGCAACAAGAACTGTGCATGTGGAAAGCAATCAATTGCATGTTACATAGGATGCAAGGGCAAAGGCTCTCCTTCCATATGCAGTCGTGCAATGCATGCTGAAAAAGTAACTTTGGAAAGTGATGACACTGAGAGTAGCAGTAATACTACTTACTTACTTACTTACTTATGTCGTTCTCGAACGGTCTTCGTGATAGCCTGCCAAACTACTCTGTCCCTCATGCATGCTTTCATCTCCTCATCATTCTTCAGTCCTGTGTCTTTCGCCAAGTTGTCCAAGTATGTTAAGGCTGGGCGGCCGACAGATGTGTGTCCGTGTTTGGGTCTCCATAGCAGCAGGTCAGATACAATCTCATTTTCTCTTCTCATGCAATGTCCCGCAAATCTCATCCTTCGATCTGTGATGTTTTGTGATACCTTTTGTAAGTTTCCATACAGCTTTGTTTGGTACCTTATCTTTCCAACTAATGTTGAGTGCAGTTCTCAGCATTCTAGTGTAGCATCCATCTAGAGATTTATTCAGTCTGTTGGTGATGGTCCATGTCTCAGCTCCATACAGTAGAACACTTTGAACAGTAGCTTGGAAAACTCTGATTTTGATTTTTCGACAGAGGCTGGATTTCCACACTTTGTTCAAAGCATTGCAGGCCTTCCAAGCAAGTGCTTTACGTACTTTTATGTCATGCTGGCTACTACCAACCCAAGCTCCCAGGTACTTGAAGTCCTCTACGTTATCTAGGTTACTTCCATCAGAGGTTTTTAGCTGTACCGCTTGTGCTTGGTGGAATACCATGCATTTGGTTTTCTTGGCATTCATGTGGAGCCCAGTTTTGAGTGCTGCTTCCTCAACATATTTCAGCAACTTCTGTGCCTGCTCCTTAGTGTCAGAAAGTAACGCTATGTCATCTGCAAAGTCAAGATCAGTGACGTTCTTTGGCCCTATTCTTCGACTTTGTCTAGGCTTGATGGTGAATCCTAGTTCCTCTTCTCTCCCACTGATAGCTATTCTTAAGCAGTAATCAAGGATGATTATGAATAGGTAGGGGCAAGGGTATCTCCTTGGAGTACTCCTGCTAGGATGTCGAACAGTTCCGTGTCACCATCAGGTGATATAACTTTGGCTCTTGTGTTTCTGTAGTAAGTTTCATCAATTGCATCTGTTATAACCTGTGGGACACCGTATGCTTTGAGTATCTTGATCATTTTCCCACGATGTATGGTGTCGAATGCCTTTTTGAAATCAATGAATGTTATGACTGCAGAGAGATTATTGGAATGTATACCTTCAATGATTCTCCTGAGCCCAAGAATGTGTGAGGTAGTGCCTCTTCCCTCACGGAAGCCATTCTGGTTAGTTCGAAGTAATTCATCTAGGTGAGGTCTTATTCTGTTGAGAATCATTCTGTTATATGTCTTGGCCACAATAGAGTTCAGACATATGCCTCTGTAGTTTCCTGCTTGACTTAGGTCACCAGATTTTGGGACTGGTATCAGGTTCAATATTGCCCACTGGTCAGGTTTTTGTTTTTCTAGGAGGGCCTTATTACAGATATCCAGTATTAAATCATCAAGATTGCATCTTGTCAGGAGTTCAGGTGGAATGGTGTCCTCTCCAAAACTTTTCCCCTCCTTGATAGATTTCTTGGCTTTCTGGTACTCAGTGTTATTGAAGGCAATACACTTAATTGGTAGTTCTTCCAAAATCTTTGGGATGTCTTCATCTTTATCAGTCACTACCGGTGGATTTCCTAGGAGTTGCTGGAAGTGGCAGTACCAATTATTGACACGTTCTTCCTTTGTCTTTCCTTTGAGGATACCATTCCTAGAGGTTTTCCTTCCACTTACTTAGTTAATGAGCTCCCAAGACAATCTGTGTTGCATGTTTAGGGTTGCCTTTTCCACTTCTTTTAATTTCTTGTCCAGGTATTTATTAGCAGTAATGATGAGCATGAACCTGACAACTAAAGATTATGAACAATAAATACTGAGGATGCTGTGCAGGTTGAAAACATGTATGTTTTATAACTCTAGGATATGCAATATGCATATAATGATGCTGGTCATATAGCGTTATCCGATGAAACTTCATGAGTTTCACATAATCCATGTACACAGTACACGTATTAAGATAGGGTTTTGTTACATACATTCAGTTTTTTTGTAATATTTTGAAAAGGAATGGTATGACCAAAGAACTATTACAATATGACATGTTCAGCATCAAATTTGCTTTCATTTGATACCAAACACGATATGGTTCGCTCAAATTTTCATAAAATCTGACCCCCCTGAACTTTGACCCCCCATTTCCCGCCTTTGTGCACCCGATTTTTTAGGTTGTCCACCCTAGAAGTATTGTATAGGTCATAATGGTTATCTGTATACCCACCAACCTTTTACAGCACGGGGATACAGGGGGGATATAAATACTTGATTTGGCCCCCTAGGAATCATCTTAAACAAATCAATTGTTAAAGTGTAATCTTGATTAGGCCTAATGCTTCTTTAGTAGGCTACTATTTCAATTTTCTCATGTTAAAAAATGATATAAATAAAAAAAATCTTTTTTTCTTCTTGTAGAATTAATTCATTTGCTTTTACCTCAGCTTTTACACAGAATTCAATACGAACACACTTTAGACTTCATCAACCTTACGTCTGCCGACGCTAGTCTTTTGCCATGGCGTATGTATTGTGTGCACAAATCTTCGCAATACGCAAAGTTGTTGTAAAAGACTAGCATCGACAGTACGTTCAGCGATGAAGTGTGAAAAGATCTGCGTGGTTAAGTGAGCTACGTAGCTCGAGCAGGACAGAATCATTTCTTACTTGGGCGGAATCAATATTGGTTATTTCGGTACATCACTTCCAAATATGGCGAACAAAAGAGTAAGGTGAAAACTGAGGTCGTCCTGTTAATAATACTCCGCGAACAGGTGTGTTATATTTAAGATGGAATTAAATAAAGACCTCAACGTACAAAATACGTAACTGCATTGTTGGAATCGGAACCATTTTTATTTTCTGTATCTAAGTTTGTGTTATACTTCAATTTTAAAAGTGAATATAAGATATTTAAACAGTTTTAAAAACACACCAAACAAACACGTGCAAATGGGTTTCTGAATCTAATTTACCCATGGAACTTCACCTAGTTTTAAATATCAACTGATGACTTGATGTAGACTGAGTTCTTACATAACCGATGTTTGTTTCATTTATTCCATCGCGAAGTGCCAATCACATTGCACTCCCGGGATGTATGTATTACAAATCGATAGCTAAGAATAAATAACGCCATTATTTTTGATTTTGTCAAGACAGCTCGTCACTTACAACCCGCCGCAGGTGTATTTTCATTTAATACAAGAAACAGGACACTCGAGCCTTAGCAACATAATGGCACTAGAAACGTTGGTCGTGCATCTATAACTATGTTACAGAATCGTGATTAAAGTAAAGTCAAAGGATCAGGAAATTGTGAGCAATTATGTTGTAGACTAATTCCATCTGTCTCCACATGCGCACTGACGCGAAGCTGTGCTGTGTTGGAGACTTGTAAAGCGATGTGCGTTTGATCGCATTACACTGCACCATCATGTTATCGCAAGGGTCGATATGGAGATGCGATACGCACGCACGCACAGCCATCGACGCGTCGCATTGCGTATCGAATTACCGTGACTCTCATGATTAAATTAGCGCAAAAAGCGACGAAAGTCCGGCACGTAAAAAGCATAGAAGCGGACCAGTCCCCTCACCAAGGCCAACGCATGCGCACCACATCCGTCGTTGCAGGGAATGGCGGAGCCGAGTCTAGATTATGCTATGGTGTGCTATCTGTATTTATCGGCATGTTTCTATATATTATACACACAATTGATTGTAAGATTAAATAAACAATCTATAAATAGCATTCTCATCCGTACACTAGATGTTTGTAATCATTGTATTCACTTGTCTTCTTTTTTATCTTCATCTTTTGGGGTCATTTTATATACGTTAATATTTGGTTGTTTTTTCTTCAATATACATTAAATGAATCTGACTACCGGCAGCCTGAAGATGAAAGTAAAAATGTGATTGCCGACACTTTGGAACCCAGTAGTATACTGTATATATTAACGTAATAAATCGAATTGAAAACTAGAAACCATCGCTGGTGACGTCACAGCACCAGGCTGCCATTAGTGGGTTTAACTTTAAATACCTTGTTTGTATTATACACAGCCAGCCATTTCCTGACCTTTTGCATTACCTTGTTTAACAATATGAATACTTAACCTCATGAATATGGATGCCCCAATCAGCCGTCTTCGATTAATCATTAGGCTGCAGCTTTTGATTTGAACGACGGACGATTTTACGACGGTAAAACACAAAGCATTGCCGTCGTCACCACGACGGTTGATAGTCCCTTTACGTGTTGTAGCATTTAGAGGTCCAACGTCCCCCCCCCCCCCTTTCCTGTGAGTGGATCTACCCCTTCGCCCACCCCCACCCACCACCACCACCACTGACTACGCCACTGCGCCGGGTACTTGAAAAACTACATTATGACCGGCACGTAAACCCTATTTGACATTTGTACGCGGAAATGGACAAAATGACGCGCATCAATTACTTCCGCGTAGTGCGCTGTCTCAGAATGACCGTAAGCACATAAATCATGATGGGAGTTGCCATTTCCCGTTCAATTGATTACAAGTAAGTTTTGCTTAGCGGGCTGTTTGATTAAATCATGAGGAAGAGTCCACATATATGAGGGGCAATGGAATAGTTGTGTGATGGTTTTATCACTATCCATGCGGAAGGCGTCTCAGCAGACGACACTCCAAAAGTTAAAAAAATGTTTCAAAAATGTCATAATTATAGAATTTCATTACCATATTTGGAATCATAATGATATACCGTAGATATTCGATATCTAGCCATGTTTATGACAACTTTGAAACTCTGAAAGAGATGGCGCCCTCTCGCGATAAAGCCGGCTTTTAAAAAGATCATTCTAACAAAATAATTTCGGCGGCGCTGAAAATGACGTAAGTAATGTCGCAGTATATAGTCCGTTTAATATAATTTTCGGATCAAGAATCTATCCCGGGACCTATCCAATGACTACATGTATACGAGTGTGAGTGTCTGGTAACGGGGTAAAACAGCAGACGTACAATACGGAGAATCGAGGGGCGAGGTCTAGACTCTGGCAGGTCATATTCGACTTAACCAATGTATCTTTTATTGTTCATAAATAGTATTTGTTGCTATTCGATATTTTTAAGGATATATTATTAAGCAGCTAAATTCAAAATTATTTTAAAAACACTGACTATAGAGAAAATATCCCAAAATTATCAATTTACTTTATTTTGTCACCAGTTAATATTTTTTAGGAACCAGCCTATCCTAAAGAAGAAAAAAAAGAAATAAAATCTTTATACATGTATGATTGATTTTTATTCGAGTGGCGTAGCTAGGTTTTTTTATAATGAGTTGGGGTGGGGTGGGGGTTGGGCAAAATAAAAATGACTTTGCCAAGCTGGCAACTTTTGAGAATTGAACGAGTCACAACAACTAACTTGAGAGGGATGTGTGAGGGGGGTTGTGACAAGCACCCCACCCCACCCCCCCCCCCCCCCCCAGCGCGGTAAATCCGATAAATTTCTCACAGTGCCAATTACACATGTTGATAGATACTCGATTCAAAATAAAAATAACCCGCCAAATGTATAATAGGTCATTCTTTGAAGGTCGTGCATTGAATCGATCTGAACAGCGAAAGCGGGTAACCCTTTGTTACGGGGACGCATAAGTATAGTCTCTATTCTATCTGTATTCTCTATTCAATAACCAGAGAAGTTATTACGTAACACATCTTTTGGAACGGTAAATATTTCCTCTGGGATGTTATTCATTTCAATCGTTGAATCCAAAGCGTGTAGCCATTATATACTCCTTGGTGTAGCGTGATAGTTAACACGGTCATCAGATTAGACTAGCAGTTGGGAATACATGGAATGTACATGTACCTATAATGTTATGGTTTGAATGCGAATCAGAGACCTATTAATTGTTATTTTAGAAAAGTTACAAATATTGGTTAATTCTCATTGTGCGCTCCGAATCAGATGATATAAAAAATGATAATTATGTTAGCAAAATCTTATAAATAAATAAATAAACAAATGAATTAATTAATTAATGAGGAACACTATGAATATTTTAATGTATAAGGTTAAAAAATGATGAACAATGTTTCACACTAATTTGTTGCATGCGTTTTATATCAATGATGCTTGGCAGTCAGACGCCAAACGTGAAAATTAACCGGGGAAGATTACGTCTTTTGGTTGGCCTGCGCCACGATTATCAATTTTGATCAACTTAGGTTCATTTGAAGGGAAAGTCATATTTATCCAGGATGCAATTTCTGTTTTAATAAAATAAACATGGTATTCTGCAGGACTCGAACCCAGGCGGGGAGAATTCAGCAGATTTCTAGTCCATAGTCCTAAACCACTCGGCCATGCCTACTCATTGAAGCGTCTATCGTGTGCACTCAATAATGAACTAGTGGTGAACTGTTGAGTTATTCGACCCAATAGCCAAATCGAACCCACTTTCTAAGTCGTATTTTAAATGTAAAATCGGCGTCTCAGCAAGTTAAATTGGGTATCAACGCGAAGAACAATACATTGATGATCGAAAAAAGTTAAAGCCTAATAAAACAAGATTCAAGGCCGACAAGAGTCAAGGCCACGGCAAATAAACCGTCATTTTTTCGGTAAAGAAAAAAACCCATATTTTATAGAAAATAGCATTTTCGAGCATCGTCCCGGCAAACACGACTTTAGCCAACTTGTTATAGCACCCCTTACATGTAGTAAAAATAAACCTAGGCTGCAGGCACATTGCGTTGAACCTAATTGAAATGCCTTATTATTGGCACTGTTAGACCTATAAGGCAAAAAAACAAAAACAAGTTTGTTTCCGCTAGGTGGTCTGAAAACCAAGATGCGAGATGCGGTGTGGGGTGGGTTTTTTTAGGGGGGGGGGGGGGGGAGAAGTGCGGTGGGATGACTTTCTAAAGGCAATTTTTGCAATTTAGCATACGCCGCGCCGCGAACCCTGAAGACACAAATTGAAATAATCACAGCCAGTATACTATTACTAATGTGCCCCATGTCATACTGGGCTTCCCAGAGCAGTCAGATTCAATTGTTTGTGTAAAATGTTAATATTACGGTAATTTGTATTTAAATCGCGTTTGAGATTATATGTTTTAAAACATGAGAATAACAAAATGAAATGCGGTATTAATTTACGTCGCCATTATGCGCGCGGCCTACCGGAAACAATTTTTTTTACGCCTAAGGCTGATATTTTGTCATATGAATTGCACGACGACATCCTCATTCCACGTGAAAATAAAATCGTGTCGTCTACAATAGACCATAGATTCACTAAACTGTGGCAACTGCTGACACGACTGCTAATACATTAAGGCTTGTCTTGTGGTGCTCACTTGAACATAGTCTCCGTGTGGTCTAGTGGGTAAACCCCGGCCACAGAAGCGAGAGGACCCGGGTTCGAGACCGTGTATATTTCATGGTAGTCTTCATGTTATTTTTTATTTCCCCAAACTGTTTATAGTTTCCTGACTTTTATTCATTCCAGTGGACACCAATGAATTCAATATTATTTATTACATGGCACGCTGAATACTGATTCACGCTTGGTTGCACATCGCTTAAATACCCATTGAAGAATGTTGAGCTTGTCATTCGATCATTTTGCTGCTGAGCAATTATCGATCTTTAATGTCATTTTTAGAAGACGATTGATAATGACAACGAAACGATTACATCTATGCAACTGATTGTGTCACAACAAAAATACACCCCGTGTAAAATAGGAACAATTTGGGTTGTAAATGGGCCCTAAACACTTTCCATGCGGCTGTTGCTTTTATTGTATATAAACAGCTTGCAAGGTCTATAACAACTCTCTGGTCCAATTAATCCAAAGGATTAATGAAAAAATACTAGGCATGTATACTTATTTCAATTTTTGAAATATTCTGTGAAATTTTGGAATGTCGTCTGCAGACGCCTGGCACGTGGAGAGTGTTTAAGTGTAGCACCTTAATATTTCAAACTGATATGAAAATAAAGGAGTAGGTCTAATATAAATAGAAAACATATTTGAATAAAAACCTTGCATTAACACATTTATTGGAATGTAAATGTTTTAAAGGTTATAAGGTTCCCGACATTAAAATGTGAAAAATCTTGGTAAAAATGCATTTAAGATACTCTGGTGTGTGTCTGGAGGTAGGCAATTACATCCAGGAATGAAAATGTGTGGAGTAAAAATATACGTCATTTCATTTCCCAATACACAGAGACTAAATCGCTTTTTGTAACAAAAGGTATTTAGCAGGATTCGAACCGACGCGGGGAGAATCCAATAGATTTATAGTCTAAAGCCTAAACCGCTCGGCCATACTACTCATTGAAGCAACCGTCGTGTTCAATGAATAATGAACTAGTGGTAGTCTATCGAGTTATTCGACCAAAAATCAGTAATTTTAGGAAATTTGGGGGGCGTATATTTTATTTGAAATATACATAACGTGATAACACACACACTGAAAGCTAACAATCAAATGTATATCGTCAGAACTGTTGGAACTCTTGCCCCATATACAGTAAGATGGACTATTAGAGGTAGACAACTTTTAGGTCAAGCGTTCTGGGTTCTATAATTTCGATGATAATTCATTAACGTTAACACACTTACAAATTTCGATCTCCGAATGATCGAGCATCTAATGCAACATAATTAACTAGGAGAATCTACAGGATCTTCATAACAGAAAGAGCTTATCTCTCTAGTTTTAGTGATCGCGCTAATGACTGACTGAACTGACTATATACTACGAACATTAGGCCTACGTACGTAATTTTCAGCGCCGCCGAAATTATTTTGTTAGAATGATCTTTTTAAAAGCCGGCTTTATCGCGAGAGGGCGCCATCTCTTTCAGAGTTTCAAAGTTGGCATAAACATGGCTAGATATCGAATATCTACGGTATGTATTTGAATAAATACAAACACGCCTAATCCTTGAGATAGACTTTGACAAATTGCGAAATGTTGATGAAAAATCCCACACACACACACCCCCAGATTCATTGATGTATTACGTTTATGAACATGATGAATGAGGTTATAACTATGATACATTCCTTGATACCAAAGTAAAATGTTATTATTTGTGTTCTTCTCCAGAGTAGCCCTACCCTCTTAACACCTAATACGCATCAAAAATAATGTCATAATATAATGTAAAAGCTGAATGCAAACTGCTTATCCACAAAAATAGCCTGTGTAAGTAAATGTAATAAATATAAGAGGACCTGACGTTTCGATTCTAACAGAATCTTTATCGAAGGTATCTGTCACTTTGACTTCCTGCCTATTGTTCTTCTGTCTATATATATGTTGTGTCATGTTGTATTCTGTCATTTTACCTTCGATAAAGATTCTGTTAGAATCGAAACGTCAGGTCCTCTTATATTTATTACAAAAATAATGTCATCACATATCGACCATCATATTCCACCTCTACTAATACTTATAAATATGAATCATGGTTCTCTTTACTTGTCTGATCATAAGATCATCAAGTTTTAAAATGTTTTTGACATATCATAGACATAGGTTTACCGCCATATCTATTTCTCTTCTCATCTCATCCTCCTTCTACTCAGTATCGCTTTAAAATCTGATCCGTCTTCATAGAGTTGACTTCCTAATCAAATTTAATATGTAGACACGAGTGCAATCGGATACTAAGTTAATGTTGGCACTCGTATTTATCATGATCATCTCCAGACATTGACGATTGATCGGTATGTTAGCATCGCTCTTCGGTAGTACATGGATGCGTGGAAAGCATCGATCATTAAATAATATCTTCAAAATGTAAATACATTCCATCAGATAACGCAATGTGACCATTATGACAAGAAATACATTGCATCAAGTAGCTTGACGAGTAACACTTTTTAAATGGAATGTGATTGATTTGTATTGAACACTGTATCTACGTTCACATGGTGGTGTACGCGCCGTGAGGTACGCTGAAAGTAATACGAATTCCACAAGTATTGTCGTTACTCTGGCAGTATGCCCACACTAACGCTACTCTATCGGTACGCCTTTGCTACAACGTGTAACTTACAAGATCGCTCGCTCTGCCGGAATATAGGGGGGGAGGAGGGGGGGGGGGGGGAGGGGGGGGGGGGGGGGGGGGGGGGGGACCGCGCCATTTTGTCCCGAAGCAATAGTTATGACGTCATATTTTTGTCGATTTTCAGAACTCTTGTATTGGATTTACGTGCAAAAAATATGCCCTTGGCATCATACTTTCCCAGGTGTGCAGTTCATTTTAAATTTCAGATGTTCTAAAATGGATGGTTTTCTAAACAATTCGAGAAGAAAATCGAACTGCACACCTCAGAATTGCAAAAAAAGCATAAAACAAGTACACTTTTTTGTGCCTTTGAACAGAGTGGCGGCCGGGATTGTAGAATTTAACACAGTGCATTAACCTATGACCCATGATATAAATAAATTATTTGCAATCCCTTTTTCTAATTAGCACGGTTAGTGTAGTGGATAGAATGTCGACATGAGGAGCGAAAGGTTGTGGGTTCGAGCCCCATAAGGAGCACTTTTGTTTTATATGCTGGATTTGCTTAGCCTGCCGGCATCATCTGTATGCTTGCCCACAGTCACACGGACCATTGCTGGCGTTTACCGTAGTTACGCCATTTTTTTCTCGAAAATGTCAAAAAAAATTACCGTTCTTTTAAAAATAGGGATTATAATCAAATTACAAACACATTTTGTGCGAGAGCAACACACACATTTGGCAAAAATGGCACAATAAAAATCAGTTCGTTATAAATAAATGAATATATATGGTTAAATAATAAAACTATCACAATCACAATCGTTGATCTCTGTGGCGTGCGTAGGTTGGCCATGTCGTTGGGAATCGGAAATCACGGGTTCGAATATTCCTTTTATTTTTCTATTTTTTAAACTTGAGGGTGTATTAATGTAACATCATTGTTATGTCAATTTCTATCAATTATAAATGTCGCCCATGCATTTATAGTTTTCTTTTTATTTATTTATCTGTCATAAATGTATCCTTGATTTATTTAACTTTGTATCTAAACAATTAAAATGCGTAAACAATTATTATTGCTCGATAAATAGAGTGATTTAAACTTGAGTTCAGTTTTATTAATGATAGCAAAACTTGTTGTAAAACCATTTTACTAGTGTGTCCAACAATTTCTCCTTTGCACACTTTGGTAATACATTCAGAGATGTTACTTTTAGCTTGTTATATCTAGGCTCAATTATAAGCAAGTTTGCGACCGGGTTTGCGACCTCTATGATTTTAGGCTAATAACACGATCCCACAGTGCATTTCGTTTAAACAGTGTAACTTATTTTTCCACGATACGTATCATGTGATAACCACGATTGATTTCGCAAAATATAGCAAAATGGCGCGGTACCCCAACCCCCCCTAGCCGGAATACACTTGAGTAGGTAGCGCCGCTTACATTGACCTTAATTAAATCAAAAACAGAGATTCAGAGTATGCTTATTTTGGTACATGTGTTTAGCTAGAGGGCTCTTATTTCCATACATACCAAACTTCCAAGGAATCGTCTATTATCTTGTGAAACCTGTCAAATTCAGTACCGCATGTTAACATTGAAGTTCATAGGTCACACTTACGCTATGATCTAAATACAATACACACATTCCACGCAGGGCGTCACAGTAACGTCATGAACAATTTGATATGTTCGATAACAGGGAGGAAAACCGGGAGGAAAACATACATTTTTTATATTGAGCTTAATAACACTACAAAGGGATGGATTTATTTATACCGAAGAATGACGCGTAGAGTCATTCATGATGCAGCACAATGTTTGGGCACAGTTTTCAGACTTCAATGTTACCACTGGCAAGGAAAACACAGCCCTAGCACTAACCATTTAAATCGTTGGCTTGTCCAACATTCGGTCTGAATAACAAACAACTTATTTGCTTCAATTTTTTACACAGAAAACATTAACATGTTCATGGCTTCACATGTTCATCAATAAATGTTTGTACCCAATCATGTTTGGTACAAATATGAAGTGTTTAGTGTTTACAATACCACCTCCTACATAAACTACGTTCATAACTCTTAACACTTTCCACGCGGCAGGAGGCGTCTGCAGACGACATTCCAACATTTCACAAAATGTTTCACAAATGTCGAAATTGTCAAATTTCATAACCCTATTCGAAATCACCATGTGAAATGCATTACGATGAGCACACACATGGCAGTTATTCTGTAATTCTTTGGATAGACATTGAATGTTGGGAAAAGTTTCTGAAAAAAACCCTGTTTTGTATGGTAAAACCAATAGCCGCATCTAAAGTGTTTACATGAGTGTGTGCCATACATTTGGGACACACACCCTCAATAAATATAGTTCAGGCCCGTTAACTATACTTTGAATCTAATTCTCCCACGGTACATCACATGATTTAAAATGTCAACTTGATACTCTGTTGTATATACATACTATGTTCTGGAACAGCCGTCGTGTGTTCTATTTATTACATGGCCGGCGATGTGCCACTCACATTGTCCTCTCAGGATGTATATTTTACAAATCGATGGAGGAGAAAAATCATGTCACTTTGCATTTCTTAAAGGCAGCGAATCCTTACAGACTGCAGGTGTATTTACATTCAACAAAAGTGGCAGGTAACTTGAACTTATGAAGTATAACACTTGAAAGGTCCGCCGTGAATCCGTAACATTATATGTCAAGTGTTGTATTAAAGTGACATAGTCAGAAAATGATACAAAAGTACACTGCAGTTGTCGATAAGTTGAATTCATCCGCTATCTTTATGACAGTTAACATGGTTAAACCGAGGTACCAAAATCTACTTTTACTTTGTCCCTGGCATTGCGCAAATCAGCGATGTATTCACACATGATTTTGTATTGTTGCTCTAGGGTCCATATCCAAACTCTCAGTGCTTTTAAATCGTTTTTCTAGCGATTTAAAAGCGCTTTTCCAACGGTATTTCGTTCTATTGTTAAAAGCATCGGAAAAAGATCGGTGATTAACTAGAAACCTCTCTACTTATCTGGCGTTAACAATAGAACTATTGTAGTACTCTGGATGACTCAATTAGTGAAGCAGACACATCAAAGCGCGAGGAAGGTTGTGTTATATTCTTTAAGAAATACTATTTATAAGCTTTTTAAATCCGATCATAAAATGTTTACGTTCACCGCCGATCAATGTATCTGGTCGTCTAGAAATATGAATTAAGCTACCGCTCCATCACTCTATTCATCTATTGTTTGGCGCAGTATTGCCAAGATATTGTGAAAGTAGCCCATTTCCCCCTTCATTCCATTGAAATCAATGCTGAAAACATTTTGGCGATAGGTCACGTAACATATTTGTACAATGGATGGGTGATGACGGAGGGGCGTAATATATTGACCATCGTGTTTGGAAGTATTATACAATATAATACCTATGTATTATACAATATATAATCCAAGTCATTAGTTTAGAGAGGATATTGTTTCCGACTTTTGTCCTTTCGATTTTAGCCTCCGATTTAAGAGATATTTGTATTTTGAACCCTATGTAATGTTTTTCTTCAAAACGTTTATGTATAGCCTTCATTAGCTCAAACGTCAAAGCGCCGGCTTCACAATCATGAGGTCAGTGGTTCGAATCCTGCGGATGGGGATGGTTTTCTTTTCTGTTTTGTTATTACACTGTTTGTTTTTATAAATTGACAGGATTGCTTATCGTTCGCTATATTTATTGAATGTTGAATTCTTTTGCAATTTCACTGCGATAAAGAATGTCCTGTAAATATAATTGTGTTTACTACTCCTAGGCTTACATTGAATGGCCCCTAGCTAGTCTATGAACATGATCTGCAAAGGCCAATTGTTATGTAAATAAGAAGCCAGTCGGCTCATGTCCTTGAATCGATTTTCCTATTTCCTACACCACCGCAACATTATTTCAATAATAATAATACAGGCAAATTGATTTGTATTACATAACGGCTGGCATTTACTTTACAAGTTTAGCTCAATCGATAATAACACACAACGAGTTTCTATTGTATTGGCCTGTTGCATAGGACTAGGACAGTTCGGTGGTATACCGCGGTTCATTCACATTTCATGATGCCATGCACACTAAACAGTCAGTGGAAAATTAAAATGAAATCGTAAATAATTCCACATTCCAAAATAAACTATAATTGAACAATAATGAATAATTATACGAAATGATAAACAATATCGAAAACTAATTTTAAACAAATGTATATAAACGATTAAAATAAAATTTCAAAACGTGATAGGATTCGAACCCACGACCTCCGGTTTACTAGTCCAATGCTCTACCGCTGAGCCAACTATGCGCTATGTGAACGCAATAACAAACAAAAGTAATATGGTTCAACATACCACTCTTCTCTAAATTAGATGTTTAAAATGCTTTATATTTCTTAATCTTTGTAGTTTTAAGATAGTTTCTCGCTCAAAAGTTGATTATTTACTGTTAAAGAAAGTAATTCTGATTTAAATGTAACGAATAACACTACTTTTTGAAACAATTCTAGATATATTATATTTCGTTTGTACAGCATTTTGTCGATTTATGTGCACACTTTTACGACTTAGTATTGCATCATGGGCTTTTTGCCGGGCACGCGAGGACTTGGGAGCGAAGCGAGTCATGTGATTTTTGTCCAGGACAAACACTTGAGATGTACACGCCCCTTTAAGAATCGGTTCACAAAGTACGGGATTTGTTATTCGTTAAATCTAATAAATCATAGACTCATTTTATAGACAACAACACCGTGTTGAAAAACCCGTGTGTATTTAGGGAATAGTTGAATGAGAACTATATTTGGGTATAAAGCGCTGAGGATTTCAGGAAAATCGAAATAGCTCAGTTGGTAAAGATTTGGACTCTCAATCAGCAGGCCGTACGTTCGAATCTTTGTGGCGGTTTATATTCCTTGTGCTCTATGCTTAGAGCGGTCGAGTCTGGGTAGAGGTCGGTTAGGGTTTTAAGTATGCCGAAATATAATATTTATTATTGTTCTCTCATTATACGTCCGTTCGGGGTTTTCGTTTATATTGACATAATTTTAACGTTATTTATTTATTTTGTATTTACTTTCTTAATTGTTGATGTTTATTTAATTATTTATCAATCAATTAATTATAAATAGGCCTTAATATACTATTTTATTGATATCATTATTAATCTATATATTATTTATTTACATTGATTACTTAATTTCTTCATATTTATTATTTATTTATTATTTATTAGGTCACGTTCAGAGTGTATGCAACATTCTTAAATAGTCTAAAAACGCAGAAAAATGACACTATTTAGGGGAGTAAGATTCATAATGCTACTTGATTACACACATTATGCCTATACCAGAAAACAATAACACGTTGTATGTTTAATTGCTCCCATATTGTTTAGTATTGAATGATAACATTATCCATGCTTGTACCAGGGAGGTGTCATTGACACATCCCTGCTTACTCTAAAATCATCCACGGCTGAACAATAGTCTTTAAAGGCCACTTCAAGGAGGATTATTCTTATGACGTTAACGAGTGGATTACGATAAGCCTAGCAATGAATAGGCGGCTACAAACATATCGTTTGAGTCGGGGTTTGAGGAGTGTCGCGATTAGCCTCTATCACCTGCCATGATAAAACCTGGCACTTGTACCCGGGGGGGGGGGCACTCAACTTTTTTTGGGGTAGGGGTGTGCCGCCCAGGGTCTCAAAAAGGGGGCTAAAGAACTGAACTGAGTGGATTTTATGACGAAAAATAGGGTCTTAGGAACAGATTTTTTTCCCCAAAAAATAGGTCTTGAGAACTGGCCTATAGTTCAATTTTCGATTTATTTTGGTTTAAGAACGCAAAATTTTCGAAAAATTGGGGCTTTGGAACACAAAATTGGTGCTTTGGAACGCAAAATTTCGCGATTTTTGAATTTTCAATGAAAACGGGGTCTTAAGAACTGATGCAGGCTCGAAAGGGGGGGGGGTCATAAGAACTAGCAGCAGAGGGTGAAAAGGGGGTCTTCAGCGCGGCACCTAACTATACCCTTTTCAAATGTCAGTGCCCCCCCCCCCCCCCCCCCCCCGGGACTTGTACTAGAAACCCGATAGGTGTACAATCTGGCAAATGGGTCGCTCTCTACGTCACAACAGGGGTCGGGTGACCACTGGTCAGCTTAATAACACAATCTTCCTCGCGCTTTCATGTGTCTGCTTCACTAATTGGGCCATCAAGAGTACTACAATAGTTCTATTGTTAACGCCAGATAAGTAGAGAGGTTTCTAGTTAATCACCGATCTTTTTCCGATGCTTTTAACAATAGAACGAAATACCGTTGGAAAAGCGCTTTTAAATCGCTAGAAAAACGATTTAAAAGCACTGAGAGTTTGGATATGGAACCTTATATTGTTATACGTTCATTGTCCTCAGAAGGTTAAACTACGCACTGTTAACTGTGTTGCTTAAATCCTCGATTCTAATGGCGTCCGTCCGTGATGGATCTTCTCAGAGCTTGTGGAATGATTGTATACGGTATATATCTTAACCCGTCCGCAACGTGTGCCCCATGACCACAATTGAATATATTCTGTCTTTGCACCTACAACGGAATTTAGCGCAATAACACTGACAAAATAGTTTAAGAATGTAGGATATGCTATATTTATTGTTGTAGCAAATTGCCATCCTTGTTTGACATACATTTGTTTATGAATATCATTTCAGCGGTGTCAAAAACATATACACTTGTGGTCCTGGGTCACAAGTTGCGGACGGGATAAGATATATGCGTTGTATACGTGCTACGTACCATTTAGGTATTTTACCATCTGGGTATGGCGTATTAATATGTACAATGATATAGGTAAGGTGGAAATAAGGCGGTGATCAGGGCTATGGTAGGCGGAGCCTAGAGTGTTTTTGCTCTATAAAAAAGTGTTTACAGATACACAGCAAGAATGGCATGTATTAAATGGCCATCCCATATGTAATGTATGTAATGCAGGTTTATTATTTATTTTATTCATTTATTCGGAAAACGCTTTCAAAACAGTAGCACCCAAAGACCATACTAACTATGGTCTCAGTCCAAACGATAAAGTAAGATACACTCAACATAAAGGAAAATTACAGTATTAATACAAACAAAAGAGAGAAAAGAAATCATACACTCATGAATATCCCGACAAATGATATACATTATTTACACCTAGATGGGCTCAAGTCATGACGCGTGGAGCGTAATATTATTGATTAATGATCATAATATTATTTAATTAATAACGGTATATAACTTGAACTTATTAGTCCATGGTAACACTGTTCTACAACATTACCATGCTAGTTTTAAACGTAATAATGATTTACAAAAGGCATCAAAATGTCTATCGATAAGGCATTTTATGAGTAGTTATAAAGGGGTGACAGACAAACAAATAAACTACCTAAAATTATACATAGGTTTTGTATGCAGGAGCGTAAAAATTGAACGCCGGCGGTATGTGCATAAACCCGGAACAATACGTTTTATTCTATTGAACGCGGCGGGAGATGCGGGGATCGATCTGATCCACTTTTACCGATATTATATGTGTGTAGCTGTTTTTACCAGTCGTTTTGATTTACACTACACATTATACTGCCAGTGGGTGATGGGTCGGGGATAGGTCATCATATTAATGGAGCATCCAATCTAGGTCGATTGAATGAGAAGCTTGTTGGGGAAGGTAGGTGTGCGGGGGGGGGGGGGGGGGGGGGTAAAGACAATACATTAATTTCGATAACATACATTTCGATAATATTAACCGATCACTTTACCATAATCATAATCATGATAAATGGACTAAGCTAGGTCAATCTAGGTCGTTTGAATGAGAAGCTTGTTAGGGAGGGGAGGGGGGGGGGGGGGGGGGGGGGGGGGGGTAACACAATGCATTTCAATAACATAAATACAATAGAATAGCTGCACGTGACACGTGTATGTTCACTTTTATTTTACATGTATAATTAATGTGGGTTCCGCGGTTGTCACTCAAGTCAGGCTAGTAGTACGTCTGCAGCGCAAGTCTGCAAATAATGTTGCGTGCAGTCGTAGTATAGTATTGTATTCAATGACAAATCGGCTATTTGAGGACGGTATTGATGGAAACAACCCGCCAGTAATGACGACAGTGTTATTTTCCTTGATTTAGCCAACTGCTGAATAAATTTGGAGTCTATTATGTACAAATTTTACGACTATTTTACTATTTTTCTGTCACTGGTTGGGCAACTGCCCGACAGTACCAATCTCGACCGACACGACTCTAATATTGCACCCCCCCCCCCCCCCCCCCCCCTCCCCAGCTGCATCCCCTGGCAACGCCACTGATTTATATAACCGTACAATTGACATCGCACATTCAACTGTCGAGCAAAAATTTCATCGGGAAAGTATAGCATTCTGGACTATGCCACCTTCATGACGGCGTTTTTTTATCTTCGGTTATCGGATATTATAGAAGTTAGAAACCAGCCCGGAGGCGGGGCCCAGTCTTGATTACGATAGCAAACACTATCATCCAAATGTTGGTAGATTGAAATTCGGATTTGGAAGGAAATAACAAGATGCGTCGATCAATGTTGCGCGCATCGGGACAAAATGGTCATAAATGTGATGTAATGCCTAATTTGAACAACCAATATTGACAATGCTGTCTACTGACGATAGCAAACATGGTATTCCAAAATGGGTTGATTTAAACTCGGATTTCACCAGTCTGATACTTTTTCAGCAGTCACGCCGATGAGAAACACGTGGCGGGCGGACTCGACCCGCCGGGCGGACTAGCCCGCTCTCCCCTAATTTCGTGACATCATTCCCCAATTGAATCCTAGTGACATCTTGTACGGTAGGTTGGCAACATTTACAAAAGAAGAAAATGTTACAACAAGGACTTGGCATACATGTAGTATAACAGCTATAAGTCGTGCGTGACATCATTCACTTAGTAGGTTTAATAGTTAGGGTATGTTATATACGGGTGTCATTCTCCAATTGACCCTACTAATATAATATCCTGGAGATCATTATAGTGTATCTTCGCTAACATGGCTGACATCATTCCCCAATTGACAGTTCTGATATCCTGGATGGAGGTCGTCATCATTCACAAATGAAGAAAATGTTACAATAAGGATTTGGCATCATTTACCCTAGAAGATATAATAGCTATACGGGTGTGACATCATTCCCCAATTGACGGTACTGACATCCTGGAGGTAGGCGTCGGCATCATTCACAAATAAATAAATGTAACGACAAGCATTGTTATTGGCATCATTTACCTTAGTGGTAGGTATAGCAGCTATATTTTCCTGACATAATTCCCTAATTGACCTTGCTAAAACCCGGAGGTCGGCATCATTCACAAAGGAAGAAAATGTAACAACAAGGACTTGGCATCAACTACAATAGTAGGTTTAATAGCTATACGTGCGTGACATCATTCCCCAGTTGATCCTACTGATATCATGGAGGTCGGCATAATTCACAAATGAAGAAAATGTTCTAACACGGACTTGGCATCATTTAGCTTAGTTGGTTTAATAGCTACTATACGTGCGTGACATAATTCCCCAATTGACCCTACTGACATCCTGGTAGTAGTCGGCTTCATTCACAAATGAAGAAAATGTTACAACAAGGACTTAGTATAATGTACATTAGTAGGTTTAAGAGCTATACGTGCGTGGCATCATTCCCCAATTGTCCATACTGACATCATGGTAGTCGGCATCATTCACAAATGAAGAAAATGTTACAAGGATTTAGCATAATTTACATTAGTAGGTTTAAGAGCTATACGTATACGTGCGTGGCATCATTCCGCAATTGACCCTACTGACATCCTGGTAGCCGGCATCATTCACAAACGAAGAAAATGTTGCAACAAACACTTGGCATCATTTAACTTCTAATAGCTACACGGGTGTGACATAATTCCCCAATTGACCCTACTGACATCTTAGAAGTCGGCATCATGTCGTAACAAGGGTTTGGCAATAATTTGTATTATTATCTCCAACAGCTATACGGGAGAGACATTATCTCCAATTGATAATACCGACATCATAGAAGTCGGCATCATTTACAAATGAAGGAAATGTTACAACAAGCATTGGGCATCATTTACCTTGGTTGGTTTAGTAGCTATAGGTGCGTGACATCATTCCCCAATTGACCCTACTGATATCCTGTCGGCATCATTCACAAATGAAGAAAATGTTGCAACATGGGTTTGGCATCATTTATACTGGTACCTATAACAGCTATACGGGCGAGACATCATTCTCCAATTGATAACACCGACATCATAGAATTAAGTCGGCATCATTTACAAATGAAGGAAATGTTACAACAAGCATTTGGCCCCACATAACTTAGTAGGTTTAATAGCTTTACGTGGGTGACATAATTCCCCAATTGACCCTACTGATATCCTGGATGTCGGCAGCATTCACAAGCGACGAAAATGTCATGGCATGTCATATCGTGACATGTCATATCGTGTCATGTCATGTCGTGTCAGGTCATGATGTGGCGTGGCGTGTCGTGTCGTGTCGTGTCGTGTCGTGTCGTATCGTGTCATGTCGTGTCATGTCATGTCGTGTCAGGTCATGATGTGGCGTGTCGTGTCGTGTCATGTCTTGTTATGTAGTGCCACGCCGTGCCATGTCGTGTTGTATCGTGTCAGGTACAGGTCATGTCCCGTCATGTATTGTCTTGTTTTTGTCTTATACTTGTTTGATTTTCTCTGGTTAAATGTACATTGTCATCTGTGTCGATATAAATTTGTAATATATCATTTCACAGTACACAGGTATCATTTGAGTTACCTTAATATGGTTTTTTTATATTATGTTGCAAACTAAAAGAAAAAAGAAAGAAAAACAGTCGGCATCATATTCACAAAATGAAGAAAATGTTACAACAAGGATTTGGCATCATTAACCTTAGAGGGTATAACAGCTATACGGGTGTGACATCATTCCCCAATTGACCCTACTGACATCCTGGCGGAGGTCGGCATCATTTACAAAGGAAGGAAATGTTACAACAACGACTTGGCATCATTTAGCTTAGTAAGTTTAATATTAGCTTTACACGTGCGTGGCATCATTCCCTAATTGAGCCTCTACTGATATCCTGGAGGTCGGCATCATTCACAAATGAAGAAAATGTTACAACAAGGACATAATTTACATTAGTAGATTTAAGAGCTATACGTGCGTGGCATCATTCCCCAATTTACCCTACTGACATCCTGGTAGTCGGCATCATTTACAAAAGAAGAAAATGTTACAACAAAGACTTGGCATCATTTACATTAGTAAGTTTAATAGCTTTACGTGCGTGGCATCATTCCCCAATTGACTCGACTGATATCCTGGAGGTCGGCATCATTCACAAATGAAGAAAATGTTACAACAAGGACTTGGCATAATTTACCTCAGTAAGTTTAATAGCTATAAGTGCGCGACATCATTCCCCAATTGACCCTACTGACATCCTTGTTGTCGGCATCATTCACAAAAGAAGAACATGTTACGACAAAGACTTGGCATCATTTACCTCTAATAGTAGGTCTAACAGCTATACGTGCGTGGCATCAACCACAATTGACCCTTACTGATATCCTGGCGGTCGGCATCATTCACAAACGACGAAAAATGTTACACCATGGATTTGGCATGAATTCCCTTAGTAGGTTTAATAATATAGTTATAATACGGGTGTAACATCATTCCCCAATTAACCCTTCTGATATCCTGGAGGTCAGCATCATTCACAAATGAAGAACATGTTACAACAAGCATTTGGCATCATTTAACTTGTATGTATAACAGCTATATTTGCGTGACATCATTCCCAAATTGACCCTACTAACAATCTCGAGGTCGGCATCATTCAAAAAGGAAGAAAATGGTACAACAAGGACTTGGCATCATTTAACTTGTATGTAAGTAACAGCTATATTTGCGTGACATCATTCCCCAATTGACCCTACTAACAATCTCGAGGTCGGCATCATTCAAAAAGGAAGAAAATGCCTTACAACAAGGACTTGGCATCATTTACCTTAGTAGGTTTAATAATAATAGCTCTACATGCGTGATATCATTCCCCAATTGACCTTATATCCTAGAGGTCGGCATCATTCACAAATGAAAAAAAATGTTCCAACAAGGACTTGGTATAATTTACATTAGTAGGTTTAAGAGCTATACGTGCCTGGCATCATTCATCATTACACAATTGACCCTACTGATATCCTAGAGGTCGGCATCATTCACAAATGAAGAAAATGTTACAGTAAGGATATGACATCATTTACCTTTAGTAGGTATAACAGCTATTATACAGGCGTGACGTTATTCCCCAATTGACCCTACTGACATCCTGGTTGTTGGCATCATTCACAAAAGAAGGAAATGTTACAACAAGGACTTGGCATCATTTACCTTAGTATGTTTAATAGCTTTACGTGCGTGACATCATTCCCAATAAACCCTACTAATATCCTTGAGGTCGGCATCATTCAAAAGTGAAGAAAATGTTACAAGGGTTTGGCATCATTTATAATAGTAGCTTATTACAGCTATACGGGCGAGACATCATTCTCCATTGATAATACCGACATCAAAGAGGTCGGCATCATTCAAAAATGAAGGAAAGGTTACAACAAGCATTTGACATCATTTACCTTAGTAGCTTAAATAGCTATACGGGCGTGACATCATTCCCCAATTGAACCTACTGATATCCTGGAGGTCGGCATCATTTACAAACGACGAAAATGTTACAACATGGATTTGGCATCAATTTCATTAGTAGGTTTATAAATAGTAATACGAGCGTGACATCATTCTCCAATTGACCCTACTGACAACCCGGAGGTCGGCATCATTCACAAACGACAAAAATTACAACATGGATTTGGCACAAATTTCATTAGTACGTTTAATAGTTATACGGGCGTGACATCATTCTCCAATTGACCCTACTGACAACCTGGAGGTTGGCATCATTTACATTAGTAGGTTTAATAGCTATATGGGTCTGTCATCATTTCCCAATTAACCATTCTGATATCATGGAGGTCGGCATCATTCACAAATGAAGAAAATGTTACAACAAGGATTTGGCATCATTTACTGAGAGCGTATAACACTAACAGCTATACGGGTGTCACATCATACATGCGTGACATCATTCCCCAATTGACCCTACTGATATCCTGGAGGTCGGCATCATTTAAGGGAAGAAAATAATCCAACAATGACTTGGAATCATTTACCTTAGTAGGTTTAGCTATACGTGCGTGGCATCATTCCCCAATTGACCCTAGTGAAATCCTGGTGGGCGGCATCATTCACAAATGAAGGAATGTTCCAAAAAGGACTTGGAACCATTTACCTTAGTAGGTAGCAATACGTGGTGTGGCATCATACCCGAATTGACCCAACTAACAACCTGGGGGTCGGCATCATTCACAAAGGAAGAAAATGTTACAAGGACTTGGCATCATTTACCTTAGTAGGTCTAATATTCATACATGCGTGACATCATTCCCCAATGGACCCTACTGATATCCTGGAGGTCGGCATCATTTAAATAAGAAAATGTTCCAACAAGGACTTGGAATCATTTACCTTTAATAGGTTTAGCTATACGTGCGTGGCATCATTCCCCAATTAACCCTAGTGATATCCTGGTGGGAAGCATCATTCACAAATGAAGGAATGTTCCAACAAGGACTTGGAACCATTTACCTTAGTAGGCCAACTATACGGGTGACATCATTCCCGAATTGACCCAACTAACAACCTGGAGGTCGGCATCATTCACAAAGGAAGAAAATGTTACAACAAGGACTTGGCATCATTTACCTTAGTAGGTTTAATAGCCATACATGTGCGACATCATTCCCTACTGATTGACCCTACTGATATCCTGGAGGTTGGCATCATTTAAATGAAGAAAATGTTCCAACAAGGATTTGGCATCATTTACTGAGAGGGTATAACACTAACAGCTATACGGGTGTCACATCATACATGCGTGACATCATTCCCCAATTGACCCTACTGATATCCTGGAGGTCGGCATCATTTAAGGGAAGAAAATAATCCAACAATGACTTGGAATCATTTACCTTAGTAGGTTTAGCTATACGTGCGTGGCATCATTCCCCAATTGACCCTAGTGATATCCTGGTGGGCGGCATCATTCACAAATGAAGGAATGTTCCAACAAGGACTTGGAACCATTTACCTTAGTAGGTAGCAATACGTGGTGTGGCATCATACCCGAATTGACCCAACTAACAACCTGGGGGTCGGCATCATTCTCAAAGGAAGAAAATGTTACAAGGACTTGGCATCATTTACCTTAGGTCTAATATTCATACATGCGTGACATCATTCCCCAATTGACCCTACTGATATCCTGGAGGTCGGCATCATTTAAATGAAGAAAATGTTCCAACAAGGACTTGGAATCATTTACCTTAGTAGGTTTAGCTATACGTGCGTGGCATCATTCCCCAATTGACCCTAGTGATATCCTGGTGGGCGGCATCATTCACCGTAAATGAAGGAATGTTCCAACAAGGACTTGGAACCATTTACCTTAGTAGGCCAACTATACGGGTGACATCATTCCCGAATTGACCCAACTAACATCCTGGAGGTCGGCATCATTCACAAAGGAAGAAAATGTTACAACAAGGACTTGGCATCATTTACCTTAGTAGGTTTAATAGCCATCATGCGCGACATCATTCCCTACTGATTGACCCTACTGATATCCTGGAGGTTGGCATCATTTAAATGAAGAAAATGTTCCAACAAGGATTTGGCATCATTTACTGAGAGAATATAACACTAACAGCTATACGGGTGTCACATCATACATGCGTGACATCATTCCCTAATTGACCCTACTGATATCCTGGAGGTCGGCATCATTTAAGGGAAGAAAATAATCCAACAATGACTTGGAATCATTTACCTTAGTAGGTTTAGCTATACGTGCGTGGCATCATTCCCCAATTGACCCTAGTGATATCCTATGAAGGAATGTTCCAACAAGGACTTGGAACCATTTACCTTAGTAGGTAGCAATACGTGTGTGGCATCATACCCGAATTGACCCAACTAACAACCTGGGGGTCGGCATCATTCACAAAGGAAGAAAATGTTACAATGACTTGGCATCATTTACCTTAGGTCTAATATTCATACATGCGTGACATCATTTCCCAATTGACCCTACTGATATCCTGGAGGTCGGCATCATTTAAATGAAGAAAATGTTCCAACAAGGACTTGGAATCATTTACCTAGTAGGTTTAGCTATACGTGCGTGGCATCATTCCCCAATTGACCCTAGTGATATCCTGGTGGGCGGCATCATTCACAAATGAAGGAATGTTCCAACAATGACTTGGAACCATTTACCTTAGTAGGCCAACTATACGGGTGATATCATTCCCGAATTGACCCAACTAACAACCTGGAGGTCGGCATCATTCACAAAGGAAGAAAATGTTATAACAAGGACTTGGCATCATTTACCTTAGTAGGTTTAATAGCCATACATGCGCGACATCATTCCCTACTGATATCCTGGAGGTTGGCATCATTTAAATGAAGAAAATGTTCCAACAAGGACTTGACATCATTTACCTTATTAAGTAGGTTAAGCAATACGTGTGTGGCATCATTCCCCAATTGACCCTAGTGATATCCTGGTGGGCGGCATCATTCACAAATGAAGGAATGTTCCAACAAGGACTTGGAACCATTTACCTTAGTAGGCCAACTATACGGGTGACATCATTCCCGAATTGACCCAACTAACATCCTGGAGGTCGGCATCATTCACAAAGGAAGAAAATGTTACAACAAGGACTTGGCATCATTTACCTTAGTAGGTTTAATAGCCATACATGCGCGACATCATTCCCGACTGATTGACCCTACTGATATCCTGGAGGTTGGCATCATTTACATTAGTAGGTTTAATAGCTATATGGGTCTGTCATCATTTCCCAATTAACCATTCTGATATCATGGAGGTCGGCATCATTCACAAATGAAGAAAATGTTACAACAAGGATTTGGCATCATTTACTGAGAGCGTATAACACTAACAGCTATACGGGTGTCACATCATACATGCGTGACATCATTCCCCAATTGACCCTACTGATATCCTGGAGGTCGGCATCATTTAAGGGAAGAAAATAATCCAACAATGACTTGGAATCATTTACCTTAGTAGGTTTAGCTATACGTGCGTGGCATCATTCCCCAATTGACCCTAGTGAAATCCTGGTGGGCGGCATCATTCACAAATGAAGGAATGTTCCAAAAAGGACTTGGAACCATTTACCTTAGTAGGTAGCAATACGTGGTGTGGCATCATACCCGAATTGACCCAACTAACAACCT
The DNA here is from genome assembly GCA_035610835.1 of Ophiura sarsii. NCBI lineage: Eukaryota > Metazoa > Echinodermata > Ophiuroidea > Amphilepidida > Ophiuridae > Ophiura > Ophiura sarsii. The sequence goes on along the minus strand of CM069454.1, from coordinate 34,881,065 downwards.
GGGGGTCGGCATCATTCACAAAGGAAGAAAATGTTACAAGGACTTGGCATCATTTACCTTAGTAGGTCTAATATTCATACATGCGTGACATCATTCCCCAATGGACCCTACTGATATCCTGGAGGTCGGCATCATTTAAATAAGAAAATGTTCCAACAAGGACTTGGAATCATTTACCTTTAATAGGTTTAGCTATACGTGCGTGGCATCATTCCCCAATTAACCCTAGTGATATCCTGGTGGGAAGCATCATTCACAAATGAAGGAATGTTCCAACAAGGACTTGGAACCATTTACCTTAGTAGGCCAACTATACGGGTGACATCATTCCCGAATTGACCCAACTAACAACCTGGAGGTCGGCATCATTCACAAAGGAAGAAAATGTTACAACAAGGACTTGGCATCATTTACCTTAGTAGGTTTAATAGCCATACATGTGCGACATCATTCCCTACTGATTGACCCTACTGATATCCTGGAGGTTGGCATCATTTAAATGAAGAAAATGTTCCAACAAGGATTTGGCATCATTTACTGAGAGGGTATAACACTAACAGCTATACGGGTGTCACATCATACATGCGTGACATCATTCCCCAATTGACCCTACTGATATCCTGGAGGTCGGCATCATTTAAGGGAAGAAAATAATCCAACAATGACTTGGAATCATTTACCTTAGTAGGTTTAGCTATACGTGCGTGGCATCATTCCCCAATTGACCCTAGTGATATCCTGGTGGGCGGCATCATTCACAAATGAAGGAATGTTCCAACAAGGACTTGGAACCATTTACCTTAGTAGGTAGCAATACGTGGTGTGGCATCATACCCGAATTGACCCAACTAACAACCTGGGGGTCGGCATCATTCTCAAAGGAAGAAAATGTTACAAGGACTTGGCATCATTTACCTTAGGTCTAATATTCATACATGCGTGACATCATTCCCCAATTGACCCTACTGATATCCTGGAGGTCGGCATCATTTAAATGAAGAAAATGTTCCAACAAGGACTTGGAATCATTTACCTTAGTAGGTTTAGCTATACGTGCGTGGCATCATTCCCCAATTGACCCTAGTGATATCCTGGTGGGCGGCATCATTCACCGTAAATGAAGGAATGTTCCAACAAGGACTTGGAACCATTTACCTTAGTAGGCCAACTATACGGGTGACATCATTCCCGAATTGACCCAACTAACATCCTGGAGGTCGGCATCATTCACAAAGGAAGAAAATGTTACAACAAGGACTTGGCATCATTTACCTTAGTAGGTTTAATAGCCATCATGCGCGACATCATTCCCTACTGATTGACCCTACTGATATCCTGGAGGTTGGCATCATTTAAATGAAGAAAATGTTCCAACAAGGATTTGGCATCATTTACTGAGAGGGTATAACACTAACAGCTATACGGGTGTCACATCATACATGCGTGACATCATTCCCTAATTGACCCTACTGATATCCTGGAGGTCGGCATCATTTAAGGGAAGAAAATAATCCAACAATGACTTGGAATCATTTACCTTAGTAGGTTTAGCTATACGTGCGTGGCATCATTCCCCAATTGACCCTAGTGATATCCTATGAAGGAATGTTCCAACAAGGACTTGGAACCATTTACCTTAGTAGGTAGCAATACGTGTGTGGCATCATACCCGAATTGACCCAACTAACAACCTGGGGGTCGGCATCATTCACAAAGGAAGAAAATGTTACAATGACTTGGCATCATTTACCTTAGGTCTAATATTCATACATGCGTGACATCATTTCCCAATTGACCCTACTGATATCCTGGAGGTCGGCATCATTTAAATGAAGAAAATGTTCCAACAAGGACTTGGAATCATTTACCTAGTAGGTTTAGCTATACGTGCGTGGCATCATTCCCCAATTGACCCTAGTGATATCCTGGTGGGCGGCATCATTCACAAATGAAGGAATGATCCAACAATGACTTGGAACCATTTACCTTAGTAGGCCAACTATACGGGTGATATCATTCCCGAATTGACCCAACTAACAACCTGGAGGTCGGCATCATTCACAAAGGAAGAAAATGTTATAACAAGGACGTGGCATCATTTACCTTAGTAGGTTTAATAGCCATACATGCGCGACATCATTCCCTACTGATATCCTGGAGGTTGGCATCATTTAAATGAAGAAAATGTTCCAACAAGGACTTGACATCATTTACCTTATTAAGTAGGTTAAGCAATACGTGTGTGGCATCATTCCCCAATTGACCCTAGTGATATCCTGGTGGGCGGCATCATTCACAAATGAAGGAATGTTCCAACAAGGACTTGGAACCATTTACCTTAGTAGGCCAACTATACGGGTGACATCATTCCCGAATTGACCCAACTAACATCCTGGAGGTCGGCATCATTCACAAAGGAAGAAAATGTTACAACAAGGACTTGGCATCATTTACCTTAGTAGGTTTAATAGCCATACATGCGCGACATCATTCCCGACTGATTGACCCTACTGATATCCTGGAGGTTGGCATCATTTACATTAGTAGGTTTAATAGCTATATGGGTCTGTCATCATTTCCCAATTAACCATTCTGATATCATGGAGGTCGGCATCATTCACAAATGAAGAAAATGTTACAACAAGGATTTGGCATCATTTACTGAGAGCGTATAACACTAACAGCTATACGGGTGTCACATCATACATGCGTGACATCATTCCCCAATTGACCCTACTGATATCCTGGAGGTCGGCATCATTTAAGGGAAGAAAATAATCCAACAATGACTTGGAATCATTTACCTTAGTAGGTTTAGCTATACGTGCGTGGCATCATTCCCCAATTGACCCTAGTGAAATCCTGGTGGGCGGCATCATTCACAAATGAAGGAATGTTCCAAAAAGGACTTGGAACCAATTACCTTAGTAGGTAGCAATACGTGGTGTGGCATCATACCCGAATTGACCCAACTAACAACCTGGGGGTCGGCATCATTCACAAAGGAAGAAAATGTTACAAGGACTTGGCATCATTTACCTTAGTAGGTCTAATATTCATACATGCGTGACATCATTCCCCAATGGACCCTACTGATATCCTGGAGGTCGGCATCATTTAAATAAGAAAATGTTCCAACAAGGACTTGGAATCATTTACCTTTAATAGGTTTAGCTATACGTGCGTGGCATCATTCCCCAATTAACCCTAGTGATATCCTGGTGGGAAGCATCATTCACAAATGAAGGAATGTTCCAACAAGGACTTGGAACCATTTACCTTAGTAGGCCAACTATACGGGTGACATCATTCCCGAATTGACCCAACTAACAACCTGGAGGTCGGCATCATTCACAAAGGAAGAAAATGTTACAACAAGGACTTGGCATCATTTACCTTAGTAGGTTTAATAGCCATACATGTGCGACATCATTCCCTACTGATTGACCCTACTGATATCCTGGAGGTTGGCATCATTTAAATGAAGAAAATGTTCCAACAAGGATTTGGCATCATTTACTGAGAGGGTATAACACTAACAGCTATACGGGTGTCACATCATACATGCGTGACATCATTCCCCAATTGACCCTACTGATATCCTGGAGGTCGGCATCATTTAAGGGAAGAAAATAATCCAACAATGACTTGGAATCATTTACCTTAGTAGGTTTAGCTATACGTGCGTGGCATCATTCCCCAATTGACCCTAGTGATATCCTATGAAGGAATGTTCCAACAAGGACTTGGAACCATTTACCTTAGTAGGTAGCAATACGTGTGTGGCATCATACCCGAATTGACCCAACTAACAACCTGGGGGTCGGCATCATTCACAAAGGAAGAAAATGTTACAAGGACTTGGCATCATTTACCTTAGGTCTAATATTCATACATGCGTGACATCATTTCCCAATTGACCCTACTGATATCCTGGAGGTCGGCATCATTTAAATGAAGAAAATGTTCCAACAAGGACTTGGAATCATTTACCTAGTAGGTTTAGCTATACGTGCGTGGCATCATTCCCCAATTGACCCTAGTGATATCCTGGTGGGCGGCATCATTCACAAATGAAGGAATGATCCAACAATGACTTGGAACCATTTACCTTAGTAGGCCAACTATACGGGTGATATCATTCCCGAATTGACCCAACTAACAACCTGGAGGTCGGCATCATTCACAAAGGAAGAAAATGTTATAACAAGGACTTGGCATCATTTACCTTAGTAGGTTTAATAGCCATACATGCGCGACATCATTCCCTACTGATATCCTGGAGGTTGGCATCATTTAAATGAAGAAAATGTTCCAACAAGGACTTGACATCATTTACCTTATTAAGTAGGTTAAGCAATACGTGTGTGGCATCATTCCCCAATTGACCCTAGTGATATCCTGGTGGGCGGCATCATTCACAAATGAAGGAATGTTCCAACAAGGACTTGGAACCATTTACCTTAGTAGGCCAACTATACGGGTGACATCATTCCCGAATTGACCCAACTAACATCCTGGAGGTCGGCATCATTCACAAAGGAAGAAAATGTTACAACAAGGACTTGGCATCATTTACCTTAGTAGGTTTAATAGCCATACATGCGCGACATCATTCCCGACTGATTGACCCTACTGATATCCTGGAGGTTGGCATCATTTACATTAGTAGGTTTAATAGCTATATGGGTCTGTCATCATTTCCCAATTAACCATTCTGATATCATGGAGGTCGGCATCATTCACAAATGAAGAAAATGTTACAACAAGGATTTGGCATCATTTACTGAGAGCGTATAACACTAACAGCTATACGGGTGTCACATCATACATGCGTGACATCATTCCCCAATTGACCCTACTGATATCCTGGAGGTCGGCATCATTTAAGGGAAGAAAATAATCCAACAATGACTTGGAATCATTTACCTTAGTAGGTTTAGCTATACGTGCGTGGCATCATTCCCCAATTGACCCTAGTGAAATCCTGGTGGGCGGCATCATTCACAAATGAAGGAATGTTCCAAAAAGGACTTGGAACCATTTACCTTAGTAGGTAGCAATACGTGGTGTGGCATCATACCCGAATTGACCCAACTAACAACCTGGGGGTCGGCATCATTCACAAAGGAAGAAAATGTTACAAGGACTTGGCATCATTTACCTTAGTAGGTCTAATATTCATACATGCGTGACATCATTCCCCAATGGACCCTACTGATATCCTGGAGGTCGGCATCATTTAAATAAGAAAATGTTCCAACAAGGACTTGGAATCATTTACCTTTAATAGGTTTAGCTATACGTGCGTGGCATCATTCCCCAATTAACCCTAGTGATATCCTGGTGGGAAGCATCATTCACAAATGAAGGAATGTTCCAACAAGGACTTGGAACCATTTACCTTAGTAGGCCAACTATACGGGTGACATCATTCCCGAATTGACCCAACTAACAACCTGGAGGTCGGCATCATTCACAAAGGAAGAAAATGTTACAACAAGGACTTGGCATCATTTACCTTAGTAGGTTTAATAGCCATACATGTGCGACATCATTCCCTACTGATTGACCCTACTGATATCCTGGAGGTTGGCATCATTTAAATGAAGAAAATGTTCCAACAAGGATTTGGCATCATTTACTGAGAGGGTATAACACTAACAGCTATACGGGTGTCACATCATACATGCGTGACATCATTCCCCAATTGACCCTACTGATATCCTGGAGGTCGGCATCATTTAAGGGAAGAAAATAATCCAACAATGACTTGGAATCATTTACCTTAGTAGGTTTAGCTATACGTGCGTGGCATCATTCCCCAATTGACCCTAGTGATATCCTATGAAGGAATGTTCCAACAAGGACTTGGAACCATTTACCTTAGTAGGTAGCAATACGTGTGTGGCATCATACCCGAATTGACCCAACTAACAACCTGGGGGTCGGCATCATTCACAAAGGAAGAAAATGTTACAAGGACTTGGCATCATTTACCTTAGGTCTAATATTCATACATGCGTGACATCATTTCCCAATTGACCCTACTGATATCCTGGAGGTCGGCATCATTTAAATGAAGAAAATGTTCCAACAAGGACTTGGAATCATTTACCTAGTAGGTTTAGCTATACGTGCGTGGCATCATTCCCCAATTGACCCTAGTGATATCCTGGTGGGCGGCATCATTCACAAATGAAGGAATGTTCCAACAAGGACTTGGAACCATTTACCTTAGTAGGCCAACTATACGGGTGACATCATTCCCGAATTGACCCAACTAACAACCTGGAGGTCGGCATCATTCACAAAGGAAGAAAATGTTATAACAAGGACTTGGCATCATTTACCTTAGTAGGTTTAATAGCCATACATGCGCGACATCATTCCCTACTGATATCCTGGAGGTTGGCATCATTTAAATGAAGAAAATGTTCCAACAAGGACTTGACATCATTTACCTTATTAAGTAGGTTTAGCAATACGTGTGTGGCATCATTCCCCAATTGACCCTAGTGATATCCTGGTGGGCGGCATCATTCACAAATGAAGGAATGTTCCAACAAGGACTTGGAACCATTTACCTTAGTAGGCCAACTATACGGGTGACATCATTCCCGAATTGGCCCAACTAACATCCTGGAGGTCGGCATCATTCACAAAGGAAGAAAATGTTACAACAAGGACTTGGCATCATTTACCTTAGTAGGTTTAATAGCCATACATGCGCGACATCATTCCCGACTGATTGACCCTACTGATATCCTGGAGGTTGGCATCATTTAAATGAAGAAAATGTTCCAACAAGGATTTGGCATCATTTACTGAGAGGGTATAACACTAACAGCTATACGGGTGTCACATCATACATGCGTGACATCATTCCCTAATTGACCCTACTGATATCCTGGAGGTCGGCATCATTTAAGGGAAGAAAATAATCCAACAATGACTTGGAATCATTTACCTTAGTAGGTTTAGCTATACGTGCGTGGCATCATTCCCCAATTGACCCTAGTGATATCCTGGTGGGCGGCATCATTCATTAATGAAGGAATGTTCCAACAAGGACTTGGAACCATTTACCTTAGTAGGTAGCAATACGTGTGTGGCATCATACCCGAATTGACCCAACTAACAACCTGGGGGTCGGCATCATTCACAAAGGAAGAAAATGTTACAAGGACTTGGCATCATTTACCTTAGGTCTAATATTCATACATGCGTGACATCATTTCCCAATTGACCCTACTGATATCCTGGAGGTCGGCATCATTTAAATGAAGAAAATGTTCCAACAAGGACTTGGAATCATTTACCTAGTAGGTTTAGCTATACGTGCGTGGCATCATTCCCCAATTGACCCTAGTGATATCCTGGTGGGCGGCATCATTCACAAATGAAGGAATGTTCCAACAAGGACTTGGAACCATTTACCTTAGTAGGCCAACTATTATACGGGTGACATCATTCCCGAATTGACCCAACTAACAACCTGGAGGTCGGCATCATTCACAAAGGAAGAAAATGTTATAACAAGGACTTGGCATCATTTACCTTAGTAGGTTTAATAGCCATACATGCGCGACATCATTCCCTACTGATATCCTGGAGGTTGGCATCATTTAAATGAAGAAAATGTTCCAACAAGGACTTGACATCATTTACCTTATTAAGTAGGTTTAGCAATACGTGTGTGGCATCATTCCCCAATTGACCCTAGTGATATCCTGGTGGGCGGCATCATTCACAAATTAAGGAAATGTTCCAACAAGGACTTGGAACCATTTACCTTAGTAGGTATGAAAGCGATACTTGCGTGACATCATTCCCTAATCGACCCTACTAACAGCCTGGAGGTCGGCATCATTCACAAATGAAAAAATGTTGCAATTTGGAGATAGATTTTTTTTAAATAGGGCCCCAGTTTTAGCTATTTGGAGCACCATTTTGCAGCCTACCACTTGTAGACAACTGCCATTTTGTGGCATTATCTAGGTGTCAACTTGTTTTGTCCCTAAATCAGTCGTTTATATGTTACTATTATTTTCATTCACACATTTTGTCTACTCATTCGGTATACGCTCATAATATAAGAGGACAAAACTACAAATGCTTTTAATCAATGCAAGTACACGAGTTGGAGAATAAACGTTCTGTTTAAGATATGGCCATGTCTTACAGACGATACCATTACGTAAACATGATGGGTCTCCTATATGTTACATGAGGAGTAAACACAAAACATTTATTCACATTAGCATCACTAAATTTGTCATATAATTTAATTTTCGAACAATTCATTACAATGCAATTATTTGTACCCTTATGTTTCCTTCACCTGCCCCATTTCTCAAGTTCTCACCACAATTAAATGTAGTGATTTACGGTGAATGCAATTATTTCACAACGACTTTTCAATTGTTATTAGCATCATTATTTTATTTTAATGCAGGCTAAATAATTGATTCATAAAAGAATTACCCGGTGAAAACGTTGAACTCTAGATGGAACATTTGTTATTAACTACATCCCTAGTATATTATTTTGAAGATGCTCTCCCAGCAACCAGAGCGTCGCTTTACCATCGCAGGTACGTGGCCCTACATCCCATCCCAACTGTTATATTGTCTCATATAATATGTAGCAATCAATCTGATGAAACTGCAAAATCATCACAGCTGTTTACAAAATTAATAACACACACATTTAGGCGGGTTTACCATTAAAACAATTTATTATTTCTTTTTTATCCAGTAAACATAACCATATAAAACAAGGCAAATTACAAACAATCAGAAATGCTGCTAATGTACGAGGGTCATTCAATAAGTTCTACCTCCTACCTGATAACTTTGTTATTATATAAGCCAGTCTTATGAAATATTACACAATTGCAGCTTGGAATCTCAGCTACAAATCCATAGTACAATAATCTGAGTAATGGTTTACTTTTCTGTATATGGGCGATTCCACGGTAACACGCGTTACATTTAAGCCGCCTTTCTTTATTCTCCACTCTGTAACTGTAAAAGTAATTTGAATGAAGTTTTCATCTTTTGTATTGTAATACCCAAGACTTAAGGCTACAATCAAGGAAAATAACAGTTGGCACACTTGATACAATTTAATACAACTATCACTGTGCTCACAATAGAGAACCGACTTCGGACATAGCACTCTTTAACAGCACGCAGAGGTCTCCCCCCTCTCTCTCATCCTTCCCCACCACCATCAATCAATGTTGAGAGAGCTGCCAAAGCTTCCGATGACATGTGGCTCGGATCAACATTGCCTCCGGGGAGAGGGGCACGTTTTTTTCCTTAATTGGGACAAAGTGTGCCAACCTTTTTTTCCTTGATTGTAGATCCTCATGCTAACACCAATATGAAATATTAGCTCATGTTAATGTAAGACCGCTCCGAATATCGGTAACACGCGTTACGAAAAAAGACGCACTAAAAAAAATCCCAACTTTGTTTTGCTTGTGTATTTCAACTAACCAACCTACAATCAATTGGTCACTACTGTAAGCAAGTACCTTTATAAGGTTTATAAAACTAGAATAATAACAAGAATTAAAGTTCTCACTTTTTTGTAAAATGCAAAATAGTCGGTAACACGCGTTACACTTTGTCCAGCCATAATTTACTAGCCTTAGATTCTTTATTATATTTCTAAATTAAAATTAAATTTGACTTTGGCAATTGAACTAACATATTACCATGAATAGTGATAAATAACACTTGAAAAATTGAGGTTTTAGCACGTTTTCCTGAATATGAGTTTGGTAACACGCGTTACGACATTTTGATGGCCTATTGTAGAGTGGGTGGTTATGAATTTATCTAATTGTTTACTATTTTTAAATAGGGCCTAACTAGTAGAATTTAAATTATAAGTGGCGTAAATTAAAACCAAATCAATAAAGTGAATATTTTCAAAAAAGTGTTGCTCCGGTAACACGTGTTACCATTTTGGGGGTAAGAAAAGTAGAATTTTTTTTTATAGTAAACATTAGCCAAATGTTGTAACATTTTTTTCCTGAACCTTTGCATGAGCTTTGAACAACATAGAGGTAAAAATAAATCTTTTGGAGCAATTTTCAGTTTTTTTGCTCCGTCACATTTTCATGGAATCGTCCATATGCAGAACCTATCATCGGTCAATTAAATCCGTCCTAAATGTCAGATATCTCTTGAACAGACTATTAATAATAAAGGTGACTGATTTTTCAGAAAAAATAATGCTCTTTGATTAGCCAGAACCAAATCCGGACAACCATTAATTTTACCCTCCCTTAGAGAACCCTGCAAAAGTCATATTTGAATTTCATAAGTAAGAGATCTTCATATACAGGACTAAAGGAGGGATTATAAGTCTCTCAAAGAGATAAATTTTATATCATTGCCTACCTGATTGTCCATTCTGAAGGTCGTACATAAGGAAAACGCAAAAGGTACCTATTATGTTAAAGATTTCACATACGAGGCACATCAACATGACTTAACTGGTAACAATGAAAATTTGCCCAATTAGCAGTATTCCAATATGCCAAAGGCATATAATCAATACATTCGAGTTGATATTACACAATTTCCAAGCCCGCAGGTGTTAATATTGCTTACAATCTCATGTATACATGATAATACTGTAATATATTCAGATACCATTTATGGATTTCCATTTTAAATATTGAAACCATGCTTTTATATCTAACCACACACTACCCCCCCCCCCCCCCCCCCCCCCCACCCCAATAAAAAAACAACCACCCATGTATTATTTTTAAGGTAATTTTCCGTTTCTGTTGTCCAAAATCTCTCTGGCTTTGACCCCATTGTAACAAAAGTGAGACAGGTATCAATTATGATTTACCATAAATGTGTAGCTATGATTATGAGCTATAATCATGACAATGTCATAAGGCTGACATTCATATAGCGATGTTATGAGTAAGGAGGTAGAACTTATTGAATGACCCTCGTATATAAACTGCTCAAAAAAAGTTTGGAAATGTGTATTCAATCGCCATTTTTTTGAATATTTTGTGATATATTCATATTGTGAATCATATCAATGTAAAGCTGATAATGTTCTTCTTTCTAATGATATCTTCTTTTGTAGCAATCACTTGTTTCAGTGCTTAGCCATATGCTTGAGAATGGGGGGAGGTCGCATTCAAAATGTGCCAAATTCCCCACTATTCTGTGCTCTTTGCCCTCTGATAAATGAAGTGTTACATTGACCACACAGTGTAGAGTGATGCTCTATTGACTTTTAAGCATAAATAGTGTTGATTTTGGCACATTCAGATTGAGACCTCTGTATGTTCTCAAGCAAGTGGCAGAGCACTGGAACAAGGTATTGCTATTGGGTATCATCGTAAAGATGAACACACTCAGCTTTTCATTGATATGCAACACAGTATGGAAATATCCCGAGATATTTGAACATTTTGTGATTGAAAACAAATTCCGAACTTTTTGGGGGCAGGTTAATTTGCTTAAAAACATTCACGGTTCTAAATTATACAGAGTTTTGGCAAAACCCTTACTTTTGGACAGGTTTCAATAAAGTATTTGATCGGTCAGCAAATGAGAATGTTATATTTACAATACATTACTACAAGAATAAAAGCACTGTTATTTGTTTTTGTATTTCATGCAAATCGATCTTTGTCATTTAGAGGATATGAAAAATCACATATTTTGACATTTACTCTTTTCTGACTTGTCAAACAAATCCAATGTTAATTCAGCGTAGGTCTACTTACTTACGTTGCACCTAGCGTGTCCATAACAATTATGTACAAATGTTATAAATATATTATGAATATGCATGTGAACTCAATGTTCATAAAGCGATGACATGGCATAACACAATGTGAAGACCAAACCAAAATTGCACTTTGTAGACTTATAATGCAAATTGCACCTCACCTCTGATAGTGCATGGGCATTTAAGTATATATTATATTCCCTTCATGCCAAAGAGAAGCAATCATGCAATCAAAGACAAAGATCTATACTTATATCGTCACTATTCTTTCAAAACCTTGTATCTCCATCCAGCCTTTCAGCATGTAGAAAGTAATACTTCCTAATGACATTTAGGCGGTCTGCTCTAAACATCTTTAAGTGACAAAATCTCATCTATCAAAACCTTGTAAGTTCTCTTGTCCCGGAACATGTATAAAGCAACTCTTCCTATGCATAGGGACCGTTCATTATTTATGGTGGAGGGGGGGTTGGGACAAATTCGAAACTCGTATGTTAAAATTACCTAACCCCCCCCCCCCCCCCCTACAGCTGAAACTGAAAATTACACGACCCCCCTGCTAACCAGTAGCTTTTTACACAACCCCCCCCCCCCAAAAAAAAAAAAATCAACTTGTCACATACTTAACATGCTTAAGCATGTTAAGGGGCCGTCTTTACCTTTGGAATTTTGTTCATGGATACGTTGGCAAATTTTGTTTGAGCCCTATCTGAACGGCCAATAATTTTATGATGCCCCTTCTTTTTATTGTGTGAAATTAGTAATGGCGAGCGTAGCGAGTTGGATTTTTTTTCATATTTATACATTTTGGGTGGTTTTGTGAGTCTTTATAACCAGAAAGAACAAGTTAGAACATTCTGAGCAGAAACGTATAATCCAGTAAAACGTTTTACTTTTGTGAGCATTGGTGCAAAGCAGAGATGAGGTGAAAAGCATGCAATAAATCACATTTTTAAATCATGAAATTGGATTTTGTAACATTATACACCCTGTTGCTCTAATGTCTCGACCGTTGATGATTATATAGTTTTTCCACCATATCGTCGATTTGCTGTCCAGAAGTCGTCTCATAGTAAAAGTTGATACCCGATAGGTTTTAAGAAAATATGCGCGAAGCGCAGAAAAAAATGTCATTTACACTCCAAAATAGCCTTTAAAATCACTCCAATCACCACCATCTTTATAGTTTAAACAAATTTACACAACCCCCCCTGTTCAATAATAAAAAGTTACATAACTTCCCCTATTTCAACATATGAAAGTTACATGACCCCCCCTATATTTTACCCAACCCCCCCTCCACCATAAATAATGAACGGTCCCTAACCGTTGGCAGTTTTACTTTATACATGCTGAAGGGCCGGAAAAACATACAAGGTTTTGAAAGAATAGCGACGATATGTTACATTTAGGGATTCAATCATGTTCCACCATTGTTCATCAGAAATTAACAATGATGCGCAGACGTATCGTACCATCGGACGCACAATTTCTGATGAACAAAGGCTTATTAAATGTGTTTATAATTCAGTCGGTTCCAAATTGGCGAAAACCTGTTTACAGCAGCGAATGTATTCAGAAGAGCGTCGCGCGCAAATCAATGGCATGGCGAAATATGGCGCGCAATGACGCGCTGATACGCTTGGATTTCTTTTGGGCGTGTATAGATACAAACCAAAATTTCTCGCCAATTTGGAACTGATTGAACTATTATTGTATTGGATTATTCTCACTATATTCCTATAATGCTATTCAACACAAATCTTAATGTTAATTTTGTCAGGAAAAGCCAAACAAAAGCAGAACAATAGTTTTGACATGTTTGATGCAAAATTGCACTTTGTAGTTTGCAACTGCATGATGGCCTTGAGCGTATTCAATGTGTGAACACCTTGGCCTTGATGCACTATTTTGCATAACAACTGTGGATTGATAACAAATCAATAACGGTGCGCTCCTGTACAATGAGTTGTTGAAAAGATTATTCAAGTCAAAATATCACTCAGTGTTGGATGCTTGCTACTTCTTCCTTCTGTTTTTTTCGCATTCATCCAACAAAATGTTTTGCATAGGTATTCACCACAGGCAATGGGGCCTAACTTAGTTCTTATAAAAGTAACCATTTGTTGACAATATTTTAAAAAATTGGCAAAAATCACCAAGGCATCCCCTTTAAATCAGCTGTTATTAGAGTATTTTAGTTATGTTTTGCTATTCAGGGCAAGCGCGTATATTTTAATCGCGTTTAAGAGCATCAAACTTGGCGATTAAACGATTTTTTAATGAGGCGTAGGCCTGTTAATGATCGGATGAATGCAGTCATCAAACCGTACAAATCGAGTATCGATTATATCCAGCGGAGTGGTGTATTGAGGTAATCAGTTGGTTCACTTCACATCTTAATGCTCGCTCAGTTTACTGGTAAATTTCAGCAAAGTATGTTTACTGAAAATTTACTTTTACAGAAGAACATCTAAGTTGGGTACTGATTACCTTTTAAAGTATTTTGAATAAGCGATGATGTACACTACCAGAACTTAGCGAGAATAAAGCAAGTTACTGTGTGGATGGAAGTTCCCAATTCTCATGTATGACTTTTCTTTGCCACAACATAGAGGTCTCTTAAAAGTCCTTCTACAGCAATCCTATTTCCTGGTGTCTTGGTGATGTGGGACCTTATTGCGGTGACGAGGCACTGAAAAAGATTTAAAAGAAGTTTGAATATATACAACTACAGGGTGTCCCAAAAGTCTATGCACGACTTTGAAGCTTTGTATTTCACAAAATATAAGTCGTATTGAAAATATGAATACATATTTAGAAAGAGGAGATGTGGGAAATAATTTTGATACCAAACATTGGAGTGACTGTATCTATTTGTAATGCCACCCTAGAAGAAAAATATGTATTACTGCAAAAATGTAATAAAGTTCATAAATCCATACCTATTGAGATTAACAAAATGACGGGTAGAGTTGGTTACACGGAAAGTGATCCGTCAAATGTAATATTTAAAATTTTACCTTACAGTGATCCCATTCATAATAACAAACTATATCACACATAATTTTCGTTTCTATAGTGAAATCTGGTTTAAATGTTTTGTTTGATCTGAATCTTGTATGGAAACTTCTTCAAGTCCTTACGCAAAATGCTGTGAACAGTTGATCTTTTAATCTTGTTTTCTGCGGAAAGTCAGCGAATAGATCTCTTTGGTCTTATAACATCAATGTGACTTGTTGATCAACCAGTCTTTTTTCTACCACATCGAGACAAATCATGCACAGTTCCTGTGTTCAAAAATGTATCCACCAACTTCAGAATGGATATTCTTCCAGGTGCGCGTTTCACTTTGAAATGTTTTCTGAACTTTTGTTGAGTAAGTTGAACTGAATTTGTTTCAGCGCAGAACCATACAATTTGTATTCGATTATCTATGCTGTAAACCATCTTGAATGAAGACTTTTGCTGTGCAATGTTGTCTACTGTGCCTATTGATGTTGTGAGTGACCGAGTTTGGTAATAACATTAATGTTTCAAGGTAAGCAGTAAACTGTGACTAATGCGCAACGTTGCTTTCATACCGTTAATTTATGCGCACCTGGTTTTAGCAATAATGTGTGGTACTTGGTACGGGTAGGTCTCACACGGCCAAAAACTTTCAACCAGTTTTATAATGTTGGTGGTTCACCAATAGGGTTGTGTTTGGTATCAAAATAATTTCCCAAATCTCGTCTATCAAAATATGGTTAAATTTATACCATATGGTTTATATTTTATGAGATATGACTCTTCAAAAACGTGCATAGACTTTTGGGACACCCTGTATAACCATATGCAGCCACGTTGGGCAAGTTTTTGTTCACTCTTGAGCATCACCACTTCTTACCAGGCACTTCCATCATACATGAATTAATGCTCGGATGTTTTAAATTGTTTTGGAATCTATTCCATCTTAATCATGCTTTTAAGTTACTTTGTTATTCTATTCTTTTGTGGCATTGATTTTGTCTGGACTTTGCTGGGTTTTTATCTACTGCTTGTTGTACGAGTCCAACGACCAGGTCATCAATGTAATCGGTTCAGGCATACTTTCAATAAGTTTTAAATTAAAATTCCATCTTCAAGTTTTAAGTTTATCTTCGAGTTAAAGGTGTATGTTTCGATCACTTTTTTAGGGGTATGATTTTTTTTTCACATCAAGATATTTTCACATCAGAAGAATCCCGTATTTATCGCATTATGTCTGTAAAATCTTATGTAACAATTTATCTTAAAAGATCGCATTGTTCATCATGGCCTTCACCCTATTCGCAACACAGTGCACTTGCCCTGATTCATTGGTTTTATATAAATGACAATAACAAATAAGTATTCAACCTATAATAGCAAAAAATATACAATTTTGGAAAGCTCTAAAATATGCAGATTAATAAAATGCAGTATACATCAGGGTAGGGTGCGTGCATAGGCAAACAAATATTTGTAAACTAAAAAAAACCACCCACAACTTAAGTTTAACATTCTGGCTTATTGAGGAATTCAAATATGTACAGTAAATTATGATTGGGATAGGGATGAAAATATTGTTGAGCTGATCAAAATATGAAAGAATTTTGATATAATTATGTTTAACATTGTCAATCATAACATGCTAGCATTAGGTCAAGTCTAAATGTCAATGGCATATTTCACAAACCTAGAATGTTTACCCTTTGAAATTGCACATCACTAAATGATACTGATAGCACAATGAGCAGCTGGCAGCAGTGGAAAAGCTGCCAGTTTACCTGATCTAACAGACGAAAAAGAAACATAAAATACAATTGTATTTTGGAGTGAAATTTGACTGAAACCTAAATCTTGTTCAGGTTTATGAACTATTTTAGTGCACATATACAAAAAAAAAATGAATTTCTGAAAATTAGAATCTAGCAATGATTCAGGGATATTATCACAACATAATGGTACCTGTTTATAAATATTTTATAGTACAATTAAAACCTCATGTTTGCATCTTCACTTCAATATTAGAAGATAGGGATGTTTTAATGAGGTAGTTACAAACATGTTTTTGACAGAACAGCTACGATTTGTAGAAATACTAACCTGAGTCGCTTGATCTGAAGGAACCCATTTATATGTTCTTCTACGACTACTGTAGCCACTAGGTCTTCCTCTGTTACACGTTCAGGCACTTCTCCTTTATAGAATTGTGCCGACCAAAACGTACACAGCAGAGTATCAGGACTAAGTTTCTTCTTGAGCTGTAAGCAGAGAAATAAAATAAAATTTTGATATTTACAAAGGGATCACCACACACCCTGACCACACATGTCTTCTTGGGCGGTTTGTGGAATGTGTAAGAGGTGGACAAAATGGGTGGATATAGCAGTCACTGAGCTACCTATCACATTAATCACATACAAGGCGGTGCTCGAAAGGCACACCTCGTCTGTTCATCAACAGTGTCTTGTAAAAAATTATGAATTTTATATTCCTCAAATTAAAATAACATGTTTAGCATCCCCTCCCGCTTGCTTTTTTTGGGGGGGGGGGGGGGTCCACTTCATGTTTTCATTATTGCAATTTGCAGTCATAACCTTTTGTTCAGGTGTTTTAGTTCGAGATGTTTGTAAAACAGAGCATCGGTTCTTTGTTATGCATTTTAAACAAGACGAAAATAGAAATAAATAAACAGTTTCACCAGTAGAAACAATGGGGTTGCAGTCATTACTTTTTGTTCAGGTGTTTCAGAGTTTCTAACAGCATCCCCTCTCACTTCCTTTTGTAGAGTGCACTCAGCACTTCAATTTTATTTCATTTTCTTTATTGCAGTCATAAACATACAAAGATCACGAACATACCTTGTATTGTATTAACAGCTTTATTATTATTATTTATTTATGGCATGCATTTTAACCCCTGAGAACCCTGAAATAAAAACAATTGATCACAAGATACCACCCGGGTGATAATCATGGTATCGTTTGACAATTAGACTATGATGGGAGAAAAACAGGCTAGAAAATTGGAAGGAATCCAAGAATTTAAGATTTGCGAAAATCCAATTGGATTCTCACAAATTTTAAAATCGCACACAAACTCAATTGCCAAGAATCTTGGATTCTTGTAACATGTGGTTGTAGGTGAAACAAAATTCTAGTCCTGAAAAACGGGTCAAATTTGCACGTCTATCCATTGTACATCAATGTTGGTTTGTTGCTATTCTGTCATGCTGTCTGTAGTAATAGCATTGACAGCCATTTTAATCTTCATAGATGTAAGAGAATTCCTCACAGATGGGCTGAAAATACATGGAAAAGCATGGCTATTTTGAGTTTCCTATCAGTGGCGTAGCCAGGTTATTCATATTGGGGGGGGGGGAGAAATTAAAATGAACACACAAGACGTTTGTGATATAAGAAATTCGCGCGTAACACGCGGAATTTTTCGACTTTACACCTATTTTTGGCACGATCGAGGTACATTTTGGCTCTAAATAAGCTTATAGCAAAGGATGTTGCATTTTGGGGACACGTGACATGCGTGTGTACTTTTGACCATCATAATTCCATGATTCCTGTGGTCAAATGAACCGACAGTGCCAATCTCAACCGACACAACGTCAATAATGAGGGGGGGGGGGGGGGGGGGGCAATTACTCCCCTTGCCCCCCCCCCCCCTCCCTCTGGCGACGTGCCACTGTTTCCTATACTTTTTACAACCTTGAATTTTGTAGCAACAGTGCATTTAATAATAATATACGACTATATTAACCTACCCATTTCCATATTCTGCTAGATGTTTGCAAACAGTATTGGTCCTGCCTGGTTCTGTTGGTAGCGATGGTATTTTGTCACAGCAATACTCTGCCCGGTCTCTTACGTGAGCCCATGTACATGTATGTAGATCGCAAAACGACTCGAATACATGTTTACACCGGTGTTCTGAAATGAAGAAGAAAAATGTAAGCAAATATCATTTTGGACAATTCTGTATCTATAGGTAACCCCACAGGCCAAATCACATTAGTGGCTCTCATTCACTGGAAATTGGTTTAACCTGATTTTTGTTTATGACAAACTTCAGAGTCACTACATGACTATATTATCTGATAAATACTTTTGCGGTAAAAGTAGAGTAAAAGTAAAAAAACTGATTTTGGGGTAAAAAGCCCGGGGGGGGCACTCAACTTTTTTTTGGGTAGGGGTGTGCCGCCCAGGGTCTCAAAAAGGGGGGCTAAAGAACTGAACTGAGTGGATTTTATGACGAAAAATAGGGTCTTAGGAACTGATTTTTTTCCAAAAAATGGGTCTTGAGAACTGGCCTATAGTTTAATTTTCGATTTATTTTGGTTTAAGAACGAAAAAATTTCGAAAAATTGGGGCTTTGGAACACAAAATTGGTGCTTTGGAATGCAAAATTTCGCGATTTTTGAATTTTCAATAAAAATGGGGTCTTAAGAACTGATGCAGGCTCAAAAGGGGGGTCATAAGAACTAGCAGCAGAGGGTGAAAAAGGGGGTCTTCAGCGCGGCACATACCTATACCCTTTTCAAATGTCAGTGCCCCCCCCGGGGTAAAAAGAGTGGGGTCGTACTAAAGAGTGGGGTCGTACTTACATAAATGAATTATCAAATTGTCAAGAGGTTGTTCACTGTGTTTGGTGAATGAATGAGCCATCAAACTTATATATATATGGAAGTACAGGATCAACACTTATAAGCTGATACCATAACAGAATACTGTGACTTGTACTATGAAAGAGGAGACATCAAAAGGGGTCGAGCGTACGCTGTGTGAATTATTTGCAAAAAGGATGTCTGACCCCTCCAAAATATACGTCCGACTCCCACCTATTTTTTGTGTATTTATTTATTTGGAGATGAATGTGGAAATTGGTTTTTTTCTTCTGTATTATGTAGAGGCACGTCTATCATACAAACCCACATCAATGAAATATACACTATATCCCTACACTTTCTTAAAATTTGTACTCGTTCAAAGCATGTGGGAAAAAACCATTCTGTGCACCCACATCCATCTCAATTGAGAATCCATTATTTTATGTTAGAATAATAGTATTACTATGGGCGACATACAAAACTGATAAAAATATCCAACTAACACTTAATAGTGAGGACTACCCAGACCTTTTTGAAGTGTGCGAAACCGAAATGTACGGAATAGCCCATAATGCAGACACATTCGAGTTTAAAGTTTGAGCTCCGGCTATTGGAATACTTTAAAGATTAGACCTAGATGAACTAAAGTCATGGTATGATTTACCCAGTGTCACATCACTAAATGCTCCACACTTTGCTATACAATCTAAAATATCTATAGCACTACATGTAGCAGTTTTATAAAACTATGCATTTCAATGTAACATTTATTATTTGTGTAACAAACAGTTGAAATTTGACAAAAACTTGCTACACACATTTGTTCACAAAAGTCGATCACTGCCTAAAGTTGATTTGCAACATGTTCACTAGCTCACATTCAGGTTTTATTTGACCTAAGTTTAGCTCAGTCAGACTATTTTTTAAATATCCAACCACTTGATGCCTCCTTAATGACCTATGACCTCTAATTACTCACAAACTCAATTAATTGGCTAGACTTACTGTTTAGTGTTTGAGCGTCAAACATTCTTCGCTGCACTTCTTTAATTTGCAGCACATCTCTATCGGTGCTTTTTATAACCTGTCCTGTACACAAAAATTATACATGATTATTGTTATTTAAAGGTGCATTGAATAATATATTAGGCCTTATCTCTATAGATCACAATATCTACCCCAATGTAAGCTGCTGAACAATCGATCGCCCTATTCCCATACAGTCAAATGGTGACATAGCATATGGTCTGTCTACATTTACTGTATGTTTCATTCGTAACCATCCAGCTATTTCTATCCAGTCACAAAAATCACTTAAGCTTATTGGCCACAAGTTCCATATTGGCGAAACCTGTTTTATGAATTAAGAAGCGGAGTTCCTTTAGTATACGGTACCCTACCACTGCATACTTTCAATGGGGGCTTTTAAAGAACGACCCATACACTTACACAGTGCGGTCTACAAATGGTAGGGTATTCTAAAGCTTACCCGTAATCTTATTACTAATAGGAGTGGGCTATAGAGGGTCATAGTTTCAGATCATGCTTGCTACATGATTTTTTGATGACAATACATACTGACAACATTTTCACACACAAAATTGAAAAAAATGCGAAAATCCAGGGTGCCCCGGCCAAAAAACCACAAAAAGTCGACCATTTATGGAAAAACAGTATTTTGATCATAAATCAATCAATTTTGGTCCAATCAATTTGATTTTGGTGGCAATACCCATGTTTGTGGGGACATAGAATAATCTTATGCAACTTTTATCACATGACGATGTTTCGTTTTCCTGAAAATGGCATTTTTAGTGAAAATAGCCCTGTGGGGCGCTGTTTAAAAATATACCTTTCGCATCGAAGCATCTCAAATGTTAATGTTGAAATATGATAGGAGTTACATTTTAGGCATTTCCTGAAAATCTGAGTAAAATACCATTTGTTGTTTTGAAGCTACACCATTTTGAACATCTTTGAATTGTCTCCATTGAAACACATGCTAATGAAAGTTCGTTGACCCCTGTGCTATCCTATGGAAGCGCTTTTAACGCGTTCTTGTGATTTTAAAATGGATCATGATGCCACGGTAAAATGAAATGAGGTAACATGCTCACATCTTCAGACAATGTTTCTTGACACACTCTTAACATATTTCATGTATTCAAATTCAGTTTTATTAATGCGAAAGCTACTTTTTGTGCAAAGCGCCCGCACAGTCCAAATTTGACCTAAATAAGCTAATTACAAGAAAATGAAGGGGTTATATGAGACCAAACCAGCATAGAGTGACATCTTGTACCCTTAAACATGGGTATTGCCACCAAAATCAAATAAATTATACCAAAAATGACTGACTTCTGATCAAAGACTGTTTTTTCCAAAATGGCTGATGTGGTTTTTTGGCCGGGGCACCCTGGATTTCGCATTTTTTTGGTTAAAAATGTTGTCAGTACGCACAAAGTCGTCAAAAAATCATGTAGCAAGCGTGATCTGAATCTATGACCTAAAAATGACCCTCTATAGCCCACTCCTATTACTAAGAATCTAGCATTGCTCGCAAAATGCTTGCATGCCAGCGCAATATGGCACACAATGTTGCAGTGTCGGTCATTGTTAGGCGCATGAAAGTCAATTGCGAGTTTCCCGTTACCTTTTTTTTCAAAGTGATGAGGCGACTTTTTCATTATTCATTATTTGATCAGATTTCATTATTGACATGTATGCATGTTTGATCAACCCATATTGATACGGTGCTCATTTAAATAATATAAAAACATGTTTTTAAGGTGATTTTGCAGAAACGAATAAATGCATCAAAATAATGTTAGGTTTACGATTAAAAAAACCCTTGCTTATGAGCCTAGTTCTCAAATTCATATTTTAAGAAAGTGAAAAATGTGTTAAAATTGATAAAACTGGCAACAATTGTGTTTAAAAATAAATTATAGGCCTAATGAATTTTTTGGGAAACTTTGAAATTTTGACGCGGGTGAAAAAAGTGATGCAGGCCCGGGGGGGGGGGGGGGGGGCGGGGGCAGTGGCGTAGCTCAGGGTGGGGGCAAATGCCCCCGCCCCCACCCCCTCTAAAAAAAATTAAAAGGGGTGAAAAAAAAGAAAATAGGAAAAAAAATGATAAAAGACCGAGATGGCGTTCTGGGGGCACTGGTTATGTGTGAATATAAGGCAAAATTGTGTACTGTGCGATTTTTTTTTTGACCATGCGGATTTTTTTGACCTTCCACCCCCCCCCCCCCCTTACGTGAAATTCACGAGATGTTGACTGCCAAAAAAATTGGGGCAACCCTGAAATCTTGCCCCCCCCCCTGAAAAAAATCCTAGCTACGCCACTTACGTATGTAAGGCATACGGGGACATGCCGCTCCAGTGGGTCATTTTTTCATGAGACATCCTTAGCCATGGGTAGGCTTTTCAACTGAAAAAACCTTAGACATGGGTCCTGTTTTTCTTTTTTGGCAAAAATTTGCCAAAATTAGGTCTATTTTCGCGAAAATTTGGTCTAAATGAAGCAAAACCCCTAAATATCACCCTTATAGAAATGGGTAGGGGTTTGAATCTCCAGCGGCACCCCCCCCACCCCCCCGACCAAACCAAATCCTACTGCCACTCGAGACGTTGAAAGACTGAAGATACATACGCAGGCGTAAAAGCTGCGCCTACGTCACTGTCCAGAGGAAGCCAAATAGAGAATAGGGGGTCATTCAATCAAGCCAGGGTTGTGAAACTTGTGCCACTCAGCTTGCCGATCAGAAGCCACTTTTAAATTAAAATTCGGTCGGCATAGAATTGGTGGCGCTATACCGATAAAGGCGTGATTGTAGCAGACGACGCAACGCTGGCCACGTGTGTCTCACTTGAAGACCCCATGGCCATATGGCAGCGCGAGTGCACCATTTTGAATTATTTTTAACAGTCATCGCCCGGTTCAACGATGAAAATTCTAATTATGATGAATTTGTCAAAATGATAAGATTCACGTTCGCAATTACGTGTTATTCATTACGAATTCAAAATTTAGGTTTCGCGTGGCCACCGTCGTCTGTGTAAATCTATATACAGCACCCCCAAACCTATGCGGACCAAAAATCCCTGATCAAGCCTCCATCAACCCCCAAATCACTCAAGGTGGCCAAATATGGCTCCAAATTGGTGGGCGAATTTGTCCACCGGCAAGGACTGATTTAGCTATATTAAACAAATTGAGGTCTTATCTCATACCTGTGTTTCTCAGAGGCTGTGTCGAACTCCTTCTTGCTCTTCATTTCCAGGAATTGTCACCAAATTGTATCTGGCGTTTGCATGACTGTCTGACAAAACTTTGCAGCGAATTTCACGCAATGTACGAAAAAGTTGCTCGCAGATTGTACGAAGCACCGGTCTGATACAAATCCACATGTTATGGTCCTAAGGACGCACCATTTGATTTTCGGGGGTGGCGGCTTGGGAGTTGGGTTCGGGAATCTTTTTTAGACGCATGACGAAGACGTTTTTTTAGTGTTTACCCTTTAAGTTATGTGGGCAGAGTTTTTTTACTCGTCCAGCAGTGGGTCAAATGTGTTTGTTCTTGCCTGGATAGTAGTAGATAGATATTAAGTTTTTGTTGTTCTTTTCAAAACACTTCAATGCCACCCCCCTAATAATAAAAATGGCTCGTCCCTTAGTATTTCTAATTATAATTGACCAATACGAATGCGGTATAATTGACAGACAGTCAATTTACATAAAAAAATAGTCCCGGTTACACAAAGTAGGCGTGGTTATGTGAAATACCCAAATGGTTCGGTTTGGTACCGAACCATTTGGGTATATACCCAGATGGTTCAAATACCCAAATGGCTTGTAACATACGTACGTTCACCCCGTAGCCAAACAAATACACGACAGGGAAATATACTGAATAGTTCATGTCATGTGATTTATTCTCCACCAACAGAATCACATAATTATGTATTACATAATATGGACTATGTATTTGTCCAAACCCAGATAGCAAGACTGCGTTGGCCCAACGTTGACACCAATGATAAGAGATGTAAGATATTAAATAAAATGTTAATAAAAGTTATAGATTCACTACTGAAAGGGAGTAATGTATGTAGCTCTGCTGCATCGCCCATAATTCCCATTACAAGATACCGGTTCACTACCGAGAGGAAGTGATGCATGTATCTCTGCTGCATCACCTAGAATTATTTGACCAACCCGTGTTGCTATACAAAAATGCTCAACATATGATAAAAAACATGTCACAAATAAGCAACTATTGGCATTAAAACACCTAACATATGGGTACATTTGATAAATGAAGCCACAGTTGCTATATAAAAATGATCAATATAATATTGAAAACAATTCACACATTTATATGATGTTAAATAACCAGGTGCGGTGCCATTCAAACATTTGTACACAAATACAAAAATCTTATTATTCTCTCCCTAACTGGCAGCCAATGCAGCTCTTTAAGATAAGCCGTAGCGTGATCTGTCTTTACGGCAAGGCAAATCAATTTGGCGGAAGATCTTTTAAGATATACCGAAGAAAATAATATTGAAGGTGCTATGATTGGTATTGATTTTCGTAAAGCGTTTAGATAGTATGAACGAATTGTTTAAGTTAAAGATATAAAGGGTTCAACAAAAGAAAGTATACCACTTTGTTTATGTCATTTTGAGTAACATTCAATTTTTGTTTGACCAAACAGGCTAGATAGACATTTAGATGAATCTTTTAGGCATACTTTTGATACCAAATTTGCCCCCCTAACAACAAAGATAAACCATGATTAACACCATTTAAAGAAAAATATCCCATTTTCAAAAGTCGCATTTCCAATAAACAGCACGAGAAAAAAGGACCATTTGTTAACACACACAATGTCGTAAGACCCAACGCATTTAGCACTGTGCGATCGATAGCCCCGTAAATCCTGGCTAATACACGCACCCCGAGAGACCCCAATTGGTCCTTTCTTCTCGTGCTGTGTATTGGAAATGCGACTTTTGAAAATGGGATATTTTTCTTTAAATGGTGCTAATCATGTCATTTTAAAAACGATGGTAGTTTTGTGTTGAAATACATAGCTTTAAGGGGTCTGGGGTCAAAAGCCCCTATATAGGATATCGATTTCAACAACTTTCCCAAAACTGGACCGATAAGTGTTATATACCATAATATAGCCCATATCGCAAACTTTCAAAATTGACCTAAAATTTTGCTCTGGTTGCCATGGTAACCATACAGGGGCTCTGATTGGCTAAACACCGTTCTGGATGTAACTCAACAACGCTAAATAGTAGTGTGCTGGTATTTGGGTTGATGGTTAACAATAACATTCCGCACAAAATAATGAAGCCAGATTTTTGATATCGTTGGTATGGTAACCAGGGGCCGACCAATCAGGTAATTTTGCATGCTAATTCAAATTTGAAAAGGAATTTTAAAAATCGGGCTTCATTATTTTGTAGCCCTTTATGAGCTTAATATGTATACCAAATATTATACAAATCCGACATTTCGTATTTGAGTTATATCCAGAACGGTTTCAAATTTTCCGCTTTTCGAGGTTTTGAGATATCGGGGTTTTAAAAATCACATAACGTAGAGGGCGCTTTTCACTCGTAAACTAACCTTCACATCCATTTTGTTTACATTTATGTTTGCAAAAATAATTATTGTAATTTATAATCAAAGTTTTGCTAAGATAAATGCAGCCGATTAATTGATTTAATATGTTTTGTACTGTAACCATGGCAAATTGTTAAATATAGCAGGGTGAAAAAACAGTAAAATACATGAGAAATACACCAAAATTACGAAATATGAATCAAATTTCATGGTAAATGTAAATTCAATATTTATAATACCATTTTTGAATATAAGATGTTTACTAAACCTTTGATAATAATTTTTTCAAAAATGTAGTTAAATATCACTGCTTGAAAAATATTACATGTTAATCTAATACGAAACTGCATTGATACAAATTCGCGTCACCGATATAATTTTGTTCAAACACAACTTTAAAACGAAATGTCCGATTTCAGTCAAATAAAAAGCATTTTGAAGCTAACATTTTACTGCATATGATGTATGCGATATCTCATATTTCCTTACCTAGCCAAAAACACATATTTCTCACCCCAGACCCCTAAACATGATGCTCTGTTTTATAATATCAACTGTGTTATAATTGTAATGAAAAGCAATGAAATGTACAAAATTATGAAAAGCATATAAAATGTTATGTAATGATATGCAATGTAAACATGATGAAAAGCATATGAAAATGTGTTATACAAGTAATTGATATGAAATGTAACTATGTGAAAATTACGTGAACATGAATGTAAACAAGCCGAAAAGCATATGAAAATGTGTAAACATGCTGACAAGCATATGAAAATGTGCTATATATGATATGCAATGAAAATGTGTTATGTAATGATATGCAATGTAAACATGACGATAAGCATAATTTATGAAAATGATTAACATGTAATTGATAGGAAATGTAAACATGATGACACTATGAAATGTGAAAAATATGTGAACATGAATGTAAACATGTCGAAAAGCATATCAAAATGTGTAAACATGCTGAAAACCAGATGAAAATGTGCTATACATGATATACAATGTGAACATGCTGAAAAGCATACGAAAATATGTTATGTAATGATATGCAATGTAAACATGATGAAAAGCATATGAAAATGTGTTATATGTAATTGATATAAAATGTAACCATGTGAAAATTATGTGAACATGAAAATGTGTAAACATGCTGAAAATGTGCTATATGTGATATGCAATGTAAACATGCTGAAAAGTATATGAAAATGTTATGTAATGATATGCAATGTAAACATAACGAAAAGCATAATTTATTAAAATGTTATACATGTAATTGAAATGTAAACATGATAAAACTATGAAATGTAAAAATATGTGAACATGAATGTAAACATGCCGAAAAGCATATGAAAATGTGTAAACATTCTGAAAAGCATATGAAAATGTGCTATACATGATGAAAAGCATGATGAAACTATGTGAAATGTGAAAGTTATGATAGTAATAAACAATAAAAGATTAAAATAAAATTGGCGGACCAGTTTTGAAATCTTTGCAATCTTTGGACATTGGTAGAATAACAAAGAGTTCCCGAAGTCAAGTATGGAAAGGACTTAAACTGCAGTTATACAGGGTGGTCCAAAAAAAACTATACCCAAATTTGGAGGCCATTTTCTCCTAGATGATAAAATATTTTAGTACTTTGGTTTGCATATTATTAAAGCATATATCGTTGAGCATTATTGGTGAAAATAGGGAAGATATTACATTAATATTTCTTGAGATATTGCTATTTTTAGCGAGTGTGTGTAAAAATGGCTTTTCCACGGGAGCTGTCAATGCATCAACATGTTTGAATATGATATGACACAATAATGTAATGACGCGATAGTCCTTTGACAAATGATTTTGCAAAAGCTTTTATTTACACTAAAATGGATAAATAATGGATAAATAATACTTTTGATATTAATGCAATATCTTCATTACATTATTGTGTCATATCATATTCAAACATGTTGATGCATTGACAGCTCCCGTGGAAAAGCCATTTTTACACATACTCGCTAAAAATAGCAATATCTCAAAAAATATTAATGTAATATCTTCCCTATTTTCACCAATAATGCTCAACGATATATGCTTTAATAATATGCAAACCAACTTACTAAAATATTTTATCATCTAGGAGAAAATGGCCTCCAAAGTTGGGTATAGGTTTTTTTGGACCACCCTGTACAACCGAATCTATATGTAATATATTGTAAGTCTAGTAGCTTCAGTATACATCCCGATCATCATCTTCTATTACGATGAAATCCCGAAGCAATGATTGCTTAATGCCTCATTCAAAAAAGCAGTAGTCGCGCGATGAAAAGAATGTTCCCTCTAGCGTCCGCCAACGTTACAATCCTCGTAAAGTAATCGTCAATATATGTACAAGATATGTAGTTTGGGTCACATATTTATGATTATCTATAAAACTTTATCATGGAAAGAACTTTTATTAAATAAAGTCAGCATCACCAGGAATAAAGTTACTGTTTGCATTTCAAGTAACAATGGAGGAAATCGACAGTGCTTCGGCCGGCTGTCAAAATCTCAATGGTCAGTGGATATGAACGGTTAGTGGATTTTAGCAGGTACATGGTCAGTGGATTGGTCAGTGGAGTCATGAAAGTATGGTGGAGTTGAGCCGTGGTGTACATGGTCAGTGTATTAGAATTCAATCCACAGTTCTGAAATCAGAACTAAACAAACCTCAATCAAAAAGGGAGTAGCTACGCTGTAGAATCGTATATCGTATAGTTGTCAATGTCCATATCCTTGGTGTCTGTACTTTGTTAAGACACGACATTTCTAGTTTAGTTTAGTTTTTATTTCAAGTACATGAGGCCATCGGCCCAAATACACAAAATATTGCCACGATTGGCATGCTGTACAATTATTAAAATCATAGCACATATAGTAACGTACATTGATAATATGACGATTAGTAAAACAACGATTAATTTACTCCTCACATTTCTATCACATTTCTGTATTTCTGTACCAACACAAATACATTTGTATAACAGATCGACCGAACAAACATTCCATCACTGATCAGTATGATGCATTATTTCCCGTTTCTGTGCGTCTCTAGTATGAACGATAGTACATCAAGACCGTCAAAATGTCGTTGACAATTTGTAATTCTTGCGTCTTATCCAAGGCATCTTTTCTAATGTATCATACCGTATCATTATCATTTATATTTCGGATCTATCGACTTGAGGTTCGTGACTAGGGTTCGTGACTAGGGTTCGTGACGTGTACCCTTAACCCGATTACTAGATATCCAAAGTCGTTTATATAAGGCCATCTGACCATACAGAGTGTAAACTAAGTTAAACAACTGTTTAACAAAATTAAACACAACTGTTTAAGCCTGTCTTTTTAACAACTATTGTTCAACTGTTTACAATACAGGGTTTTTAAACTTTGAACAGCTGATTGTTCAAAATGTTAAACAAATGTTGAAACAACATCTTTTCAATAAAGTTGTTTAAACATACACAATTGTTTAAAACATTTATTACAACTATTGTTTAAAACAAGCAGTTGTTTAATCCCACATTCAATGCAGATGCTTAAACATACAGCATTGTGTATGACTGTTGTTTAAAACAACTGTTTAAATCAAACATTATTGTTTAAAACAGTTTAAAGCATTTGTGTTTGAGTTGTTGAAATCAAATGTAGGTACTGGAATACGCCAAAGTTGATAGATACCTTCAGAGGTACGTTTTTGGTCTCAAAACTGTTGATGTGATACAATGTATACTCAAGACACTTTTATGTATCGTACATGGACAATTTCCAATTATTCCTAAACAGCTTATTATGCACACTTTATTCCGCACGGCTTCATAGATTGCAACTGCATGGAAAATTGTCCATGTACAATACATAAAAGTGTCTTGAGTATACATTGTATCACATTAACAGTTTTTTTAGACCAACAACTTACCTCTGAAGGTATCTATCAACTCTGGCATATTGTACAGGGTGTATCAAAACAAATAGGACACTTTTTCATGACGGCGTAATACTTGTTGTACCATGACCAATGTAAAGCCCAATTAATGATTATGATATCCTGAAAATAAGAGATCAATCCGATGAAAAATAAGAAAACTAGCATAATTTGGTAAACCATGTCATTTACTGGTTTGTACAATGGGATTTACATGTATAGACCATTAAATAACATGGTTTACGTTTCAATACTTTATAATAATTATAAACATAATAATCTATCAGTCAATAGCAAAGATTAGTTTGGTAATCCATTTAATTCTGGTACAAATCAATACTGGCTAAATAATCCACAAATCAGATGCATGCATACTCTGTGGAAATTAAAAAAAGTTCTCGAACCCACCGTGGATGGTTCATCAGCATGATGAGAAGTAGAATTGGCATAAATAGTGTGCGCGTTCGACATGTTACTCTACTGTTACTGTGTGAATGACCATTGTACATACTACAAAATAGATTGCCTTGCCTAATAGGTCACAATTTCCTTAATGAATGATGGATTTTTCTCATCTTTTCAGGATTTTGTCTTTATCTTTATCGGTTGTACTTTTCAATGAAAAACAAAAACAAAAATTGGTCATACTTCAGTGATTTAACAAGGATTTAAACAATCATCAAAAAGTGTCCTAATTTTTTTTGATACACCCTGTAGTTCCGCAACTACTCAGCCTCATACTCATCCGCCATGATGATGAACAAGCCCCTATATGTCAAGGAAGGAAACCCCTCTGGCGCTAAATTTGAACTTTTTAAACAATATCATCCTATAGAAAGAGGTTTGCATTACTGTTTAGAATGATCAGATTCGTGCTTTTCAATACACAAGTGTTACACAAGGGAAAAAATGGAAAAAATGGCTAGCGCCCTCTTGACTGGAATCGCGAACCGGAAAATGACTGTGGCCACGCCTCCTGAATATAAGCTGCAGTATCAACGCCGCCTAGTGACGCTATACGGCATTGCTTCGCCTGCCTCATTGTAATATTTAGTTATAATACCAGAAGATGTAGTCTATTGTCGATGAAAACGCTATATTTGAATGGATCATATATGTTCCAAAATGTGGAGATATTAGAGAAATAGCCCATCAGATATCACTATCTATAGGATTGTAAGATAAAAGAACAAATGGGCAAGTCCGGATAGCTTATCCCATGGTGGTGAGATGTTTTAAAATCTATGAATCATGGACTTATCAGACTGATAAGTTCATGTATGAATCAAGTACGGGTAAAATTCAAAGCTTATTTTCTCGATGATTTACGCTCACACCATATTTATTTTTGGCGTTCCGAACTTTCTTATATATTCTATTTATATTTTATTCTCATTTGAAAACAACCCGTGTAATACAACGTCTAATTTCTTGACATTTCGAACTACTAAACTGTGTTCACCAAAACTATAAGTAAACAAATAGTCAAGCGAGGTTATATCCCTTTCAAATATCGCGCGTCAATTCCATGAATAGCCTGAATGGACTGTAATAACGATGAATGACATATGATTGATTTCTTTTGATTCACTTTATACCTGAGTCTGCAGTGCCCATCAAAATCACCTATGGTGCAATGCAATGCAAGGCCACGGGTCAATCTCTACTATTGATTGAGATAATGATATGAATACTAGTATTGAGATAAGTCATTGATGTCTGACCGTGCAATCGATTTAGGGATTGTAATTTAGTGAAGCATCTATATATCAAGCAGGAATTAACGTTTTTGTTGGGTTCACCGAGTAACATTTGAATTGCATAACGTCTTGCTTTGTGATAACATGTTCTCGTGCACTTGATTGAACGCGAAAATTTGAATTGCATTCAACAAAATGTGTACAAACGAAATATTTGCTCTAGAATTGATAATTCTATAAATAATTTATTATTCATGTAAAGCATAGAAATCATCACAACCAAGTGTTGAAAATATCCTGGGAGTTGAATGATAAATTATATTTGGGTGTAAAAAGCTGATGACATCACAAGGTTCGAAATAGCTCAGTCAGTAGAGCTTGAGACTCTCAATCAGCATACTGTAGGTTCGAATCTTGGTAGATCCGTGTAACCAACTTCTTCCTTTCTTTATTATTTCGGGTTTATTTAGTTATTTAGTTATTTAACTATCTATTTACATCTATTAAAAAAATTACTATGTAGTTACTATTTAATCATATTGATCATTTGTTCTTTTTTCAACTTTCTTGCATATTGATGGGTTTATTTATTACTTATGTGTTCATTTGATTTTCGGTTAATTAAACATTTCATTGATGTATAATGTATAAGCTACTTGTTCATTTATTTAACTAGTGATTTAATTAAGTAACTAATTAATATATTCATTAATTCATTTACATTAATTAATTATTAATAAATATTTCGATGTGGTTAAGCTGATAAACGGATATTTTTCAGAATAACAGTATCCCACTGTGTTTCAATTCGTATTGAATCTATACACAAACTATTAACATTAATTATCATAATACATTGTTTATATGTGTTCAAAACTATTAGGTTTTATTCGGCATACGTCTTCTGAAATGCCATAAGTTTAGCATGCTCATAGATGAGAGTAATTTAATCTGTCATACATGCAGTCTGAATGTCGTAACCAGCCCATACTAAAGCGTGTTCAGGTTATTTAGAAAATAAATAATAATAAACGCGTGGATAACACTGGATTCAAAATAGCCCGCGCTCTAAATAATGAGGTCGTACTACAAATTAAACTGAATGGTGGTAATCGATTGGCCATCCACTATTCACTATCGAAGTGTTACGTGTAATGTAAACCAATTATTACCATATCAACTGGATCACGCTTTCAAGTCCTTAACAATGGGATGTGCTAGTATTAATAAAGGTGCATGACCCAGTTACCGGGGAGTTATATAATCACTTCGATAGTGAATAGCAATATGCCGTGTCAGACCTGGATCGCTGCGCATGAATGGTATGAATGGGCGCTTCTTATCCCTTTAGGTATATTTGTCTCAGGATAAACAATCTCGATAAATACTAAATAAAAGTAACATAGACAAAACGACATGCTGTGATAGGATTCGAACCCGTAACCTCTGAATTTCAAATCCGACACTTTACCGTTAAGCTAAATCTATTCGATGTAAATGAAGTAAGAACAAACCATTATATAGTTGATCATACCACTACTCTCTAAATCAGAAGCTTAAAATGCTTAATATTTCTTATTCTAAGCGTTTTTAACACATGGTTTTCGCCGAAAAGCTGTTTATATGCACTAAAAGAATTTAATTTTGATTTAAATGACACGAATAACAACTATTTGAAACAATTAAGGCTTTTTCGTTCGTACACACTTCGTTTTGTCGATTAACATCCACAGCCTATCGTTGCATCACGGGGCTTAAACGATGGGTATGCGATGACTCGGGTACGTAACCGAATCGTGTGACTTCTGTCCAGGACAATCGCTTGAGAGGAACAAAAGATTTGAACTGTCAATCAAAAATAAACCGAGACTAGATAAACTAGACATCAAGCGAGGGCGCTCACGAAAATGTCCCTGCTCTAAGACTTGTGAATAGGGATGAGTGTCACTTTTGAAACTGAACCCACGATCATGACAATAACTCCGCTCCGCGACATCGTATCTCAACGATCGAGGTGTCAAAATACGCAGAACACAATTATGCACTTGGTTATTTTCAAGCCGTTATATACTGGATCATTTCTAAGTGTTTCGATACTTTTTGTGAGCAGCTTATATACCTCTAGAGTGCCAACATCTTCATATTTGTCCAAGTGCGTATCTTCCGTGTGTTTATGTATTAGCGGCCATAGAAACATTTAAAGGAGTGGCTACCCATTTGAAGGTCATTCAGCAGGTTGTATGGAATGAGGATGGTTGTGGGTCCGAACCACGTATACCAAAGGGAACATTAATGAAAATCGCAAATTGCTACACTTGTTCACGCCTTAGTCACATCACTACTAGACAATGGTTATGCTTTATTATATAGTGGGATCACTGAACGACAACTCAATAAACTTCAACGAGCTCAGAATGCTGCTGCACGAATGCTCACAAGGACTAGAACATGTGATCACATTTCACCAGGCTGTTTTACAGCGTCTGCATTGGTTACCTATTCCGTATCGCATCCATTTCAAACTCCATCACCGACCCGGCTTTCTTTGCTAGTGCACCTATACTAAACTGTGGAACTCACTTCCTTCAGATCTTCGAATCTGTGATTCACTTGATGGTTTCAAAAAGACTTTA
Source organism: Ophiura sarsii (assembly GCA_035610835.1). NCBI lineage: Eukaryota > Metazoa > Echinodermata > Ophiuroidea > Amphilepidida > Ophiuridae > Ophiura > Ophiura sarsii. Next base: position 34,846,706 of record CM069454.1, on the reverse strand, counting down.
AAAACTCATCTGTTTAAGATTTGTCTGCTTGACTTCTATGTAACTGTTTTTATATTGTAATTGTTTGTTTATATTTGTTTTGATGTTTGCACCTCGAAATAGGTTGTCTAGATAAATGGCGCATTATAAACGCATTATTGTTATTATTAACCACGTTGCAAACACCTCTGTATGGTATTGGCAGCTAATCCAAAGCACGGACGGTCTCTGTTATATGCATAGCTATTTGGGTTTTATGATAACATTAGTGAGAGCAAGTTTATTTCCCAAACCAAAAAGTGCTACTTAATAGCACGGGTAAAGTTCTGTATCTGTCTGTAAGGGTAGGTAAACATACGAAAGAATTAATCAAACACATTTGAATTGATTCTGACCTTATATCACACAAAATGGAAGTACTACGTTAGACTTGTCTTTTAAAATCCAACAAGCTGCAAGTATCTGAAATATTACCATCGGTGAATAACTGACATTTTGATATCTTATTTTATTTGACAATTACCAAACATATAGGTGTCAAAGTACGTTCAAAGGCAAACATACAAACATACACCCAACACACAATCAATTGTATAAATACATACATGATATATAAATAATATAAACTCCTAAAGCTGTAATAACCGGACGAAAATAATTTAATTCGCTAACCCTCATCATGAAACATCAATGTTATACAATCGTAGGCCCTTCCTTGACAACATTACGCACAGTCAGCTTAAGCACTGCCCAGACAACATTACAGCCAGCTTAGGCACTGCCCTGACAACATTACGCTCAGTCAGCTTACAGCAAATGCAAATGTGTCATAGTTTGTCCCAGCAGGCTTTTTTATGTAACTTACTTCTTAATAGGTTAGTAGTTCAGACATTTACATTCAGAATGGATATTGTATTTCCTTTATCCTTGAGGAGTACGTAAATGGTATTTCACCAAACGATCGGTAACTTCTACTCCTCTGATCATGTACAGATTGTGTAAGTTCCTATGGGCATTATGGAGTTAAACAATAAGGGCAAGTAGCTTATTTCCAATATCCATTTCGCTAGTAGCGAATACAATCTTAATATAGGTGTTTGGTCTCTTAACTTTAAGAATACGAACGGGTTAACAAAACACTCGCGGCAATGCAGTTTGTTAACCACAAGTCACATAATGTGCATATACGGTATACAATGAGGCACAGATATTCCCAAGGTTTTATATAGCCTTATGTGATAGCGTTTGATTAGAGAGCTTTCTGTTTAAAAATATAAACACATGACATAACTAAATACACAGTCACGTTGGAGTTTCAGGTCCCCTCTTACCACCTAGATCCTGAAATATATCAAGGTTGATATTTCTCCATCTTAACTCCATTTTATCTGTCACCCGTATGAATTACTGTACAGGTGTAAGGTAGATCACCCAAGATGAACTGATCGTAGTAGACCTAATGCCTGCACAAACATCAATATCTCATTGGATTATTAAACGCGGGACGACGACGACGACAAAGAAAGCAACAGTGACGAATGACGACGACAATAAAGATGACGATTAAGATGAAGATGACGATGATGATAACGATGACGATGACGATGATGATATGAGTTTTATGTAAGTCATAATAGTGACTTCTGATATAGCACTTTCTTCTGATACAGCACTCGACTGGTAGCTTCCCAATAGCCCGAAGCTGCGACCTGCTGCAGATGTATAGCAAAGACCCTACCGTAGTCGTTTGGTTCACTACGCGCACCTCGTCTTGATCGCTTGCGGTTCTCCATGTATGAAGACTCGATTCCAGAGCTACATAATCGATGACGATGACGATGACGATGATGCTAGTGGCAGGCACATGAGTTTTACGTAAGTTATATTGGTGACTTCTGATAAAGCAAGAATGACTTCTCTTATAGCACTCGACTGGTACCTTCCTAATAACCCGAAGCTATGACCTGCTGCAGCTCCGTAGCAAAGACCCTTCCGTAGTCGTTCTGGTTCACTACACGCACCTCGGAAATGTACGGTTCTATCGTCTTGATCGCCTGCGGCTCGCTATGTACGAAGAATCGATTCAAGAGCTACTTATGATAGTTCGATATTTTAACATTTCAACTATTCAAACGTGTACAGGGTTTTCTTATAAATGTTAAAGCTGTATGTTCTGATCACCCTTTTTTGGCTATGATTGGTTCTTTCACATCAAGATATTTTGATAACAGAAGAATCCCCATATTTTCTATTTATGTCTGTAAAATCTTAGGGGTCAGACAAGTTCCATTTAGACATTAGAGGCTGACGTGTGAGGAATTACAGCTAAAGGACCAGCTTGTATACCTCTCAATGGCAAAATTTATTGTGACATTGTGCTTCTCAAATAAGAATCATAGGAGTTATGAAACTCAAACTTTGGAATGCGACAATTTTTAAGTAAACTAGAAAACATCAAGTTGAAAATCGTGCTAGCATTTAGAACATCTTCCTTTCATTTGTGTAGGGTTGGAATTGCATTGATTGCTTAGGCAAACAAAAAAGGCTTATCATAGAAACCCGGGCGCATTTGGAATGTGATATAGGCTTTACCGCGTAGCTCTACGCGGGAAACCTGTCAAATCAAACAGGGCCGAAAAAGAAAATCGCATACGTCATAGCCCATTTCATCTACAAAAAAAAAGAGAAATGGCAAGCATTTATTAGCTATTTTGCAGAATGTCCTTGAGACAAAACCTATTTTTTTAATGTTTTTAATAAAGGATACAACCATCGAATTACCAAAAGAACAATCAATGTTTGGCCTCTAAGCATTTGTCAAACATTTTGGCATGTGCGAAATAAAAGCGAGAAATAACCAGAGGCGAGTAATTGAAATATCACAGAAGGATGCGATTTGAGAAATAAAATGTATTAAAGTTTCCCTTTGACTATGGATGAAGTAATGCTATCTTTTGTTTCTAATTACTGAAGTTATAGGTCGACTAAATGAGAGTATTAAATGCATATTCAGGGTTGTCCATAAATAATTTGACCACTGGAAAAAACTATTACAACTCTGCTAATATTAGGCTAATGAAAGTGAATTGTTAGTTTCCCGTTACATTTGTTGGGGTCAGTGAGTATGCGACTATTTCATTATTCATTATTCATTATTTTTATAACATTAATTATTTGTATAATATGTGCCCAAATACGTGTAGCGTATAGAACCAAGAATGTATAATTGTGAATAGGGGCATAAATATGTCCTTACTACAATAAATAAATGAATTCCAGACCATTTTGCATGCAAAGTCTTGTTTATTTAAAAACTGTCTTCCTCTTAATGCTTTTCAGAAGATTTTTCATAACACACCCCTACCCAACACCCATACCCACCACCTATCTTAACAAACTCAGAAGTTCAAGTCAACAAAAACAATCCTCAAAAAACATTCATGTGATAGCTAGCTAGCTGCACCAGTAGTACACTCGCGCATCGTCTTTTTATAAAGATAGCCTCTGTCGCACCGGTTTGCGTTCACTCGTCGCTATCATTTTATCAAACGGTGTGAACGAAGGAACAAGAGTTGTAGCAGATACTACACTGTCGTCCACTGCAGTTTTCAAAAGTATAGTTCACGTATGCTTTCAGTTTTATTTTTCTTATAAATGTTGAAATTTAAAAGGAAATAATTTACCCGTAGTAATTAAATATAGAATTTACCATTTTTTTATATTTTCTTTACATTTTGTGTGTGCAAATATCGTATGTTTGGGTTTATTAATTGTACATATTTAGTGTATTTATACTTCAACGATGCGGTATATTTATATGCACATTCTAAATGTATATGGTGCATGGTGGCTAGTGGCTCTGTTGCGAACTTGCGATCACGATTCGGTAGAAATGGATTGATGGAAATCAGCGATCGCAGAGGCAATAGTTACATTTCGTTGTGGTGTATAGGCCTGCTGTACAAGTTGTACGGCTTCGAAAAGTGCCTCGAAATCGCTAAAAATGAAAAAACAAATTGTCATATGGACGGGTTGGTATGTCGAGTATTCGATTTACATCGTATTTGTACTTATGTATTGATGAAATACGATAAAAATACGTGCCCCAGATGGATTGTCAGGCTGAGTGTATACGGTGGTGGGTGGGTGGGGGGGGGGGGGGGGGGGGGGAGGTTAGCCACCATTGTAGGTGGCTAACCACCTGCAGTGTCAGTATCATTTTTTGAATTTAAACCGTTGTTAAGCGTTCGTCCCATTCACTTGATCACGTAATCTCGTTCGCATATTTTAACCTGAATACTCGTGAATACGCCCGTGTTGGAAAAGGTGCCTCGGAGGTTCAGGGGAAACGGACGATTACTTTATTGTAATATTGGCTGACGTTAGAGGGCACACTTTATTCATCGCGAGTCTATTGCAGACGACGCTGGAATTGACTCGCGATGAATAAAGTGTGCCCTCTAACGTCAGCCAACATTACAATAAAGTAATCGTCCGTTTCCCCTGAACCTCCGAGGCACCTTTTCCAATAATATTTTGTCGCGGCCAAAATCTATCATTGAGATGCAAGGTAGGTCTTCACACGTTTGAAATAGAAACAGTACTACCAAGAGTAACAGTTAACCTAACATGAAGGACATTGAAAGTGTTACAGGATGAATATAATAATAATAATAATGGCATTTATAATGCGCCGTCAATCTAGGTAAAACTATTCCGAGGCGCAACATATAAAACAAAAATACAAATTAACATGAAAAATACATAAACAAGGATGATTTGCATATACATGTACATGTATATAATACAAAGAAATCAATTATAAACTAAGTCAAATAATCTTGTTTTTAACAAGTTCTTAAAAGAGTCAAGTGAATCACAGCATCTTAAATTATAAGGTAGTGAGTTCCAGAGAGTTGGTGCAGCAACCGAAAATGCGCGATCTCCAAATGAAGAAGTAGTCCGTGGAACAACAAGTAAAAGTTTATCAGATGACCGGAGAGTACGTTTTGGATGATATGGAACAAGAAGATTAGCAATATTTGGACTATTAATTATATCAATTCTATGAAGCCATTGATTTGTTGGAAGAATGCTATGAATGAACCTGTACTGAAGCCATCTAAGCCTGTTATCCATCGTAGTTTTCCATGGTAAAATATAAATATCACGACACTTTTTCACATCAAAATTATAAGTATTTAGCATTGTGTATTGACACACTGGCGTTAAGATACTTTGATTTACAAAAAAAACTTATACAACTCTTTAGAATGTGTACTTTCAAGTAACTTTCTACTACACGCTTAGAAATGAGTGTAAAATGTTGCTGGATAAAAAAGAAATGTGTAGTTTTTACCCAATACTGTGCTAAACAACGATTTCGTAAAAATAACATTTAACACATGCAATAGTTTACTATTGAATTCCGAGATTTACACTCTGGAAGTGTAGAAAAGTGCCCGTAATTGGGTAAAACATGATTTGACACCATGAAAGTGTAAGATTGTTGGGTAAAAATGTACACAACAAGAATGTGCATAATGTAGTGTTAAGTGTTACACAACAAAAGGGTAAGTTGCCTTCACATAATTATTGGGTAAAGGAAATTTACCCAATTTATGTGTACCAAAATGACACAATTGTTGGGTAAAACAACCCCGGTTGTGTCAAGTGTTACACAATACACATAATTGGGTCCAAATAGGGAACATGGTCGTTTTGGGGTAAACATTTACCCAACGATATTGTAATTTTAAACTTTGTTGGGTAAAATGTCTGTGTAGAAAGCCGCGTTACCGATCGATGGAACTATTGTCCAGACAAGGTAAAGTAAACTATGCGTGCAGTAGTGTCGCGGAGAGCACATTATGATCATAGTCGATTTTTCAACAACTGTTTGCCGGCAACCTGACCTTCACACATCGGTCTCCCTTAAGATAATAATATAGCATTATAATTTACTAGTTTCATTATATTTATGCTTTTTTCATGCCAATCTCAACATTGACCAACTAATATCAGCAATTTCTGTATATCTTATCATATTTAGTCATATAAGATAGTGTATACAGACACAGTTAGCACAGTGGATACGGCGTCAGTCTTAAAATACAGAGGTTATGGGTTCGAGCCCCGTTCCGGTCAAGTTAAGGTAAGTTCTTCTAAAAATCTTTAATATCGTGGATAATAAAATTGCGAAAGAAAATTAGAATGCAAATATGACACCCAATAATGGCTTTAAATATATACCTGCATTTTTTTTAAATTAATGTATGTGTACCAAAATGACACAAGTGTTGGGTAAAATATGTTGTGTAAAGTGTTACACATAATAGGGAACATGGTCGTTTAAGGGTTAACATTTATCCAACGATTGATGGATAAAATGTTCACTATGTGTTGTGTAAGATTCTACACAACCACTGTTGTGTTCATTTTTACCCAACAAACAACCATGTTCCCTTTTTACCATCCTGAAGTGTAGTATTTTACCCAACATTGCTTAATTTTGTCTAAGAGTGTACCATCTATATCAAACCCAGGTCCATGATCAATCTCATTAATACACAATTTGGTAGTAATCTGTGCTCTCCATGTAGCTGGGATAGCCTGTATAATCCCATACCACCTTAAATAATCAGCATTGTTAAATGCTTTATAGTAAACAGACTTATTATCAATTAGAATTTGTTTATTGTTCCATATCACCTGTTTACAAATATCCTCAACAGACTCTTGTTTAGTGACCCCTATTTCAGACCACCGATTTAGAATATCAGCATAAAATTGAGGAATATGACAATTTAACTTCTTCATATCAAAATTACACTTCAATAAAAATGTCAATCCTCCAACTCTCTTTAAATACTGGGATAAGATTATTGTCCAGGCAACTATGCCATCACTCATGAAACGCAATAACCATATTACCTGTTGGGCTTTAATTCTTGAAAAAAATGTCCACCATCCTTAGAACTCCTTTTTCATATTCAGCCATTAAAACTTCTCTTTTAATCTTATCTGGACCATTCCAAACGAATTTATGAATGATAGAATTAATTTGGCTTTGAACAGCTTTTGGTATGGTTATTAAACTAGACACAAACAGAAATGTGGACAAACCGAAAGTTCTTGACAATTACTATGTTACCCTAATTAGTGCTGTCAAATCCCTATTTTTCCACAATGCAAGAACTTGCTTCAGTGAAGAGATCTTAGAATCAAAATTAAGGTCATTAGTTAACTGTTGATGTTGATGAGAAAACCTTAATGCACTAATATCAACAATATTGTAATTAAATTATTTGTGTTAATTATGTCCTTTTAGTGCACTGATATCCTCATAGCGTGCTTAGCGCGATATTGTTGATTTCTCCTGGTGTACGTCACTCATGTTCACGGACTGTTGACTGGACACGCGAAAACCTAAACTTTGAATTCGTATTGGAATAACACGTAATCGCGAATGTTTATCTAATCATTTTGAAAAATTCATCATAGGTTAGAAGAAAAAAATTCCAATCCAAAACCGTTGTGGGTGGCTAACCACCTGCAGTGTCAGTATCATTTTTTGAATTTAAACCGTTGTTAAGCACGTAATCTCGTTCGCATATTTTAACCTGAATACTCGTGAATACGCCCGTGTCCAGCGTCGTCTGCAATAGACTCGCGATGAATAAAGTGTGCCCTCTAACGTCAGCCAACATTACAATAAAGTAATCGTCCGTTTCCCCTGAACCTCCGAGGCACCTTTTCCAATAATATTTTGTCGCGGCCAAAATCTATCATTGAGATGAAAGGTAGGTCATACCTGCATTTTTTTAAATTAATTTATGTGTACCAAAATGACACAAGTGTTGGGTAAAATATGTTGTGTAAAGTGTTACACATAATAGGGAACATGGTCGTTTAAGGGTTAACATTTACCCAACGATTGATGGATAAAATGTTCACTATGTGTTGTGTAAGATTCTACACAACCACTGTTGTGTTCATTTTTACCCAACAAACAACCATGTTCCCTTTTTACCATCCTGAAGTGTAGTATTTTACCCAACATTGCTTAATTTTTTCTAAGAGTGTACCATCTATATCAAACCCAGGTCCATGATCAATCTCATTAATACACAATTTGGTAGTAATCTGTGCTCTCCATGTGGCTGGGATAGCCTGTATAATCCCATACCACCTTAAATAATCAGCTTTGTTAAATGCTTTATAGTAAACAGACTTATTATCAATTATAATTTGTTTATTGTTCCATATCACATGTTTACAAATATCCTCAACAGACTCTTGTTTAGTGACCCCTATTTCAGACCACCGATTTAGAATATCAGCATAAAATTGAGGAATATGACAATTTAACTTCTTCATATCAAAATGACACTTCAATAAAAATGTCAATCCTCCAACTCTCTTTAAATACTGGGATAAGATTATTGTCCAGGCAACTATGCCATCACTCTTGAAACGCAATAACCATATTACCTGTTGGGCTTTAATTCTTGAAAAAAATGTCCACCATCCTTAGAACTCCTTTTTCATATTCAGCCATTAAAACTTCTCTTTTAATCTCAGTTATCTGGACCATTCCAAACGAATTTATGAATGGTAGAATTAATTTGGCTTTGAACAGCTTTTGGTATGGTTATTAAACTAGACACAAACAGAAATGTGGACAAACCGAAAGTTCTTGACAATTACTATTTTACCAATTGCTGTCAAATCCCTATTTTTCCACAATGCAAGAACTTGCTTCAGTGAAGAGATCTTAGAATCAAAATTAAGGTCATTAGTTAACTGTTGATGTTGATGAGAAAACCTTAATGCACTAATATCAACAATATTGTAATTAAATTATTTGTGTTAATTATGTCCTTTTAGTGCACTAATATCATCATAGCGTGCTTAGGCGATATTGTTGATTTCTCCTGGTGTACGTCATGTTCACGGACTGTTGACTGGGTCATGACTATGGGCTTAGTTATAGTTTCCAAGGTGTGGGTGAACATCCGAGATAAATTGAAAATAGATTAATCTTACAGTGTTGCCATCGTAACGATTACAATGCTAACTGTTGTATTAAAGGACTGTAATCACATACATTAAAATAGGTCAACTGGATGGATCAAATGTTAAGAAGTTTCGTTCCTCCGTGCTGCAAGTCATCTTATTTACAATTTGCCGGATGCTCTTTATGCTGCTGAGAATGGACAACTGTTGTTAAAGGAGCATTGGGAGATTACCAAGACAAATACAATTTGTTTTGTTTTTTGCTTTCAATTAATAAGGTACGCAGGAACCCTGAATGATTTTTTTTTAAATGTTTTAGAATAATGGCGCTAGATAGATCGGTTGAAGCAATTAATATAGCCAGTGATGCTGATAATTTCGATGTGATCTTCATCGAAATTACAAAATTATAAACTTTTAGATGATAGACGGCGAATTAAGGTAAACGGTTCAGACGGTAGTGAGTATGTGCCTAAATATTACGTAGGTGCAATAAAAACTGATTTCATGGAATATTGAGGTCGCCCTCCTATCAGTGTCCGAATTAAGGGAAAAAATATGGTTGCCTTGCCTGCCGGGCAACCTAGCAGAAAATTATGGTTGCCCGGCAGAAATGTTGGTTGCCCGTATTGTATGCGTTTCTTTTGTTTAACTTAGTAATCTTCACCCAATGCGATTACATGTATGCGCCGCGCTAGAACTGTACACAATTATGACATTTATTTGAAACATGAATATGTTAATAATAACTAGTAATCACATCACAGTCACTCACACCATCATCATCTCGTATTACCAGGGAGCTTATATAATGGGAGAGGAAATTCGAATAGCAAAATTGAAGCCTCCCCATATATGGGCATGTGGGCGTGAGTACGCGCGATGTAACTCTTGAGATGACGGCGAACACTCATTAGCATACTTTAGACGCGTGATGTAACTCTTGGAACGTGGGCGCTGTCACGCTAGAGGCTTCAATTTCGGCAACGGGAGTGGCACCGGTCTGGTATTACTGCTACATTTACATGTAACAGTATACAGACTACGGCTACCACGTGTACGGTATAGGATACATGTACTAATAAGGCCCAATGCGATCATGGAAGTAAAATGATAGATTAATATCTTCCGTATGAAACTTGGATTATATAATTATTATTTAGCTGATTTTGTTTCATTCACAGATCTGTATGTTCATGTGTTAACTTCTAGTAAGATTTTTGGTTGCCCGCCGGGCAACTGCAAACGTAAATGTTGGTTGCCCGGTGCTAATTGTTGTGGTCTCGGGCAACCGGACCACCACTTAACGCGAACTTTCCCTCCTATACATATCTGTCAGTGCCCCTTTAAAATATCCAATTTATAGTGTAAACCAAATACAAGATTTAATTGTATAGATCGATGCGTTAGTACGGCCCGCGATGGCCTTATGAGGCTTAGTTAACTCTGAACGGCCAGGAAAAAGGAGTTAAAACGGAATTGAGATATACAAATAGGACTGCGCTCTTAATTTTTCTAGAAATCAGGTTTTCTTTTTATAATAATATACTAACCATTATCTGAAATCATTGACCTTAATTGTATCATGTATATAACATTTCAGGATTTGGTTTCAGATCACATCGACATTATCAGCATCACTAACCACATAAATTGCTATAACATAAATTCAAGCTAGCGCCATTATTCAACCGTTTTCCCTTAAATCATACATGCACCTTATCTATTGAAACAATTCCTTTTTTGCGAAATTTCATTTTTCTCGCCAATATTTGAAGTCAATGAGCCATTTCGGCTTACAATTTAACTGATTGAATTGTTAAACTATCAATATGATTCAATGCATTAGTAATATGAGATAGACATAATAGACTAAAGAGTCTGTTAGCTTCATTAACTACTGATGCATGACTGCCATCAACATGTATATGATTAAATATTGTTTAAGCGTTGAAAGAAGAAAAGAAACAATTTAAACCAATATTGTAAGGTGTATTGAACAAAATAAAGTACCTATAATTTATATCATTACATCAATTATTTCTGAGATCATTAGTTTAAATTATTTTACTTCGGTAGCACGGCTTCAGTAGTAATTATTAATTGTAATGCTCTACTGATCAGATAGGGAGCAAATCTCACCGTTCCCACAATCCATTGTAACTTTACAATGACGAACAATTCCATGGCACTTGGGGGCGCACTCATGCTTAGAGTATTGGGAGGAGAGGAGATGGACGTGAAAATAAAAAAAAGGTTGAACCACTGATAAATCAAAATCAATAAATTAATAAACGACTCATCCAATTCATTGAATTAGTACTAAATAAAACACTTTAATTGCCGAAGAAAAAAACAAAACAAAAACTTCCATGCTCCCGCCCCAAACATATAATTGTGCGTTTAAATATGCACAGAATAATAACTGTTTTCATATTAGATGCAACGAAAGATATTATTTAGAAGATCTGTCCATGATCTGTCAGTACTCTGTTCATAATCTGTTGTCACTATTAATCCATGTTGCATTGAATAGCAAATCAGTGCGGAAAATTCGAATTAATAATTGCATTGTGGGATATGTAAGCTAATCTGTGTGATCAATCACCATGCCATGTGGGTGTTTGTATTTTCATAATACGAACTCTCGAACCGTTAATTGTCATTGTATTTACTCAGCCACACCGGCCATGACCATATGAATACTCTTTGTTTGAATGTAACCTTGCTAGTTTACTGATGAAAATACAATAAATTGAAATATTTGATTAATACGTATATTATTGATATATCTACATTTGTAGCCTTCTATCGTCACTGTATGGTCGTGATTTACGTGTGGCTCAGTCCGTTGATTGATAGATATTGACTAATTTGATTTCGTATCAGATATGTAGCTGTGGAAGTGTTACACTTGATTTTATCAGTACCAGGAAGATATTTGTCATAATACTACATGTTGAAGCACATGATCATAATGTGACGGTGTCGTCATGACTATTATACGCTTTAAGAGTTTAAACTGTTTACCTCGACGACGCTTGGGGATGAAACGTTTAGTTGTTTCAATGTCACTGTTCATCGGATTTGTATTGACATCATACCGGATTCTATTCATGAGTGTAGCAGGTCAGTGTAGAATAGGTACAATTTCTTAGTATGTTGAGAACGGATGGAGACTATTTTTAATCAAATGAATTTACTTATATATTTTTTGTTTTCCCCAAGGAGTTCGATAGTTTTTATGAGTTGCTTTATCCTTTTCATTTATTCATTTGTGTATGTATGTATTTATGTAGTATTTATGAATTTATGAATTTGAGTATTTAGTTATTTAGTTATTTAGTCATTTAGTTTTTTTAGTTATTTAGTTATTTAGTTATAAATGGACGCTAGTTTTAACACCATTGATTGTGTATTCTCATTTTCGTGTCAAAAGCCTACGATCAGAGAGACATCTTTTCGCCTGACGATTGGACAAAATGACCGTATGGGATTGTTCATGAAACGCAGAGTAGCGATAATATTCCAGAAGGTCTATACCTCTGAATTTTTACTTATTTAGTTATATAGTTATTTAGTTATTTAGTTATTTAGTTATTTAGTTATTTAGTTATTTAGTTATTTAGTTATTTAGTTATTTAGTTATTTAGTTATTTAGTTATTTAGTTATTTAGTTATTTAGTTATTTAGTTATTTAGTTATTTAGTTATTTAGTTATTTAGTTATTTAGTTATGTAGTTATGTAGTTATGTAGTTATGTAGTTATGTAGTTATGTAGTTATGTAGTTATGTAGTTTGTAGTTATTTATTAGTACATTTTAATTATTTATTTGTACATTTTATTTATTTATTTATTTATTTATTTATTTTCATTATTACTTTTGTGTTATTATCTTTTTTAATTCATCTATTCCGGTTTATTTTTATTTTTATATATTCATTTGATTAATTAGTTTGATTCATTCTTGTGATTATGTATTCACTTATTTATACCAATTAATTAATTCATTAATTCATTTATTTACGTATATTTTATCAGGTTACTTTTTATTTTACTATAACCATTCATGAAAATGAAATGTAATTGTAAATGTAAAACGTTACGAGTAATTGTGAATACTAGTAATTGGACTCATTATAATGGAATGTGCTTATTCTTGCTATGACTTGTATTGCTAGCAACCATTGATTCGAAATAACCTTTTAGTTTGACAAAGAACTGTGAATACAGGTGCAGTTTATCGTAGCTACAAAAGACGGCTATTGTCGTGGGTTTACGCGCGGTTTAATTGTTGCTCGATGAAGCGAGAGAAACAGAGTTCAAGACAAAGTTCATGTTTGTTTTTACTTTCAAACTAAATAACAGGATTGATACTTCACAATTTTACGGGGATTATTATTTTTTTTTTTAAAAGGGTTTAAAATTCTAAGCTTAGATTGACCTAGTTCTGAAACGAATCATTGATTGACCGACATATGTTAACTGAATAATCACTTCAATATCAATTATGTTTTGATGTTTGTTTTTGTGTTTTTTGTTTTGTTTTTTTAATGATTTTGAAGAAAAAAATGTGCCTTTAAAATGCGATTTTGTTATTTGGTTTTTTCTCTCCATAGGTTCGATACTTGACGAAAGAGAGTTATTCAAAAAAGAGAATATTGGTGAATATTCTGCTAGCTATAGTAAGGTAAGGTTCAAAGGGTTCTCAGATGAGAGTTAATATGCTTGCAATAGGCTTTAGCAAAACTACCAGTCCGGTCCGAACAATCCTAATCTGGCAACATGTTTACCTATGCAGGAAATTTGTATCCAACAATTATTTCAAATCGTCGCTGTTCTGACATACCGGCACATGTGCCATTTTGGGCAAAATGACTTAAGTTGCATTTTATGATCTACAAGTGAAACTCTTTATTCTCCAAAAAAATTGAGACAAAAAGGTAATTAATTAATGAGATACCGCACTAATTAGTGTCATATGCCAGGGTTTTAACATAAAAACATATAAAACTTCATTTTGTATTCTGACATACCGGCACATCACGATATTCTGCCATAGACCACCGTGTAACTACATACCGGCATATCACTGGCATATCGCTGTATGACTGTCTGACATACCGGCACATGACTTTATGACATAATTACTCCTAATTAATAATTGCAATTTGTTGTTGTAACATGCTCATAACAAACATAAGTATATATCTATTAGTGTTCTTTGACAATGATAGTGACATGCTCTTTAACAAGTCTTTAAAAATTGGAAAATTTTCAAACACGATTTTCTCAAAACGCTGTTTTTCGTGATGTGCCGGTATGTCAGGACAGCGACGAAATAATTGTTGGATACACGGCTTTTAATTTGATTTTACGATATGATCAATTAGAATAGGGCTACACAGTCTCGATTTTGGAGCCCTAGTAACCATTTTTTTGGAAAGTCTCGAATGCTTCTTTCCAATAAAAAAAATATAAAATTGTCATGATATCGTCAAGAAGTGTTACGGCTTTCAATAATATGTTACGATATGGTCAATTAAACAGCACCACCCTTATTTTCAGCCCGGACGCTCGCCTTCTGACCGCCTCCGAGCACGTGTGCTCATCCACGTGATAAATGTTCGGTAAACTAAAAAATCAACATATTTCAATATCCTGATCAAAGTAAAAGAGATTATCTTTGATTTTGATAATAAAATGTTACCCTCACGCCAAACTGATTAACAAAGGCAATGTATAAGCTACAGTTACAATGTATTTGCCTTTAACATAAAAATGGTAAAAAACAACAGATAAAGACAACTTGTCGAAACTATTAAAACTACTTATTATTTGAGTATATTATGATAACGCTAAGTTGCCATTCAATACAATAGCACGTTGTGCACAAATAACTAGGGTGACAATGAATACCGGACCACGGAAGATTTGTACAGACAAACACAAGTGTTAACAGTTTCTTTAAATAGCTACTTGTTCGTAATAAGAGCTTCAATTCCAATTACATTTTGAAATTATCACCGTATAATAACTCCAATACATTGCAGTTTATAAATATGTATGCTAATAATATTATGATGTCTCTAAAATTCTGATTGGAATACAACTATTTTGATGACCCTTGATGTCGAATAGAAATCATTAAGATGAAAATCGGGTCAGTAATCGGAACACCTGCCTTTAGTGCAACATACTTCAAAATGATCTCAATTGATTTTATTTCACAACATTTTTTGTGTCTCTTTATTCTGATCTTTATAGGTGCAATGTGACGATGCCTGCCAATTTGAAATTGAACAAAGAGGGCGTAAATCAGCACTGGATCGCTACTGTGCAACTACAAACAGAAACCAGTCCATAGAATGGGCTAAATGGCTTCTCAATCACCGATTTGCACTCAATCATATATTGATATCGGACAAACACAAACTATTATTTTGTTCTATCCCCAAAGTTTCAAGTACGAATTGGAAAAACGTGTTTTTGATTTTGAACGGAAATATAAGCTTGCAGAATATCAGTAGACTAAGCCTCGGGAAAACTCATGGCGACACAGTTACGTTAAATAGATATAACCTGACATTGGATGAATTAACGGTACGGCTTGACACGTACACGTCATTTCTATTCGTTAGAAACCCATTCATCCGGGTTCTATCGGCATTCCGAGATAAATTCCAGTCTGAAATATCTTCTGATTATTCATTCATAAGACGTGTATACGGACCTAAGATGAATGTTTACGGAAATCGCTCGCTAAAAGAGGACGATCCTGAATATGCCAGCGCTACATTTCCTGAATATGTCAAGTACTTAGGTGATCAGAGGAATAGGATGGGACCAGCTGAAGACCATTGGGCTCCTATGTCTGAATTGTGTTTCCCTTGTCAGAAGAGATATGATGTCATCGGTAAACTTGAAACATATCAGACAGACACACGGTTCGTACTAGACAGAATAGGCGTGCCCGAACTTTACGATATTGTGCAAAGAAGTCCACCACAAACTACTAACAGTTCCGATCCCGATCAGATAAACAAGTTCTTTTCAACTTTAAGTGCAGAAGATATTGAAGGTTTAAAGCGAAGATATATGGATGACTTCAATCTTTTTGGGTATGATATGCCCTTTATCAATTGATATTAGATAATGATGGCATCCCAAAGGAGACGAACACGGGATATACTGAATTGTTCCACCATATTATATGCAATATTGATTATCTACATTTCATGCGATTGATACAGTATATGTCAGTATTTATACACTCGTCAAAAGAAGTTCCTTGCCACTCATTGAAGTTCAAATATTTCACATAAATATTTAATATAAATTAAACAATTAATCAAAATAAGCAGACAATAATTCTCTATCATGTCTGTATGAAATTGAGATGTACGCATTTATGCATGGCTGAGCACATTCATTAAGCAATGGTAAGGTGCGTAAAAGAAAATTGCAAGAAATGAGCATTTACAGTCATTTGAATGGAGGGATTATCCAATTTTGTGCAATCTTCTTGCCATTGTCAAGTGAATGGGATCTGCCATGCATGAGTGATCATGTCTAAATTCCATGTTAAGCTGTTAGAGGATTACTTTCTGCTTATTTTGATATACAATTATATATTTTATTAAATATTAATTTAATTTAAGTGGCAAGGAACTTCTTTTGACGAGTGTATGTTTACATTCTTATTCTTAAAGCATCATTTTAATTCCCGTTTGCAATAAATGGCTATAACTTTACAAAAATTGATAACGATTAGAAATGATTAATGTTTACCTTACATTCAGAATTACGCAAACCCACTGATTTCATATTGTAATGTAAACGAGTACTAAAGATGCGTTTCATCCATTTGAATGATAGGCCTTCCACCTGCATGATTTTTAATGCAAGTAATTATGAAATGATAGCCTTGTAAAGTCGATTATTAAAGATAACGTTCAACTATTTAGAGGGTAAAATTACACGAGCGGACTTATAGCATGCATATTTTTTTCTTCAGAAATATCGCAAAAGACCCTCGGAAAGAAATGTTCTCTAAAAGTGCGTACACACGCACCGTAGATCATTTTTCCTATAGAGGCTGCATCTTCAACACGGAAGCATGAAGCGTAATATAACTTGGGGATTTACCTAAAATTGTCACTGGCAGCAATCTAAAATGTGTCCTCTTGTAATGCGTCGCCGTGTAAATAGACAGCAGTGCGTCATTAAACAGAACGCCCGCTCCCGTTCCGGAGCAGACTGGTTATAGTTAATTTAAAATAAATAATCAGTATCAAATCGTCGCTGTTCTGACATACCGGCACATCACTTGACTTAATTCTGTTGTGATGTGCCGGTATGTCAGAACAGCGACGAAATGTAAGAAGGTAATGCGCATTGAGTTGGGACCCTTGCAGTGACACATGCTGGAAAATTATGGGTGTTGTATTCAAACAATTAGCCTTAAAATAGAAGTATGGGTAAAGTATACCTTTTGTGAAATTCAATATTTTTCACTCGTAATTCTCTTACTTTGAGCATCTAATGATATTCGATTTCGGAAATACACATAAGTATTCAACATTTGCCAGATTTGTGAAATAAAGTTAACATTTCATAATAATTTGATGACGTACTTACTACCAGAATATGCCAGCGCTACATTTCCTGAATATGTCAAGTACTTAGGTGATCAGAGGAATAGGATGGGACCAGCTGAAGACCATTGGGCTCCAATGTCTGACTTGTGTTTCCCTTGTCAAAAGAGATATGATGTCATCGGTAAACTTGAAACATATCAGATAGACACACGGTTCGTATTAAACAGGATAGGCGTGCCCGAACTTTACGATATTGTGCAAAGAAGTCCACCACAAACTACAAATAGTTCCGATTCCGATCAGATAAACAAGTTATTTTCAACTTTAAATGGAGAAGATATTGAAGGTTTAAAGCGAAGATATATGGATGACTTCAACCTTTTTGGGTATGATATGCCCTTTATCAGTTAATATGAGACAATTATAGCCTTAAAATAAAAATAGGAGTATGGGAAAAGTACACCTTTTGTGAAATCATATATTATTTCAGACCTCATGCTGTCAATTTCGAGGTCATTATACAGGGTTTGTAGAAAACATAATAGGGTGTAAACTGAATAAATGCAACTAAAATTCAATATTTTTCACTCGTAATTCTCTTACTTTGAGCATCTAATGATATTCGATTTCGGAAATACACATAAGTATTCAACATTTGCCAGATTTGTGAAATAAAGTTAACATTTCATAATAATTTGATGACGTACTTACTACCAGGCTGGGCAACCTATGGCCCGTAAAAAGAATATATTTTACAACATCACATGAGCTAGCTCATTGAATGGAATGCTGTCAGGTAGGTCTATTTTCCCTATTGTCATCTGTTCTGTATTAAGATTACGTTTTTGTGAAGATTGATTATTATAAATAAGCACTAATACCTATTGCTTGAAAGTCTTCGGAATCAAAGGTTTGAAATCAACAGCAGGCCATTGCTATACAGAAAACGTGGTTAGGTGCGGCCCAGTCAATGTTCACTCAGAGTCCTTATATCTAATATATCTAACCCATTCATTCAAAAAAGGTTGCCCACCCCTTTACTAAGCATTACATTTGCATTTGCAACTGCTTTTACACATAATTCAATACGAACACACGTTAGACCAGGGAGGTGTCAACTTTGACACCTCCCTGGTTAGACCAAGGAGTTATTATAATACAATACAATACAATACAATACAATACAGAAAGCATTAATTGCACCATTTCCAAAAGGCTCAGAGCGCTTACAAGATAAAACCTTAAAATTACAACTTAAACTACAAAATGTGAGTGTAACTTGAGCATAGTACGTACAATATATTATAGCAATTACAAAATAGATTAGAAACAAAATATAAACAGAAAAACTGTTTATGGGAACAAATGAGTTTTAAGAGCTTTTTTAAACACACTTGTAGATGATGATTGTCTAATACAGATAGGTAGCTTATTCCACTCTTTTGACGCACTAATAACTCCTTGGTTAGACCTGGTTAGACTTCATCAATATTTACGTCTGCCGACGCTAGTCTTTTGCCATGGCGTATGTATTGTGTGCACACATCTTCGCAATACGCAAAGTTGTTAAAAGACTAGCATCGATAACGTTCAATGAAGTGTGAATCGATCTATGTGGTTAAAGATGCGTAGCTCGAGCAGGACAGAATCATTTCTTACAACTTGGGCGGAATCAATATTGGTTATTTCGGCATTACATTCCAGTTGCCTGTAAGGTTTGAGCCCAAGTTTGATAGGTTGAACTGGCCATGACGCTAGTATTAGTAAGTTTCACCCAAGAATGACATTCTGGGGGACCTTGAGTGTGGCAGCGGTGGAACTAGAAACAAGCCTGGGGGGCTGCAGTATTATTACCACATGACTTTCCACACGTGGTCATTTTCCGCCCGATTTGGGCTAGTTTTAAAACTAAAATCGGCTCTTTGGATAATATAATGTGATTTTTTTCTTCGAAATTTGAAGAACAAAATTATAAAATATGATATAGCACTAGTTGTTTATGACAAATTGAAATTAAAAGTTAGAATTTGTTATCACAAGAACATTTTCAAAAGTAGTATCTAGAGTTACACCAACAGTAAAGAGCCTTGAGCTATGCTTAGCATAGCGGTGGAAATGGTAGCACGCATGCTGGCAAGACACAGTTGGTGTGAAATAAATCAGATAAATGGTGTAGGAGGGGATGATTTATTACCTTGGATATGTCATCAAAGACGTGGTCAAGAAAGTTGGATTTTATACAGGGCACGGAACCGTAATGGGTAAGGTGAACATTGAGGTCGTCCTGTTAATAATAATACGCGAACAGGTGTGCTAGTATGTTAAATGGGCCATAATTATAAGCCATTTTCTCGGCTTTCCTTTGACCAACAACAACAAAAGATATCAAGGCACACTTTTAGAGATATGCTCATTTATTCTGAAACAGTGTGTAACAGGGAAACCCTGCTACCAGTAAACGTAGGACGAGGAAGACAGACTGATAATATGATAATAAACTATAAGAAGCGAATGGTGTATTTTACATGCTGAAGTTTATTCACACTCATGCCATACAAATGATACATGTCCTTGGCTTGAAGGCACAACTAATATCCTAAGATAAACTATACATCTTCTCAGCTTGAAGTCCAGAAATAATATGATTGGTAAGCACATGGGCAGGCCCCTGCTACTGAGATTCTCGGCGGCTGTTACTCCGATACAACGTGCAAATCGTATGGAAACAATTTTTAAGACAGACGGGACCGGCTAAATGCCGGGACCAGCATGGAGAAACGGCCAATGAAAACATAACATCGTAGTTAAAGTCATCGTACATACATGTAGACCCTATGTTTGTCCCGAACAAAAACTGAACGTCGCGCACTTGTGATACCGCACTCGCAAGAAGTTGGGACAATCCAGTTAAGGTGATGGTCTACCATAAAAACTTTTTTTGTTATTTTAAGTCCTACAAAGTTCATTTTTGGATATGTTGATACTTATGACCATACTAGAGGATTGCCGGAGAATTTTTTTCCAAAATTCATCTCATTTGCATAATAATGGCGGCCATCTTGGATTTAATCGGCTATTTTATCCCGGGGTAATCCTGAGAATACGCAAACATTTGTCGTTGATTTTTTCAACGCAAAATATGCTTATACACATAAATGTTGGGATGACATAGCCCTTTTTTCAAATTTGTGTCCCAATTTTCAAATTTGCATTTTTTTTGACGAAAAATATAAAAAAATCATTTTTTTAACCAAAAATGAGCATTTTTGAAAATTAAAATGGCTATAAATTTTTTTAAAAGAATAAATATGCAAAAAAGGCTATGTCATCTCTTGTTGAATTATTTATTCTAGTTCCATTCGAAATTTCAGCTTCATACATGCTTTCGTTTTTGAAAAATAACCCCGGGATTGATCGAAACGACCATTTCGAGAAAACAGCGTTTGAAGTCTAGAAACACTGTTTTTAATTATTATGCAAATTAGGTAAAGCATTTACATTTTTGAAACCATATTTAAAAATACTATTTGAATTTACGGTGGCCCTGAAGGGTCATGACGAGTTAACCAGATGATGACATGACGAGATAAATGACGAGATAATTGCGAGATAATTTACAGATGACGTGATAATTGACGAGATAATTGCGAGATAATTTACAGATGACGTGATAATTGACGAGATGACGAGATAAATTACAGATGACGTGATAATTGACGAGATAATTGCGAGATAATTTACAGATGACGTGATAATTGACGAGATAATTGCGAGATAATTTACAGATGACGTGATAATTGACGAGATAATTGCGAGATAATTTACAGATGACGTGATAATTGACGAGATGACGAGATAATTTACAGATGACGTGATAGTTGACGAGATAATTGCGAGATAATTTACAGATGACGTGATAATTGACTACATAATTGCGAGATAATTTACAGATGACGTGATAATTGACTACATAATTGCGAGATAATTTACAGATGACGTGATAATTGTCGAGATGACGAGATAATTTACAGATGACGTGATAATTGACTACATAATTGCGAGATAATTTACAGATGACGTGATAATTGACTACATAATTGCGAGATAATTTACAGATGACGTGATAATTGACTACATAATTGCGAGATAATTTACAGATGACGTGATAATTGTCGAGATGACGAGATAATTTACAGATGACGTGATAATTGACTACATAATTGCGAGATAATTTACAGATGACGTGATAATTGACTACATAATTGCGAGATAATTTACAGATGACGTGATAATTGACGAGATGACGAGATAATTTACAGATGACGTGATAATTGACTACATAATTGCGAGATAATTTACAGATGACGTGATAATTGACTACATAATTGCGAGATAATTTACAGATGACGTGATAATTGACTACATAATTGCGAGATAATTTACAGATGACGTGATAATTGTCGAGATGACGAGATAATTTACAGATGACGTGATAATTGACTACATAATTGCGAGATAATTTACAGATGACGTGATAATTGACTACATAATTGCGAGATAATTTACAGATAACAGTTTTGCCAATACCGCTATTTCGTCGCCCAATTGGGCTCCCTCTGATTTTGACTTGTGTGCCGCGTGTTGAAAAAGTGTGCTGTGGTTTGCTAAAAATTGGGCTACTCTCAACCCTGAGTCCGGGCTGTTCCTAACAGAGTAAGGCGTGGCGTCGAAACAGAGCACGCGTCAGACACTAGCTATTGTTGTGGAGAGGTCATAAACCCCAACTTGCATGTACATGATGGTATACATGTAGGGACGGTAATTACTGTTTTATTAATTAGCAGAATAGTTCCCCTGTTGTTTCTATAATTATTCATACCAGAATAATTTCTCCAAATTGTTAATGTTACATTATTTTTAATAATTTATTGTTCATCATTCCTTGTAAGATGTATGTTCGAAAGGTAAATAAAATGAATAAATTAACTAATAATGTTTAAAGCTGTATTTTTTACTAAATAATTACTATGTTGTGGCAAGTTGATGAACTCCCGGATGAACTCTGCTCGCCCATAAACCATAATAGACTTGTTTTTAACAAAGGTAATACTGTGAATCTGAATCGCATCCTCAAAGTGTTGGCTATTTTAAATTTGACATAATATTAACATTTTCCACGCGGCTATTGGTTTTATTGTATAAAACAGATTTTTCAGAAACCTTTCCCAACTTTCCATGTCTATCTCAAGGATTACAGAACCAATGCCAGGCATGTTTGTACTTATTTCCATGCATTTCTCTTGGTGATGCAAAAATGGTAATTTAATTCAACATTTTTGAAACATTTTGTAAAGTTTTGGAATGTCGTCTACAGATGCTTGCCGCGTGGAAAGTGTTAAACGGCTTTAGGTTGGTTATTTGTTGTCGTCTGAAACTTTGCCAGACCATATTGCCATATACGGCGTAATATACAACCAATTGCCTTCATATTTGGAGAAGTATTAGACACATAGGCCTAGTTGAGTTTAGGATATAAAACGAAATTGTAACCATATCATCGTCTGTGTAAAAGTAGAGGTCAAAGTTCAAAATGTTTACGAAATAATTACTATTTTCGGCATGTTTAAGATCTTCGCACGACTATAATTTGAATTATATTAACAATGTAATAACATTGACATCCCCCAAGTGTTGGCAATTTATATTGGACCCAATAGTCACCTTATGAGATTAGTAAATGCTATAATTTAACATGCCTAGTAGTATTGGTTCTGTAATTTTTTAGATAAGACTTTGAATAATTGGGAAATGTTTTTGAAAAATGTTTTGTAAATGGTAAAACTATAGTTACAACCATGTAGAAAGTGTTAAATTCAAATATTTACGTTAACATATTCGAAGACAATTTGACTACAAAAAGTTGGAGGGTATCAAGTGTACCTGCTTTCGGACTAAATAAAATAGCTATATTTAAAATACCAATTGTAGTCTGCTTAAATTTAGAAATTCAAACGGGAAAGTATAAAATATGAAGCATCTAACAACAAAACATTTATTCAATAAATTAGATTAATTTGAAGAATAGGCGCCACGCGGCAAAAACTATGTCGGGCGGTAACTGAGATTTAATCAAATTATCGTAAAGAAAGATATTACAGTTTTATTCCGTAAAATCTTTACAGAACTGGAATTATATTCGATTCTTCGAATAATAAAGAATGTTGTTTATCATTCCTATGAATTAATACTTCAAGGTCAATTTCAAATGTTTATCAAAGACATTTCGATAAGATTGTGAACATCCTGATAAAAGCAGGTTTATTATAGTATGTACCGAAGCCTACCAATATTGCTTTAAAAGTAGTTCAATAATTCGCCATCATCATGTTTAATCTGAGACTAATTAGTCTCAGGTTTAATTAATTACCCATTGCTATATAATAGAGTAAGTTGCTATCTTCAGTAGATAGCAAATCTATCAAAGTAAATTGCTATTTTCAGTGATAGCAAGTCTATCAGAGTAAGTTGCTATCTTCAGTAGACACCAAGTCTATTAGAGTAAGTTGCTATCTTCAGTAGATAGCAAATCTATCAGAGTAAATTGCTATCTTTAGTGATAGCACGTCTATCAGAGTAAGTTGCTATCTTCAGTAGACACCAAGTCTAGAGTAAGTTGCTATCTTCAGTTGATTGCAAATCTATCAGAGTAAATTGCTATCTTCAGTGATAGCAAGTCTATCAGAGTAAGTTGCTATCACTGAAGATAACAATTTACTCTGATATATTTGCTATCTACTGAAGATAGCAACTTACTCTGATATACTTGCTATCTACTGAAGATAGCATAGATAGCAACTTATTCTGATATATAATACTTGCTATATACTGAAGATAGCAATTTACTCTGATACACTTGCTATCTACTGAAGAAAGCAATTTACTCTGATAAACTTGCTATCTACTGAAGATAGCAACTTAATCTGATAGACTTGCTATTTAATGTACTGAAGATAGCAACTTACTCTGATATACTTGGTGTCTACTGAGATAGCAGCTTACTCTGATAGACTTGCTATCTACTGAATAAAGCAACTCACTGTGATTACTTGCTATCTACTGAAGATAGCATAGATAGCAACTTATTCTGATAGACTTGGCATCGAATGAAGGAAGCAATTTACTCTGTTAGGAACCGCCCGAAATAACTCCGAGTTGAAGGTAGCCCAATTTTTAGCAAACCACACCACAGCTTTTCAACACGCGGCACACTAGTCAAAATCAAAAGTAGCCCAATTGGGCGACGAAATCGTGGTATTCGCAAAACTGTTATCTGTAAATGATCTCGCAATTATGTAGTCAATTATCACGTCATCTGTAAATTATCTCGTCATCTCGTCAATTATCACGTCATCTGTAAATTATCTCGCAATTATGTAGTCAATTATCACGTCATCTGTAAATTATCTCGCAATTATGTAGTCAATTATCACGTCATCTGTAAATTATCTCGTCATCTCGACAATTATCACGTCATCTGTAAATTATCTCGCAATTATGTAGTCAATTATCA